>OY747706.1:44129029-44611529 GCA_963556495.2 Valencia hispanica | reverse complement strand
ATATTGTTTATATCATCTTCAAAATGGAGACAAACACTTTCTATATAAGAATGAAACAAGATGTTTTTTTGTGTTTTTTTGTAAAGATGGGATAGACAGATTGAGTACATAAAACATTGAAGAGTCAATTGGATTTAAAATAATGTCATCTTAACTTTTTGTTCCTTGTAAGCTCTTAGACATATGTTTTTTTTTATGAAAAACACCCAGGTGTTCATCAATTTGTTTTTGGTTTTTCACTGCCCACTTCCCTTTTTATTTATTCTACTTTTTTTATTATGTTTAACTGTGGTTTTGCATTAGTACACAAACTTTATATATTAAAGAATAATAATTAAAGAAATTATCTGTATAATGGTGCAGAAAATAAGTATTTGATCTATAACAAAAGTTCATCTCAATACTTTGTAAAGTAACCTTGGCTGGCAATGACAGAGGTCAAACGTTTCCTGTAGGTCTTCACCAGGTTTGCACACACTGTAGCTGGTATTTTGGCCCATTCCTCAATACAGATCTTCTCTAGAGCTGTGATGTTTTGGGGCTGTCGCTGGGAAAAATGGACTCTCAACTCCCTCCACAAATTCTCAATTGGATTGAGGTCTGGAGACTGGCTAGGCTAATCCAGAACCTTGAAATGCTTTTTACATAGCCACTCCTTCGTTGCTTGGGCGGTGTGTTTGGGATCATTGTCATGCTGGAAGATCTAGCCAAGTTTCATCTTCAGTGCTCTCACTGATGGAAGGAGGTTTTTGCCCAAAATCTCACGATACATGGGCCCATTCATCCTTTCCTTAATACAGATCAGTATTTACAGAAAAGCTGCCCCAAAGCATAATGTTTCAACCCCAATGCTTCGCAGTGGGTATGGTGTTCTTGAGATGCAATTCAGCATTCTTCCCCCTCCAAACGCGGCAAGTGGTGTTTATACCAAAGAGCTCTCTTTTGGTCTCATCAGACCACATGTCATTCTCCCAATCCTCCTCTGGATCATCCAGATGGTCTCTGGCAAACTTTAGACGGGCCTGGACATGTGCTGGCTTAAGCAGGGGAACCTTTCGAGTGCTGCAGGATATTAATCCATGACGATGTAGTGTTACTAATATTAACCTTTGTTACTGTGGTCCCAACTCTCTTCAGATTATTGACCAGTTCCCCCCGTGTAGTTCTGAGTCGTTTCCTCATCGTTCTCAAGATCATGTGTACCCCATAAGGTGAGATCTTGCATGGAGCTCCAGGTCGAGGGAGAATGTCAGTGATCTTGTATTTATTCCCTTTTCTAATATTTGCTCCAACAGCTAATCTCTTCTCACCAAGATGCTTGCCTATTGTAGATTGGCTCATCAGTCTTGTGCAGGTGTCTTGTCTCTGGAGTCCTTGGACAGCTGTCTGGTCTTGGCCATGGTGGTTGAAGTTTGACTGTTTGAAGGCGTGGACGGGTGTCTTTTATACAGATAATGAGTTCAAACAGATGGTATTAATATAGGTACAGAGTGGAAGATAAAATAGCTTCTTAAAGAAGAAGTAAAAGGTCTGTGAGGCCTAGAATTCTTGCTTGTTTCTAGGTGCTAAATACGTATTTTCTGCCACCATTATAGAAATAAATTCTTTTTTTTTTTTAAATCATAGAATGTGATTTCCTGGATTTTTTCTTTCCCATTCCATCTTGTGAAGTACAACTATGATGAAAATTACAGTTCGCTCACATCTTTTAAATGGGACAACTTGCACAATCATTGGCTGCTAAATACTTTTTTGACTCACTATATATTACATTAATTCCTCAGAATTGTTCAAATGGATATGAAATAACCAAATACGTTAGAAAAACACCCTGGTTGTCCTCATTTTCTCATATGACTATCTGATAATCCCATTAAACAAACCTGTAAGATGATCCTTTCTGCAGGAACCTTCTTGCGGCTACTGGTGGCACCAGCAGCGCCAGCAGCTCCTTGAGCAGAAGTCCACAAACATAAGAACCTAGTGCCTCGTGCAAGTACTCTGTTAAACACAGTCAGACGTGGACATACGTTACAAAGCCAAAGATTGTTTGATCTTAATGGTGAGAAACTGAATGAAAAGCAACATTTTCTACTTAAAACCCTTTAAGCAACTTCTCCTCACCGTCTGAAGTCAAACAGGGGCATAGAGACTTTGCCCAAAAACTCTGGGGCTTTCCGCTGTTTGTTGGAATCTGGTGAGCCACTGGCATTCTGGTTCAGAACCCCAAATAGACTCAGACTGAGTGTGGACTCCAGCGGGAGCACGGCTACAGCAATAGGGAAAATCATCCTTTGGAAAGACAATACAGCGTCATTAACATAGTAGATCAGTGAAATCAGCTGCATCCATAAACACCTGTTTAAGAAAAAGACGGAGGACTTACAGTTCATCCCATTTGATGTGGTAAAAAAAGCTTTTATATGTCCCCACTCTCTTGGAATGGACCGGCTTGAACAGGTTCTTCCCATTGTGAGTGAGAGAACACATCAGGAAGTACTTCTCATAACTGAAACAAGACAAACAAACAACACTAATGTGAAACACTTTATCTGTGACTAACCACCATCTAGAAGCGACTGAATCAGACATTAACTAAATAGTTTGACAGAAAGATGCTTTGTCTATTTGACCACTGATGACAGCAGCTGTGGGCAGATCGCTGGGGGAACAAAGGCCTAGTAAGAACTCCTTTAAGATGATATTTCGAAAGTATGGGAGCAATCCGTTGTGTGTAATTAAACACTATTCAGCTTAGAACACTTAACTGAGTGCGTTGCTCAAAGGGAACTCAGAAAGTATTTGTACCTGCCCACTTAGACCTGAACGCTTTAATCAGACTAATTTTAACCATTCAAACTCCTGTGTGGATGGATCATAGCAGCACCATTCAATGCAGGTTAAATACTCTCAGCCCAAATTTTTTTTTGCCACTGTGCTGACTGTCTACACCAGCAGGGAAAGCGGACAACCCATTCAGACAATGTCGCATAAGAACAACAACGCTTGTTTTTAGGAAATATACAGTGTGGGGAGATCCTGTCCTTCTTAACATTTGGTAAATTTATGTCTCAGGGACCACAAGGACAAAAACTGCTTTGATTTCCTGGTAAACAAAAATCCTTTATTTATTATTTTTTCTTCGGAAGTCAAACCACAACATTATCACCCTCTATGAGGCTGCAGCGAAAACTGTGTGGAATTCTCAGCTAAAACTACGATCTACTAATGTCTACCTGAGCCACAGAAGTGCTGGCACCATCCTCCATCTTCAAAATGTACAAGTCTTGCAGGACAAATTAAAATATTTTTGTAACTTGTGTAGTTATTTTTACAAATTTTACAAGTACCAATATTTTTTTACATACACACAAACTCTTATCTGTGGATGCACAAAGCTGAAATTGACAGGATTTTGTTTATTTTTTTTACAAGGTGATAAAACTTAACACACAACTACGCAGTTTGAAGTACAAGCACAAAAAATGTATAACTTCCTTTTGTGCCCATACAACCCCCACCCCAAAAAAATACATTGAAGTTTGTAGTCGTGACAAAATATAAGGAATTTTAAGGGACTATGAATACTTTTGCATGTAAACGTTTAGTACATCTGACTAATATGGATGTAAAAAGACATGCAACAGAATCAACCAATAAAAAATTTTAAGTGTATATACTAGAGGTGAAAAGTAAAAACCTAAAAAAAAACCAACACATACAGCTTGAATAAGTGTCCGCTGTGAAAAAAGTATTTCCCAACAACAGGCAAGGCCACATCTGTGTGAGATGTAGTTTGATTAATCTCAAGGGTTAAACAGGCAGCAAGTAACACCTGAGTCATCCAGACTCAGACAGTCTGAATGCTTCTATCGGTATACACAAGAGATTTAACAGTCAATAACAACTGAAACATTAACACCTTGCTGTTTTAAGTAAAAGAACATATTTATATTTTCAGATGTGAGGCAATAATATCCCTGATGAAGCATTCTTGTTTCCACCGGTCTAAAAATAAACTTGCTTTAATTAATGACAGATCCATGCATGTGAGTGGTGGAGGAAAACAACCGAGTAAATCAGAAGCACATTTACGGGACTGCGAGCTCGATCCACTACTGCGTGCCATCTGTGTTGGCAGCACCACCACCACCACTACTTCTGGTGGCTCGCAAGCTGGCAATGTGGCGAGGCAACAGATGGATGACACACGAACCACAACAATGCCAAACACTTCGACCTCAATAAGGCAGCATTATAGCAGCACCACAACAGATACGAACTGCTGCTCGTCAGCGTGGGGGGGTTTGGGTGTTGGGGAGAAGAAGCGAGTTAGTGTCTCCCTCTGGCCTTGGGTTGCAAAGAGCTGATTCTATTTTCTTTTCTTTTTTTAAGGCATCTTTGGAATGGCCGTCACTGTGGCTATATTTCATCCTGGCCGAAAATAGTTGCTGGAAGAAGCTGTGCGCTGGAGTAACAGGGGCTGTTTTAGCAGTTTGTCTTTTAATGAAAACTAAAAGCTAATAAGATAATGACAGAAAAATATGAAAAAGCTTTGAAAAGGTACATAGTCAGGCTTACTGCTCCAACAATTCCTGTCATTATATATTCAATTGTTTTTTAGGAGGTTTCAACAGAGCTTTTTACAATCTATATCCAAACGAGGGGGGGTGGGGGGGTGGAACATTCTTTTATTTTTCTGAAGCTTTTCAGGATCCTTGTCACTGATCCTGGTCACTGCTGCGTAACAGAGCTGCGAATGGAAAATTGGAATCAGATCTGCTATACGCACACACACACACGAGACAGGAGATCAGGTCTGGTGTGAAACTAGACACTAGCATGGAAAAATAAGACAAGGAGCAACATCAGATCTGTTTGTTTAGTAATAAAAATCCAGGCTTGCTGCTGCGGCACCACAGCTCCTCTAATTGTATAGCATCACAGCAACAAACCACTGAGCTTGTTACTAAATGCTTGGGAACTAAATAATTTACAAGTCCAAATACTTCACAGAACTGTTATCTGTTGCTTTGTTCTTATTTCGTCGTCGTGCTCAGTGTGGCATTTTAACAATAACAGGGAAAAAACTTCACTAAAACTAGCTACCGTACTTTTCGGACTATAAGCCGATACTTTTTTACACCCACTTTGGAGCCTGCGTGTTATACAACAATGCGGCTAATTTATAGATTTTATTTTTACTGGCTACCGGCCTCTGGGGGGCACTATAGCAGGAAGCGTAAAAGTAAGACAGACGTGGGGAAAGATTATGCGCCGAAAAAGACACAACTGGTAGTTTTTCATCCACACACCGTCATTATGGAAAAAACAAAGAAATCCAGCTTTTAAGTTAAAAGCAACTGAGCTGGCCGTCGAAGAAGGAAGTAGAGCTACTGCATGCAAGCTTGACACTAGGGTTGGGCGATGTCTCCCAAATTGGCAGTTGACGATGTTTACAGTCAAACATCATACATAAAGTAGGGAAAACCTTAATTTCGTAAACTGTACTTTCATTATTTTGCTACACTAATACAAGTTGTAATACGTTGCACGTTTCAACTTATAATACATTTTATGCAGCTGCGTGAATCACTGAGAGAAATAATGAAGTGGCCACTTAAATGGGACCCACTGTACTCACCCGGGCTTTTTAATATGTGGCACTCTGTTGCACGTAAGGGGAAAAAAAAAGAGACGGATGAACCGAGCTGTAAAGCACAACAATGTATTTTCGTGGTGGACCAGTCGCTGATGCCAAAAAGTTAAAAAAAGAAATAAAATTTAACGTCCGGATTGTGTCCTTAGTCACCCATAAGGAGGGCGATCAGGATCCACCTACTAGGCTACTCTAGGTCGTTATCCTCCCAGGTAACAGCCTTGCTCGCTTCGCAAAACAGAGGTGAAAAAAATTAAATTCCATAGAGACAGCGAGCTCACAGACAGTGACGCCGCGCGCAGACAGTGACTGCGACCGCGCAGAGATTGACAGCGAGCGCGTAGAGACTGGTCTTTATGCTCGCTGATTATGGTTTATATGCGCGCGGATTTTGCCACTAATAAAACACGATACAGTGTGAGCAAGTCATCGCTCGCGGTGTTCCGGCCAGTGGGTTTTGCTGTCCTGCCTCAGCTCCTTTCATGTGCAGCCTAACAAGTTTTTGCGCACCTGTAACAAAGCAGCTGATTGCTGCGCTCCTCCTCCTGACTTATCCAGATGCATTCAGTTTTTCTCTCGGAGCTTCACAGAGGGAAAACAAGTGCGAACTAAACACCAAATCCACACAGACAAACCATGCAAAATAAATACAAAATATAAAAATATTTCCCACTATGCAACACATAAGCATTAGTTAGCCTATATTCTCAATGTTTACAGAGCAGTCCCTGCAAAGTTTTTAGTTAAACTATAGAAGAGACTATGATTAGGAGGAGGGAGGCAGATCTTTTAGTTATCAGGCTCCTCTCCTGTGGAACCAGCTCCCAGCTTTAGTCCGTGAGGCAGACACTCTGTTTACTTTTAAGGCCAGGCTTAAAACTTTCCTTTTTGATAAAGCTTATAATTAGAGTGGCTTAGGTCATCCTGAGCTATCTCTGTAGTTATGCTGCTATCGGCTTAGACTGCTGGAGGACAGACTTACCAATTTTCTTCACTCTGCTACTTTCTTTTCTCCTACGACTCTCCAGTTGTATTACAGTACACTGTTATTTTGACTGTTAACTTTCTTTTCTCTCAGTGTTTTTCTCTCCATAGAAGATATACCTGGTCTGGTATCCTGCTTGGCTGCAATGCCCTGTTGGACGGGGGGCATCGACTGGGATGATCCTCCCAGTAACTGAACATCCACTGTGTCCTGTTATCAACTTTTTACTTTCTGTAACATAGAAAGTTCTCTTATATCAGATCTTCTGTTCCTTCTGTGTTTCTGCTCTGTCTTCTCAAACCCCCAGACGGTCGTGGCAGATGGCCGCTCCTACTGAGCCTGGTTCTGTTGGAGGTTTCTTCCTGTTAAAGGGGACTTTTTCCTCTCCACCGTTGCTACATGCTTGTTCAGTATGAGGGATTGCTGAAGGATTGCTGTGGTTGGAAAGTCTGCATCAACGGGGCCCAACCTCACGCCAATGACTGACGCAATCTGCTGGGATTCCTTAAATAGGAAACTTTTTAACTGATTGGAATGTTTGTATAAATGTATTGAAATGACTTCTTGTTAAGTGCCTTGAGATGACATCTGTTGTGAATTGGCGCTATATAAATAAACTGAATTGAATTGATTACTGTGTGTCTGACCGGGTGGGGGGCTCTCCATCGTGATGTCGGTCATACATCACGATGGACGATGGCATTGTCCATCGGCACAACCCTACTTGACACCAATGAATCGATGGTGGGACGGAGGAGGCAGCAGGAATAAGTGAGTCCATGTAAAAATGACGACAAAAGCTTTCACAGGACATAAAGAGACTGAAGAAGACTTCATTGGCTTTAGTGAGGAAGAGGAAGATAGCGACCAATGACTTTTTTGGTAGGCTAAAGTGTGTTCTATTTCATCCCTACTGACCGCCAGAGGTGGTGCCTTAAGCACTGACTGAATGATCCATCTTGCGTATGCGCAGGTCGAGTGTTTATACCAGCAATGTCACATGTGACCCCTGATGACCATGGAGACGCTATATCTTCCGGTGACAGAGGATCTGTTCCTTTTCATCTTCTCGCTTCGCAGGTAGTATCGCCGTGCTAGCTAAAGACTAAGGATCTTGCTAAAAGCTACAGCTACTTGTTTAAAATTATCGTTCGTAATTTTTTGTCAGCATGGATGGCAACCACTCCTGCTCGTCCTGTATGGCTCCTCTGCAGCTTGAGGATGGCCATGATTTATGTCCCTCATGCCTTGGGCTCGGGCATCTGAAGGAGGGTCTTTCTGACGATCCCTGCATGAACTGCAGTATTATGCCTCGGGCAGTGAGGATTGCAAGGCTGACTAAGGTGGGGCGACTGTTGGACCCCACGTCGTCACCCGACTGGCTCCAGCTCGGACTGGCCAATCTAGACGTCGGGCTGCTGAGACTGTAGGCCCCACCCCAGGGAAGAAGGCTAAGGGGTCCGGGCTTGCCTCCAGGGTGGACCAATTGACAATGGAGCTTGATGCTAGGAAGTCCCTGTTCCTGGCCTTCCAGTCGGGGATGGGAGCAGAGCAGACAGATGCTCTTGCTCTTCCGTTAGCCTCCTTGGGGTTGGAAGATAATGTGCTTTCCATACCAGCATCAGCCGCCCAGTTTGGGGATGTGGCCCCACAGGAGGAGGGCACCCATCTAAGCTCCGCTGTCGGCTCCCATTCTTCTGCCAATAGTTCTACTGGGGGTGTTGGGGACTGTTCCTTGGGAGCCACCATTCGTATGGCTCTAGCCCGCCTGGAGTTAGACGTGCCGCAGGCTCAGCAGACAGCTCTGGCCAGTGCTTTCTTCAGGCGTGTCCCAGCCCCTGTCAACTTTACTGTGCCTCCATCGGCAGAGTATCTGAGGGAGTTGCAGGCATGCTGGAGGGATTCTAGGGCCCTCTCTCATTATACCTCCGACGGCCGGACCCTGGCAGCCATGCAGGATGCACATTAGTTTGGCTTGGACCGCATGCCAGCAGTGGAGCCGACTATAGCTGCTCTAATTGTCTCACCTGATGAGGCTCTGAGACCGGACGCTAGGTCACCTCGTCTACAGTGCCGGGTTACAGATGACCTTCTTTCCAAGGCCTATTATGCAGCGGCACACATGGGACACATGGGTAACTCCATGTCCCACCTGATGCTTGCTCTGTCAGCATCCCTGCAGGAGACTGAACTGGATGCTTCTGTATATATTTTCAGTGATGCTTCCCTATAGGCATTTGCACTGATGTCTAGAGAGTTGGGGCGGTTAATGTCTACTCTTGTTCAGGCTCGCCGCCAGGTCTGGTTGGCACAATCCCCTCTCACTGAGGCCTGCAGGAGAACCCTCCGCAGTGTTCCGGTAGTGCCGGGCGAGCTGTTTGGTTCCGCGGCTCTGGAAGCGCTTGAGCGCACGGTACAAGCCGGAAGGACTCGACAGCAGCTCTCCGGGCTTCAGAGGAGTGTGCCTCCTCCTAATAGGCCTAGGCGTCCTCCAGCTGCCCCACAGCGCAGCTCTCATCCACAGTCTTACCCCAGGGGCTACATTAGGCCTCAGCACACACGACCACAGGCTGCTCAGCGGCAGGCGCAGACCTTTCGGGCACCCGAGGAACTGCCCTCTGGGCAGCCTCACCCCTCATATGCTGCCCGTCGTACCCACAGAGCCTTTGGAGGCCGGGGGGCTCGGCATTGAGGCCCGCCGTCGGCTGTTTTTTCCAGCAGCAGCTCAGCTATTGGGCTGCTTCTACCAGGAACCCGTGGGTGCTTTCCACCCTGACCCACGGGTACAAACTTCAGTTCCGACGCCGGCCCCCAACCTGTGGCCGGGTCAAGATGACCATCATACGCGACCCGGCAAAAGCCCAATCCCTCGCCCAGGAGTTGTCTGCCCTTCTGGACAAGGGTGCCATCGAACCAGTAGATCCCCTATTGCACCCCGGGGGGTTCTACTCGACTTACTATCTGGTAGCAAAGAAAGGTGGTGGACTCCGCCCTATCCTTGACCTGAGGGGTCTCAACAGGTTCCTGAAGGTTCTGAGGTTCCACATGCTAACCACTGCAGAGGTTCTGTGTACGGTTGCCAGAGGGTAGCGGTTTACGTCAGTAGACCTGAAGGATGCCTACTTTCACGTCCCTATAGAGCCACACCATCGGCAGTTTCTGCGATTTGCTTTTCAGGGGCATCATTTCCAGTTCAGGGTGCTCCCATTCGGTCTCTCCTTTTCCCCTTGGGTGTTCACCAGGCGTGTGACGGCGGCCCTCACGCACCTGCAGTCGCCATGTGGCCCGCCTGGGCCTCCGGGTGAATTTCATGAAGCGTTGCCTGGTTCCGTCGCAGAGCACAGTCTTTCTCGGGGTTACTCTCAATGCAGTCACCATGAAGGCTTGCCTGTCACCACAGGACGGCATCCTCCGCCTCCTTCTCCTGTTTCAGGAGGGCAGGCAGTTTCGCTTTGTAGAGTTTCTGCGCCTCCTAGGGAAACTGACGGCTGCTGCTACCGTGGTTCCTCTAGGACTGCTGTCGCTGCGTCCCCTCCAGAGGTGGATGCAAACTTTTCATCTGGATGTCAAGTGGCACAGGCACAGGAGACTCAAGGTGTCATGCCGTTGCTTTGTTGCTCTGGCCCCGTGGAGGGAGAGGTTGTTTCTCCTCCAGGGCGTGCCCATGGGTTCCGTTGCATCCCGTCGGGAAACCATCACAACAGACGCCTCCCGCTCAGGCTGGGGTGCTGTGTGGCAGAACCGGACAGCTCAGGGGCTGTGGTCTGCACGAGACCGCTCACAGCATATCAAAGTTCTGGAGATGTGTACAGGGCATTGCAGGTTTTTCTTCCCTCCTTGGGAGGCCGGCATGTCCTTGTGTGGTCAGACAATGTCTCGACAATCTCTCACATAAACCGCCAAGGGGGCACCAGGTCTGCACGGCTATTGCAGGCATCCCAGGACCTCCTGCTATGGGCAGCACCACGCCTGGCCAGCTTGAGGGCAATGTACTTGCCTGGGGAACGGAATCAGGCGGCAGACTTACTCTCCCGTTGCAAGCCACCACAGGCTTCTGTTTGTAGCCCCCTTCTTGCCGGGAAGAACGTGGTTTCCACTGCTGTACAGGCTCTGCAGCAGTCCACCGTGGCGCCTACCCAACAGGAGAGATCTCCTGTCTCAGTTACGGGGCCAGATCTGGCATCCCGACCCTCTCCGCCTGCAGCTGTGGGTCTGGCCACTGCAGTGCCCGACCCACTGCTGATTGAGTGTTCAGATGGTGTCTGCAATACCATATTGAATGCGAGGGCGCCTTCCACCCGTTCGCAGTATGAGAATAGGTGGCGGCTTTTTGCTGCACGGTGTTCAGCCGAGGGTGTGGACCCTGTGCTCTGTTCAGTTCCAAAGATTTTGGAGTTCCTCCAGTCACTCCTGGATGGCGGCAGGTCCCCTGCTACTCTTAGGGTATATGTGGCAGCCATTTCCTCTCGACACGCTCTGGTTGAAAATAACACGGTGGGGTGTCAAAGACTAGTGTCCCTTTTTCTGAAGGGCGCATGGCGGTTACGCCCCCCAAGAGTACAGCGTGCCCCAGCATGGGATCTGCACCTGGTGCTCGATGCTTTGTGTTTGCCCCCTTTTGAACCCCTGGCTCAGGCGGAGCTGAAGTGGGTCTCTACTAAAACTGCCTTTTCCCTTGCCATCAGCGAAGCGTGTCGGGGAGCTCCATGCTTTGTCGGTGAGTGACTCATGTCTGAGGTGGAACCCCAATGGCTCGGGGGTTACCCTATGGCTGAACTCAGCTTTTCTCCCAAAGGTTCTGTCGGCATCGACCCTCAACCAACCTATCCACCTAGCACAATTGAATCCTCCAGGATGGGAGGACAGATTACGTTTGCTGTGCCCTGTGCGGGCTCTGAGGGTCTATGTGGCTGCGACTGCTAATATCAGACAGTCGGACCAGCTTTTCTTCTGCTATGGTGGTCCTAGGAGGGGCTGTGCTCTCTCCAAGCAGCGGTTGTCTCATTGGGTGGTGGACGTCATCACCCGGGCATATAGAGGGGGTGGGCGCCCCCTGCCATCCGGGGTGAGGTGCCACTCTGCCAGGGCTCTCTCCACATCAGGGGCGGCCTTGCGCGGCGTGCCCCTGGAAGACATCTGTGCGGCGGCATCATGGGCATCGCCAAGTACCTCCTCCAGGTTTTACCGGGTGAATGTTGCCACTCCCCATCCGTTGGGATTGGTCCTGGTGCCGGACTCTGCGGGTTCCTCCCAATGAGGTATGTGCAGGAACTCTTTGTGATTCTTGCGGTCAGTAGGGATGAAATAGAACGAAAGTTACGTATGTAACTACGGTTCTATGAATCCCGGATGACCGCCAGAGCGTTCTGTCACTCAGAATCCTTGTGCACTCGCGAGAAGATTCTGCAGGAACAGATCCTCTGATGTCACCGGAAGATATAGCGTCTCCGTGGTCATCAGGGGTCACATGTGACATTGTTGGTATTGTTGGATCATTCAGTCAGTGCTTAAGGCACCGCCTCTGGCGGTCATCCGGGATTCATAGAACAGTAGTTACATATGTAACTTTCGTTTTATTTTCTAACTAGGCATGTTACTGCCATGTTGTGTGGATGCAGTGTCAGCGCCCTACTGTCGCCCCAACATGTGACAAACGAAATAGAATAATGTGTCCTAGAATGAAGGGAGGCTCAAAATTCAAAGTACCAGTCAGTATCTGGTGTGGCCACCAGCTGCTTGAAGTACTGCAGTGCATTTCCTCCTCATGGACAGGACCAGATTTGTCAATTCTTGCTGTGAGATGTTACCCCACTCTTCCACCAAGGCACTTGCAAGTTCCTGGACATTTCTGGGGGGAATGGCCCTAGCCCTCAACCTGCGATCCAACAGGTCCCAGACGTGCTCAATGGGATTGAGATCCGGGCTCGTTGCTGGCCATGGCAGAACACTGACATTGCTGTCATGCAGAAACTCACGCACAGAACCGAGCAGTATGGCTGGTGGCATTGTCCTGCCGGAGGATCATGTTCGGATGAGCATGCATAAAGGGTACCACATGAGGGAGGAGGATGTCTTCTGTTGTATTCTACTTTTTTGGGGCTATTTTTTATTATGCAGTTTTGTAGTACATATGTTTTAAATATATCTTTAGTAAGCATTTAGAGGTAAAAGGCCTGTTTATATTATTCAGGGTAGTAAAACATGACTGTTTACCAGTATTTTATTGGGGTAAGGTTTTAAGTAATAAAACTCTTGGGCAAGAATTTACTACATGTTGTAAAACCAGGATGTGTGTAGATTAGAAATCAAGATAGGAACTAAAAGCAGGGAGGACGGGTTATGAACTCTAGTTTATGGTACGGCTATAAAACCAGGTCAGGAGACCTGGAGAAAATGTTTGACCTGTTAAGATGTAGGGGAGGGGAGATGAGTCATGTGATATTTTCTTTGTTCTTCTTTAATAAAAATGGTACACCCTTGTAGAGAAGCGAGTCAGATCTTTTCTGGCTCCCATCTGCCGGTGCGTCCAGTGTGAAACAGATATCTGTTGTGTGTGTGTTATTTTACTCTCTGTCTCTCAGTTCTGGGTCTTATTTTGAAAAACTTCCCGCCGGGGTTTTGGAGGTCGGCGCCCCCACCTTTCTGAGTAAGAAGCGAGTTGCAGAGCACATGGGTTACGAAGCCGACAACATGGTGGAGGATGCGGGCATTGAATTGGTTTTAAGTTTTCTCAGGGCTGAGAGAGATTGAGTGTGAGTAATGAGTGTGGCATACCTGATTGATACATGTGTTTGTGGCATTATAGTAATTTTGTGTTTTTTCTTTGAGTTCAACAGAGAATCGGAGAACGACTGGATTGATCCTTGCTAATCAACACCCGGGTGGTTTTGTATCAATTTGGAAAAGCGCTAACACCAAATTAATAGGTATTGATCGATCTAAACGTTCTCCATTTAATGTTGACGTGTTGTTCTTTCGGTTGAGGGCCGACCGAAGTGCGGACCAGGGCTTGAGAGTTGGCCGCTCGCCTCCGATAGGACGCTGTCGGAGTTTCATCAGGGTTGGCAAGCGGAGGGGACGGCGGTAGGGCCTGGGTGCTCTCTGTTGTCTATAAGGATTCCCTTGATGAGGCCGGCGTATCTTCCAAACGCACGATTGAGCCACGTGAATTGGATAGTGTTTAATGGTCCGGCTTTTGGTGGCTCCGATTGAGGTCAGTGGTTGATAATATTGTAAAAGTGCTGTACTTGTTTTCTAGTGTGAGTGTGTGTGATTGGAGGAGTGGAGGTTACGGGAGGGAGCTACCGTGTAGCTCTGTGCACACCGGCCTCACATAAACTCCTCATTTAGGGGAACTAACCGACTGAATCTAAAACCATAATTCCTCTGCGAATCTTAAACGCCTTGACAATGCCCGCGCTTTTTGTATAGACAATAAGCGTAGAAGCTTGACATTGTAGAGGAATAAGGGAATATCATTTTCAGTCGGCTACAGTACCACCATAGCTAGCTTACGGGTAACACACAGTGTGGATGAGTCTCGCCTGGAATAAAGGCGTACAACCTTGTGCAACTACGTAAACACGTCTAAAGCATTGTCTAACACATATATAGGACTGTTATTATGGATAACTGGTAGTAAACTCTTTAGAATATATATAAAATAACTTTTTTATTGTAACGGAGCGGTCACGTTTGGCTTCCGGTTGAGCTAGGTTGCTCATGGTTACAGCTAATCTCTGGTAGCTTAGCTTCCGAACTGTATTTATTTGGCACGGTTAAACAGTCATTCGAGTATTGGTGGCGAAGTGTGGTTTTGTTGGAGGCATTTTGTTTTTGTCTTTGGTTGGTTTACTTATGAGTACGGTTTGTTAAGTTTAGCATCGTAGTGAAGAATTAGCCATCTGTGTGCCGGCTTATCCGTTCCGCGGTGTGACCCGGAAGTTCTATTGGGCCTGACTTGGTCCGCCAGTCCGGTGGAGGTTTTTTTTTTTTTTTGAGCAAACTGTTTACGATTTTGTGTTGCAAAGCGAGTTTTAAATGTATTTCTTTCGGTATATGTTTTAATGATAAATAAAAATTGCTTTATATTGGGAGAATTCTATTTCTTCGTGTGATTCGCCGAAGTGTGCGTCCCGGGTTTTGGCGCCGGCCGGACTCCATTAGGAATTCTTTGATTTTTAGACGAAACGGCAATAATCTCCGTATATAAATAAATTAATGATAAGATAAACAGTGCTTTATAAACCTTTTTAGCTTTCCTTCGTTTCGGCTTTGCCTAAAACATTATTAAGGTTAATGTTGCATGACTAAATAATACATAAACCCCTTCACTATAAAAAGAAATAAATGAAAATTAAATGAATAAAAACTGTGCCTGCCTTTACTGTTAACTGCATTAATATTGGGATAAATTTGGGCCTACGAATTGATAGTTTATCAATTAAAATAAATAATTTACAGAGTTAATACAAATAACCTACCTTGTTAAATTTTAATCCATTTTGGATTTTTTTACGAATTTTCAATGGCAGCCGAATATAAATCACTCCCTGCTCCACAGGGACAGGAGTGGCGCACTTTAGATGCCCAATTGTTAGTATACACTTCTAAACTATATTCTGTTTTAGTTGATAAGCCCGGTAAAAAAGATAAAAACCAGTTCCAGGGCATTATGACGGCCATGTGGGCTCGTCATGGCGCCCGAGGGGATGATAAGCGGAGTCTCTCACAGATGTGTTTTGAGGAAGGAAAGTGTTTTGCAGATAAGGCTAAAACAGCAAGGAGCATCACTGGTGCTAAAATGAGATACTTAAAAGCTGAGAAAATGTGGAAAACATGGGGTTTAACGGGACAGGGTATTGATCATTTGTGTGTTACTGCAGAAAGTAGTTTTTCGGCAGACCATACTCCTCCCCCGTACCAGCCTATGTACCCCATGTTGACGACCTCTGGTCAAACAAATATTTCATGGGGGTTGGAGACAGACAATGGCCAGATTGTACTTCAAAGCACGCAGGGTGCCGCACAGAGTTCACCATCTCCTTGTGCGCCACCCCCGATGGGCACCTCTCCTACTCCCCCTACTCCCCCCCCTTCCTTCAAGCAGTGCAGTGTTGCACTGGAGTGGCCTCCCACAGAGGTCTGTGGCCCATAAACCATTGACTAATAAACCACAGGGTGATCTAAAGGTGAAAGATGAGGGACAAGATTATAAATTGCGTTTTGAAGTCACCGGTAAAGGGAATGTTGAACACACTGAGGAGGAAGAGCGACAGCTACTAAAATAAGTTAGCAACAAAGCAGAACAGGACACTGATAAATTGCTCTTGGCGTATAATGCTAAATTGATAGACGAGATGGAGCAGCACGAACACAGGTTAACTAAAGTTCAGCGACAGATGGATAAGGTGCTGCAGGATCAGGAAAGATTAGCATCTGTGGTACGGGGGCAAGCTGCAGACCTTCCAGGGAGTGCCAGCCCCAGTCAACGTGATGAATGTGCAGCAGTTGTACAGGTTGACAATGTGCAGACGTTGGGGGACGAGGAGAGTGAGGGGCCATTTAAGAATACCAGATCTAAGTTACCACTGGGGGCATGTGGGGGCCCTGATTTAATGCTTCCTTTAGTGGGAGCATCGGATGGTTCAGTAATTTACAAACCATGGAAGATGGCTGATGTATCTGCCATCATTCTGCAACTCCCTGCTTTGACTGGTGGAGGAAACTGCTGGATAAATAAATTAAATCAGCTGACTTCAGGGCAAACCCTAGCGGTGGGAGATTGGAAAGCCATTATGGGTAGGATGTTGACATTGACAGATTATAATGAGATGATGCTCCAGTGCCAGCTAGCACGATATCAGATGAAGCCCCCTTCACGCATCATGCACATGATCTTGCCGAGTGGGTCAGAAGAAAATATCCTACTCCGCCCGCGTCTAAAATTTTGAAATTTCCCTGGTCAACTGATGTTACTCCCGCAGAACATATGGCAAAATGTAAAGATAAATGGGTTGCCGTTACTGGGGAACATCCCCGAGATCCGGGGAATAATCGGACTTGGTTTAGAGAAGCAGTTTTAGCAGGCATGCCAGAGTCTGTTGCTACATTAATGAAACGGAATCCTGATTCACACATTTATGATCAGCCTACATGGGAAAGACACGTAACATATTATTTACAAGACGTGCAAGATTCTGCGTTAAAGGACGCTGAGGAGAATAAGAAAATGGAGACTGCTTTGTTAAAGCTACAGTTAAAAGAGGCTCAGAATAAATTGACTGACTTGTAGCAGTCTAAAAAAGTGAAGCAGATGGTGGCTGAAGCAGCACCTACTGTTGGATCAGCGACAGTGCTGCCTTCTTTTCCTGTGATGTATGCTGGAGCTGCGCCGAATCCGCTATTTACTGCTCCTTATCAGACATGGCAGCCCCGTGGCAGGTCACGTGGCAGGGCCAGGTTCTGGGATTTTAGAGGCATGGGGAGAGGGCAGCCAGGTGCTAACGGTTGTCGCAGGTGTGGCTCCAATGAACACTGGGTGAGGGAATGTCCACACCCACAAGGGGGCGCTATACCTCCCGGTCAGCCACCTCCACATGTGGCCCCGAATCAGCATATGGCTCCTCCCTCCTACCCAGGAAGACAGAGTAGGCCTCAGTGTTGACAATGCCCACAGAGTACCTTAGTGAGCAGGACTAAGGGGGATCCGATGCTCACAATAGACGTACATGGACATTCATTGCCTTTCTTGGTGGACACTGGTGCTACTTTCAGCACGCTGGACAGAGTTTTACAAGACGTCAATTTTTCTGGGAACACAGTGTCTATAATGGGCATCTCTGGGGCTCCGATGATTCTCCCTGTCACTCAACCATTGCCTGTTTCAGTGGGAGATCAAAGACTATCACATCCTTTTGTCATTGCTCAAACCACGCCTGTCAACTTGTTAGGCAGAGATCTGCTTATCAAACTGGGTGCTACTATCCTATGTACCCCTGATGGACTTATGGTGACTTTTCCGAATGGACATACGCATTGCTGTGACACCATGAGTGGTCAATTTTTGCTGAAGGATGACACTTCACAAGTGGCTGATATTTTCTGGGCCAGATTGACTACGATGTCTGCACATGAATCTTCTGCGGCTGAATTTCTGAGATGCTGGAAGCCTTGGCTGCTTGAACTCCAGCTTTTTGTTCCACCGCCTGACCCTTTCCATGTTACCTTCCTCTATGAGAGGGGCGATCCTACTTTATATCAGGAACAATTTGAAACAGAACTTGAAGGCCAAAGTTGGTCTGTGGCTTCGGGTCCATGCTTTGTGGGGAAAGAAGGTGTTGCACTGTTTGCTGATCTGACTTCAGAGCAGCATAAATGGTATATGATGGAAGCTGAAGCGCTTCCACACATATCGCTTTTGTTGCATCCGAAACATCAAGCTAAAGATTTGGGGGGAATGGTTAAAAGGGGAGTTGCATTAAAGGATTGGGTTCCTACCCAGATACCTTCAGTCTCTTTTTCTCCTTCTACTCAGATGTACAAAATAGACACGCAGCTCTCAGATACTACCATTCTGGAACATTTGCAGCTTTCTAGAAATCATGGCAGAGAAAAAACACATTATCCTGATGCAGTGGAGGCCTTAAAGGTCGTGCCTGACTCTTTGTGGTCAGATGGTCCCACTGATGTCGGTCTAGTGCAAACCACACCAATCACATTTGAGATGAAACATTCTGATCCAATCTGGCGTCCGCAGTATCCACATAAACCTCAGGCTGAGGAAGGTATTGCAGACACTATTGCAGGCTTACTTGAAGTTGGAGTTTTAGAACCATATAACACCCCTATTCTTCCTGTGGAAAAACAAGGTACTGGTAAATACAGAATGGCACATGATTTGCGTGCTGTCAATGAGGCCCTCAGAACCCCTCCCATTACTACACCTAATCGGTATACAGCTCTGGCATCCCTGACTCCTGATTTAAAATAGTTTACCTGCATAGATTTGGCTAATGCATTTTTCTGTTTACCGCTCCATCCTTCTGTCAGGGATATTTTTTCATTTACATTCAGGGGCAGGAAGCTACGTTATAGTAGGCTTCCGCAGGGCTTTGCTTTATCTCCAGGTATTTTTAATCAGGTGTTGAAGCAGTCATTAAGCACTGTACAGCTCCCTCCAGGCTGTGTACTGACCCAATATGTGGACGATTTACTTTTAGCATCCCCTACTGTTGAAACATGCATAGAAGCTACTCTAGTTGTGTTGCAACATTTGGGAAAAGAGGGATTCAAAGTCTCCCGCGATAAGCTTCAGTTGGTCAGGCAGGAAGTCCAGTTCCTGGGGCGAAGGGTGACCGCTCAAGGCGCTGGACTGACTGACACCCACAAGAATGCTATTTTGGCTCATTCTAAACCTCTCACTGTTAAATCAATGCTGTCATTTCTGGGACTGACAAATTTTTCCAGAGATTATGTGCCTAATTACACGAACCTTACCACACCACTCAGGGCTCTTGTAAATGCTCATGGTATGAAAAATCTGCATGCTAAATTAGAATGGGACATACCAGCTGAGGAGGCATTTATTAAGTTAAAACAGGCTCTAGCACAAGCAGCTGATTTAGCCACTCCTGACTATACATGTCCATTTTTTCTTAACACATCAGAAACAGATGGGGTGGTTAATGGGATTTTGTTTCAGAAAAAAGGTGGTCAGAGACACATTCTTATGTATCTTAGCATAAAGCTGCAAGCTATTGAAATGAGACAGCCGCCTTGCACGAGACATGCAGCAGGGATTGCACATCTAGTGGAAAAAACATCACACATTGTTAGGGGTTATCCACTTCATATTTTGACATCTCATGGAGTCATGGCATTGGTTAATTCTGAGACGTTTACTCTTTCTACTTTGCGTCAGCAGCGGATTAGCAGAGTTTTGGAGGCACCAAACATTATTTTTACACATGAAGGAATAAACATGGCTGACCAAATCACCACCTCTGGGGAGCAGCATGACTGTGTCAGGCTGAATTCTGTTGCTCAAAAAATACGTCCTGATTTACGGTCTGATCCCTTACCTACAGGTTTTGTGCTCTATACAGATGGTTGCTGTTTTAGAGATGCACAGGGACAGTTGAGATCAGGTTTTGCGGTTGTTGAGCAAAATGGGGATTCACTACAGACGGTCGTTTCAGGGAAGCTGGACGGCAAGCAGAGCGCACAGCGTGCTGAGATAAGGGCTCTTATTGAAGCATGCAAATGGGGCAGAGATAAAGACGTCACGATCTACACTGATTCGAACTACGGGTTTTCTGTCATACATTGTGAATTACCACAGTGGAAAAGAGCAGGTTTTGTTACTGCTACTGGTAAGCCTATACAGCATCATGCAGATATTATGGAGCTTTTGGATGTTGTACAGTTACCAGCTAACCTCGCTGTTCTTAAGTGTAAGGGTCACAGCAAGGCTGACACTGTTGACGCGCGGGGAAATGCTGCGGCGGATTTGGCTGCAAAAGGAGCCGCGGGTTACCTGTCACATGTCCACACGCAGCTGATTGTCACGTCAGCACAGGAAATGTCAGACAGTTTTGCTGAGGAAGTAAAGTTGGCACAGCAGGCTGCTGCGTCACAGGAGATAACTGTGTGGAAGGATAGAGGTGCGATTTTTTCTGATGGCTTTTGGCGTGGGCCTGATGGCCGTTTGGTTTTACCTGCCGCGTTAAAACCCACCCTTTTTCAGGAGGCTCATGGTGTGGCACATGTGTCATACACTCAGATGAAACGTAATCTTTGTTTTTGGTGGCATCCCTTCCTGCCACATTTAATTAAGCGTATTTTGAGTGAATGTGTGGTGTGTGGTCAATTTAATCCTAAGCCTACTATCAAGCCAGAAATGGGCGCCTTCCAGGACTTGTGCAGGCCTGGCGAGGAGGTCGTTATCGATTATACAGATATGGTGACCCCTGTTAGAGGTTTCCGTTACCTGTTAGTGATAATTGATCCACTGACCTCGTGGGTTTCAGCTTTTCCTGCTAGACGGGAGGATGCTCAGACAGTGGTGAAATCTTTGATTAACCACTGGATTCCGTGCCATGGCTTTCCGACTAAGGTCAGGTCTGACAATGGCACACATTTTAAAAATAAACATCTCCGACAGGTTGAGGAACAGATGGGAATAACCCACAAGTTCGGCACTGTTTACCATCCGCAATCCCAGGGCGTCATCGAGCGTTCTAATTCAACTTTAAAGTTAAAGCTGGCGAAGATTTCAGCTCAGACGGGGCTTAATTGGTTACAAGCTCTCCCAATTGCTCTAATGGCCATTATATCATCTGTCTGTAGAACAAAAGGTCTCACTCCTTATGAGATGTTTACTGGCAGGATTTTCCCTGGTCCGTGGGCTGGCAGAGAACCACACTGGTCCCAGTGTGCTCCTGCCCCCGACCCCCCTCCTGTCCCTCACGCTGCAGCAGCTCTCTGCTGACCTGGGGGAATCTCTCTGCAGTGGGTGGTGTCGGTTCTGACTAGGCGGTGTCGACTGCCGAAGCCAGGAGGCGGGGCCTGGCCCACCCAGAAGATTGGTTGGGGTTGCTGTAATCATCCAGTGTAATCTATATGTGCCAAAATTGGGCGAGATAAGCAATTTGGACTTGCTTTTCTCGAAGAGGGATTATACCGAAGAGAAAAGATCGCAAGAAATCTAACACATTTCACAGCAGGTTTTAACCACCTCACAATCGGTGGGAGAAGCTATTGGAGGCGGGGCCTGTCTGTGCATTTGTGTTTACTGGGGGAAATGTTCAGTTAATGAAGTAACTGTCATTTCAGTGAGGGCGATCTGCATAAATGACAGTAACATTGGGAAAAATAAAGAGTCCACTGTACGGAATCATTTCATCACTCTTGTAGCCGCCTGCTGCCAGAGAAATAAACAAGAGCGAAGACTAGAGAAAAAAATAATAAAGACTGAACACTTATTAATCATTTTTCTTGTATTTTACAGGTTGTTTAACCAATTTTTATTTACAGGTGCAGATTGTTAGACACTGCCTAAGAGGGTGTCAAAGAATTTTTAAGTAGTTAATTTGTAGGATTTTTTCTTAATATTCAGTTTTTACGGTTTCATAAAACTTTTTATTAATAAGCTAAAACATTTTAAGGGGTGTTTAAATTATAATCAGGTTGACTGACTACTAATTTTTGTTTTAATTATTCTTTTTTCATTATGATGTGGTTTTTGTAGGATGTTTTTGGGGTTGGTGACAATTGCTAGAGTTTGCTTTGTACTAAAAGAACATTGAGAATTAGGTTAAAACATAAAAAACAATAATAATAAATTAAAAAATATATATATATATGTATATTGCTTAAAGGTATAGATAAAGAAAAAACAGACACCCTTCTTTTTTGGGATAAAATAAACATAGGATCACACCACAGACAGAAATATGCATCTTTGGGGAAATAAGAAGGTGCTGTGCGCCACAGGTTTTTGCATGGTGTTATTGGTCAATATTATCTTTTACTGTTGTGGTGAATGGCCCTATAATAGTTCTACAAATCTAACGCAGGTTGGAGTTCACTCAATTAGACAGAGAAGAAACTTAATGGCTAAACCATCTCCCTCTTCACGGTACGGCACTTCCGAGGCACATCATGGATTTTCTCAATTTTGCATACCAAAAGGACGATCAGCAGTGATTACTATTCCCTTAAATACATTGGTTTATAAGGGACAACAAGCAAGTAAATATAAAACCTACCCCTTGTGGTACATAACAAATGATCAAAAAGATACTAGTTGGTCCACTTTAATTGCTGATCCCCTAGGATATGACTGGAGAAGGTACACCACTACAGCTTTTGCAAAACACATGCGTCCCTTGGTTAAATTGGATAAGACTGCAGATAAATTACTTCTTACTGTTAATTTAACTAAGAGTGATTTCCTCCCCTTAAAATATCTTCAGAAGGGGGAAGGTTGTACTCTCTTTATAATTTGGGTTTATAAAGGGGGAAAAGATGTTCAATTTCCTATTACAATATGTCAAGACTCTCTTAATGTTTCCACCTCAGTAAGTCAAAATCAGGCCTCAGCAGCAAGAGGTAGTATAATTAAAGAAGAACCATCTGTGGACGATTACTTTGAAATGATGACAGGTGTGGGAGGCTCCACTAATAATTGGTTGCTTATGGTAGAACATGCAGGACAAGAAGCGAGACAGGACTGTGTTGTGTGCATGGGAGCCCGACCTGTTCTCAAGGTGGTCCCTGCACCTTTTGAGCTCAACACAACTTGTCTGGTTTCCCTGCTATCTAGTGAAAATCCAGTAAAAGATTGTAGTAACAGGGAAAAATTATTCCCTATAGCTGATAACCGAGCTACCCCACCCTTCTTTGATAGTAATGTAGCTCCAAATAATTTTACTTGTTTCAAAAATGGTAAGCCTGGAAATAAACTAGTGGGTTCAGTCAACATTACATATTGTAATTCAATCCAAACTTTCCTTAAATCTTTTCAGGCTCGTGCTGATATCTGGTGGTGGTGTGGAGGAAAAATCCTCCGCTCCATTTTACCTAGTAATTGGACAGGATTGTGTGCACCTGTTACATTAATTATGCCAGTAGCAATATTTACTTATGATCCCACAGGAGACCAGACTCTTCTCACTTTGAATAATCATGTTAGAAAGAGGGACTTAGGCCATGAAGATGATCCAACTTATATTGATGCCATTGGAGTTCCTAGAGGTGTTCCAGACGAATATAAATTGGTTAATCAGATCTCAGCAGGATGGGAATCAAGTATTTGTTGGTGGTGTACCCTGAACAAGAACGTGGATAGAATAAACTATATACACTATAATGTACAGAAATTAGCTAATAATACTAGAGATGGGTTTGAGGCTGTTCACGAGCAACTTAAAGCCACCTCCTTAATGGCCTTTCAAAATAGAATAGCGGTCGACATGCTCTTAGCTGAAAAGGGTGGTGTCTGTTCAATATTTGGTGATCAATGCTGTATTTCTATCCCTAATAATACTAATGCAGACGGTAAACTAACTAGGGCAGTAGAAGGACTCAGAATACTTTCAAATAGGCTAAAAGAACAATCAGGTGTAGATACCTCAATGTGGGACGATTTGTTAAATAATATGTTTGGTAAATGGAAGACTCTGACAATGTCTATAATGGTTTCTTTAGCAGTATTTGTGTCAACTATGGTGTTATGTGGATGTTGCTGTATTCCTTGTATACGTTCATTACTCACAAAGCGTATTGAAAAAGCTGTTGGTAATAATATGCAAGGTCAATATCTGTTACTCCCTCACATGGAGCCTGAAGGAGAAATACAGAGGAGTGATCAATCTATTTGAAAATAGATTGAAAGAGGGATTTGTTGTATTCTACTTTTTTGGGGCTATTTTTTATTATGCAGTTTTGTAGTACATATGTTTTAAATATATCTTTAGTAAGCATTTAGAGGTAAAAGGCCTGTTTATATTATTCAGGGTAGTAAAACATGACTGTTTACCAGTATTTTATTGGGGTAAGGTTTTAAGTAATAAAACTCTTGGGCAAGAATTTACTACATGTTGTAAAACCAGGATGTGTGTAGATTAGAAATCAAGATAGGAACTAAAAGCAGGGAGGACGGGTTATGAACTCTAGTTTATGGTACGGCTTTAAAACCAGGTCAGGAGACCTGGAGAAAATGTTTGACCTGTTAAGATGTAGGGGAGGGGAGATGAGTCATGTGATATTTTCTTTGTTCTTCTTTAATAAAAATGGTACACCCTTGTAGAGAAGCGAGTCAGATCTTTTCTGGCTCCCATCTGCAGGTGCGTCCAGTGTGAAACTGATATCTGTTGTGTGTGTGTTATTTTACTCTCTGTCTCTCAGTTCTGGGTCTTATTTTGAAAAACTTCCTGCCGGGGTTTTGGAGGTCGGCGCCCCCACCTTTCTGAGTAAGAAGCGAGTTGCAGAGCACATGGGTTACGAAGCCGACACTTCCCTGTACTGCAAGGCATTGAGATTGCCTGCAATGACAACAAGCTCAGTCCGATGGTGATGTGATATACCGCCCCAGACCATGACGGATCCCCCACCTCCAAATCGATCCTGCTCCAGGGCACAGGCCTCGGTGTAACGCGCATTCCTTCGACAATTAAACACGAATCCGTCCATCACCCCTGGTGAGACAAAACCGTGACTCATCAGTGAAGAGCACTTTTTGCCACTCCTGTCTGGTCCAGCGAAGGTGGGTTTGTGCCCATAGGCGGCGTTGTTGCTGGTGATGTCTGGCAAGGACCTGCCTTACAACAGGCCTACAAGCCCTCAGTCCAGCCTCTCTCAGCCTATTGCGGACAGTCTGAGCACTGATGGAGGGATTGTGTGTTCCTGGTGTGACTCGGGCAGTTGTAGCCATCCTGTACCTGTCACGCAGGTGTGATATTCGGATGTACCGATCCTGTGCAGGTGTTGTTACACGTGGTCTTCCACTGCGAGGATGATCAGCTGTCCTTCCTGTCTCCCTGTAGCGCTGTCTTAGGTGTCTCACAGTGAGGACATGACAATTTATTACCCCAGCCACATCAGCAGTCCTCATGCTTACCTGCAGCATGCCTAATGCAGATTCACGCAGATGAGCAGGGACCCTGGGCATCTTTCTTTGGGTGTTTTTCACAGTCGGTAGACAAGTCTCTTTAGCGTCCAGCGTTTTTAGAACCGTGACCTTAAATGCCTACTTTCTGTAAGTTGTTATGGTCTTAACGACCATTCCACAGGTGCATGTTAATTAATTGATTATGGTTAATTGAACATGCATGGAAAACATTGTTTAAACCCTTTACAATGAAGATCTGGTAAGTTGGATTTTTTCAACATTATTGTTGAAATACACAGTCCTGAAAAAGGGACGTTTCTTTTTTTGCTGAGTTTATGAATATCTGTAGACTAAGCTGGACCAAGGTGAGAATACATACCTTGTGTTGCAAAAAAAGTTTTACTGTAACAAGGTACCAAAGTTTGGTTTTATTGTTCAATCAAAACACGCTTCACTTCTTCACTCAACAGTATTTACATATATGACAGATGCATACAGGTCCTTCTCAAAAAATTAGCATATTGTGATAAAGTTCATTCTTTTCCATAATGTAATGCTAAAAATTAAACTTTCATATATTTTAGATTCATTGCACACCAACTGAAAAATTTCAGGTCTTTTATTGTTTTTAAACTGATGATTTTGGCATACAGCTCATGAAAACCCAAAATTCCTATCTCAAAAAATTAGCATATCATGAAAAGGTTCTTTAAACGAGCCATTAACCTAATCATCTGAATCAACTAATTAACTCTAAACACCTGCAAAAGATTCCTGAGGCTTTTAAAAACTCCCAGCCTGGTTCATTACTCAAAACTGCAATCATGGGTAAGACTGCCGACCTGACTGCTGCCCAGAAGGGCCATCATTGACACCCTCAAGCAAGAGGGTAAGACACAAAGAAATTTCTGAACGAATAGGCTGTTCCCAGAGTGCTGTATCAAGGCACCTCTGTGGGAAGTCTGTGGGAAGGAAAAAGTGTGGCAGAAAACGCTGCACAACGAGAAGAGGTGACCGGACCCTGAGGAAGATTGTGGAGAAGGACCGATTCCAGACCTTGGGGGACCTGCGGAAGCAGTGGACCGAGTCTGGAGTAGAAACATCCAGAGCCACCGTGCACAGGCGTGTGCAGGAAATGGGCTACAAGCCACTTCTGAACCAGAAACAGCGGCAGAAGCGCCTGACCTGGGCTACAGAGAAGCAGCACTGGACTGTTGCTCAGTGGTCCAAAGTACTTTTTTCGGATGAAAGCAAATTTTGCATGTCATTCGGAAATCAAGGTGCCAGAGTCTGGAGGAAGAAGGAAATGCCAAAATGCCTGAAGTCCAGTGTCAAGTACCCACAGTCAGTGATGGTCTGGGGTTGCCATGTCAGCTGCTGGTGTTGGTCCACTGTGTTTTATCAAGGGCAGGGTCAATGCAGCTAGCTATCAGGAGATTTTGGAGCACTTCATGCTTCCATCTGCTGAAAAGCTTTATGGAGATGAAGATTTCATTTTTCAGCACGACCTGGCACCTGCTCACAGTGCCAAAACCACTGGTAAATGGTTTACTGACCATGGTATTACTGTGGTCAATTGGCCTGCCAACTCTCCTGACCTGAACCCCTCAGAGAATCTGTGGGATATTGTGAAGAGTTAGTTGAGAGACGCAAGACCCAACACTCTGGATGAGCTTAAGGCCGCTATCGAAGCATCCTGGGCCTCCATAACACCTCAGCAGTGTCACAGGCTGATTGCCTCCATGCCACGCCGCATTGAAGCAGTCATTTCTGCAAAAGGACTCCCTACCAAGTATTGAGTGCATAACTGAACATAATTATTTGAAGGTTGACTTTTTTTATATTAAAAACACTTTTCTTTTATTGGTCGGATGAAATATGCTAATTTTTTGAGATAGGAATTTTGGGTTGTCATGAGCTGTATGCCAAAATAATCAGTTTTAAAACAATAAAAGACCTGAAATATTTCAGTTGGTGTGCATTGAATCTAAAATATATGAAAGTTTAATTTTTATCATTACATTATGGAAAAGAATGAACTTTATCACAATATGCTAATTTCTTGAGAAGGACCTGTAGATGTATCATGTATTTGTTTTGCTTCACGTTATTTAAGCAGGTTAAAGCTGGATTAGGCAATATTTGTTAAAAATATTTTAATCTATAGTCAGTTTTTTCATGTCCTGACGATACTATTGAATCTGGTACTTTTTGCTACGTTTGCATGTAGAGGTTGAAATTCCAGTTATTTTGATGTGGTTTGGGTTTGTACCACCACAGGCTGCGCTTGTGAGAGTGTGTACCGTGACGTTAGGATGCACGTACGAACCCATATATGCGCGTTCACGAAGAGGCGGTGTTCTCCGGCAGTTAGCTAGTAGATAAGCTAAGCTAGCCAGCCCACACACCCAAACAAACTCCACGTAAGAAGAGAAGAATTTTGTCCAGCGCTACAAAAAGAGCAGGAATGGCCTCTGTCCGTCGTAGAGCTTGGACTAATGAGAATGCGCCTGAATGTCATGGGGGGGCATTTTGCTGACTGCAGTTCCTCTGATGGCCACATGGTGCGCTCTCTGCAGCCCTCTCAGCAAACTCTGCAGAGCAGCTTTAAAGGTTCACCAAAGAGAATATAATGTGGTGATTTTCATGTGCCATGAAAAACGAGCTTGACGCTCTTAATGTCCAATTTTACGGAACTATTTCTTGAATTCATAGCTGTCGGCTGGGGTGGCAGGGCTTTCTTTTAGGGTGGCAACTGCCACCCTATGCCACCCAAGTAGATCCGCCCATGCATGTTACAACATGAAAATGTGCGACTTATATTCAGGTGAGGCCTAAATATGTACAAAATGTATTTTCTCTGAAAATTAAGCTGGTGCGGATTACATACAGGTGCGCTCAATAGTCCGAAAATAACGGTAAATGCTCCCAAATTAAACTGAAATAACACCCAGAAAAAAGTTGGATCAAACTGGTGGAGAATTCAGTGTTTTTGTTGAAATTACGTCCAACTACATGCGGATTATGTTGGATACAATAAAGTCATAAGGCCACGATTATCAAGACCAACTTTCCCGTGAAAACAAAACCAAATGTTGTAAATATGACATTTAGATGCTAAACAATGATTTATATATGAGGATTATGCGAGTTTCAGCCTTTTGTGTTTGTAGTGAATCTAATCAGTATCACTGCTGTGCGTTTTACCTGCTGACCCAGTGGCCTGGGATGCCATGCAGCGCGAACAGAGTAAACTGAAGGTGGTCTGTGGTGCCAGAAGCTTCTTTGCTGCTCCTCCCCTCTGCTGCCCCACCTTCATCTGCAGACTGGGCCAAGCTGGATAAGCTGAAGGATGGCGATGGCGGGCAGAAGGAGCGCAGGTAGAGCTTGACAAGGTCGTAGACGGCCTTCGTTAGTAACGCCATGCTCTCCTCCACGGGACTAGAGCCACCTGTAGAGGGGGTCAGAATTGCGTCAGTGCGAGACTTTAGTCATGTGAGGATAAAAGAAAAGTAATAGATGAGTATATTAATATGCCTTGCAAAAAGATTTATACACCTTGAACCATTTTAATTTTTTTAAATCTCAATACAGCTTGAACCTTAAATGCAGCTCAGGCTAATGATTTAAACGACTCCCCCGCATCTGACTTCTGAAGGCAATTGTTTGAATTGTACTGGAGTTTATTTAGAGTAGAAAGAGCAGAAGTCAAATTTCTACCACAATTTTATTCTAGTTTTATTTCTAAGAAATGTTTAAAGCATGATTAATTACATTTTATGATTGTAAAAAAAAGCTCAAGAGGTATGAATACTTTGCAAGGCTCAGTGTTAATTTTTACCAGAGTGAAAAAAAGAAAAGAAAAAGTGATTGGAAACACAGCAGATCCATTTTTTTAATAGCATGGAGTGAGTGGAAGTTATGTGTGATTGCATGTATGCACATAACTTACTAGTTGATGACTGACCAGGTGATGCTGACCCCAACTAGAAAGCAATGCATGCTGGTCTTAGAAATGGCATGATCTTATCTCAACACCACCGCCAAATGTGTAAGCACGTGTTACGTATGAGGAGCCCACCTTAGGCGAGCGCGTCCTGGATAAATTGACAGAGTGACGTAGTCTCTTAATGGCTTCTGTAATGGACTGCATCTCCACCTCATCAAGAGCACAACACAGGTTCTTTACAGTCTGCACCACGCGCTCCACTGTTTTGTACTGGGTACTCTGTACACAAAATATAGAACAAAAACATGTTCTCAATCTGTTCCTTGCTCCAATTCAAAAGGTGCTTGTTATGACCTAACAGTAAGCAGTAATATAAAAAAAATGATTGTATAATTATGTCACTTATTTCTTGGTATTTTTATTTAACATCAGGTTCTACATGTGAATGTTTATGGATGATCAACTATTATTAATTATTCCCTCTGGTTTTGGATGCTGTGCGGTTGGAAGGATTTTTGCTCTTGCATACTTTCTGACAGTTATATGGCGCAACTGTGGCAACAAGGTATAATTTTTACAACTGGGATCAGCTGATTAGCACCTCAAAAGCTCAAATAATACCTGAACTATGACCCCCGATTCCGAGAGGAGTTACAAAGGAGGCCAGAGAGATAGTTAAAGAGGAGCGGCAAAAGCAAATGGGGCGGATTAGCAGTGCTTGTTAACGGACTGATGGTGTCATCCAGGACATGTTACTGTGGAATATTGTCTCTGCTGCCCAGATACTGAGCTGCTGGCAGCTCAATATGCAGTTATGAGACTGTCATACAGCAACAGTCTTCAGTCAGAGGCCTCTTAAGATTCACTGCAAGACTGACTGCTTGAAGATCTTTCCTGCCCACAGCATCACCATCCACAATGACTCTTTAAAGATACTTTGATATGAGTTACAACATTTAATTTCCCTTTGAATGAAATTAAGTACTTTTGAATTGAATAGGAAACAAAAAAGTGAATCTATAATTTAAATATTTTACACATTTTTTACTATTTTGTTCCCACAAGGTTTCGTGGAACAAAATAGGTTAAAATTTCCTATCCTTTCCTGCCGGCCCATACAGGGAGAACATGTACCTCATTTTCTAAGCAGATGTTGACTTGATTGTGATAGCCCTCCAAATAGTCAGCAAGAGCTTGTCTGCAAGAAGATAAAGATGATTAACTTTGACCAGTTGTACACATTTGATACCCCAAGCAGTGAACCACCCTTGTACCTGGTGACATTCTCTCTAAAAGGCCTATCTACATGGCTAAGATGTTTCTCAAGGTCGAGTCGAGAATTGTCATCTTCTGCCTACAAGGAGAAAATAAACAGAGAAATTAAAGATCATAACAGATAATTAGGCTCATAATTTCACCAAATATTAATTTGATTCGATCAGAGCGCAGCAGTGGGACAAGATTTTTATTTTTTTACGTTTCAAGTAACTAAAAAAGGACTACGCTGTAAACAGAAACTTACACTTCGTGCCAAGTCCCTCCTCATGGTTGAGTGAGACAGCAGCTGTAAGGTGATCTCATTCTCCCACTTCCGGCAGTTCTGGATGTACTCATGGCTGCCTAGGCTGTGTTTACTGTGGCACAGGGTGGCAGAGATCCAGTGTTAGAGACAACACAATCCGAGGGATCCAAAACTAACAATGTGGACTTACTAACAACAGGCCCAACACAGCCAATTACGTTAGCTCGACTGGTCTCCGCTGTGATATGGTTTAATCAAACTATAGACTGTAGAAAAGCTTCAATATTAAAATGTACTGTTACAGACATGAACTAGATTACACATGTGAGGGGAAAAAAAACTAACAAAACATAATTTTTATTCGTACTCACTGTCCACAAAAAGTCCCTTCACAGTAAACACTGCCACGTAGGTGCAAGTGGAAAAAGGCCATAAGTGGGTTCTGTTCAAAGTTTGAAAACCAGTTGGATTTGCTAAACGATGTTCTGTGACCAGACTAACAGCTAAACTCAGCAAAAAAAGAAACGTCCTCTGACTTTCAACTGTTTATACTTTCAGTAAACTTAATGTGTGTAAATGTTTGTATGAACACTAAAAGAGTCAACACCATAAGACATAAACTAAACATGTTTCACAGACATGTGACTAACAGAAATAGAATAATGTGTCCTTGAATGAAGGGAGGCTCAAAATCAAAAGTACCAGTCAGTATCTGGTGTGGCCATCAGGTGCTTGAAGTACTGCAGTGCATCTCCTACTCATGGACTGGACCAGATTTGTCAGTTCTTGCTGTGAGATGTTACCCCACTCTTCCACCAAGGCACTTGCAAGTTCCTGGACATTTCTGGGGGGAATGGCCCTGGCCCTCACCCTGCGATCCAACAGGTCCCAGACGTGCTCAATGGGATTGAGATCCGGGCTCTTCGCTGGCCATGGCAGAACACTGACATTGCTGTCATGCAGAAACGCACAGAACGAGCAGTATGGCTGGTGGCATTGTCCTGCTGGAGGATCATGTCCGGATGAGCATGCATAAAGGGTACCACATGAGAGAGGAGGATGTCTTCCCTGTACCGCAAGGCATTGAGATTGCCTGCAATGACAACAAGCTCAGTCCGATGGTGATGTGATATACCGCCCCAGACCATGACGGACCCCCACCTCCAAATCGATCCCGCTCCAGGGTACAGGCCTCGGTGTAACGCTCATTCCTTCAACGATAAACACGAATCCGTCCATCACCCCTGGTGAGACAAAACCGTGACTCATCAGTGAAGAGCACTTTTTGCCACTCCTGTCTGGTCCAGCGAAGGTGGGTTTGTGCCCATAGACGGCGTTGTTGCTGGTGATGTCTGGTAAGGACCTGCCTTACAACAGGCCTACAAGCCCTCAGTCCAGCCTCTCTCCGCCTATTGCGGACAGTCTGAGCACTGATGGAGGGATTGTGTGTTCCTGGTGTGACTCGGGCAGTTGTAGCCATCCTGTACCTGTCACGCAGGTGTGATATTCGGATGTACCGATCCTGTGCAGGTGTTGTTACACGTGGTCTTCCACTGCGAGGATGATCAGCTGTCCTTCCTGTCTCCCTGTAGCGCTGTCTTAGGTGTCTCACAGTGCGGACATGGCAATTTATTGCCCTAGCCACATCAGCAGTCCTCATGCCTCCCTGCAGCATGCCTAATGCACGTTCACGCAGATGAGCAGGGACCCTGGGCATCTTTCTTTGGGTGTTTTTCCACAGTCGGTAGACAAGTCTCTTTAGTGTCCTGCGTTTTTAGAACTCTGACCTTAAAGGCCTACTTTCTGTAACCTGTTAAGGTCTTAACGACCATTCCACAGGTGCATGTTAATTAATTGATTATGGTTAATTGAACATGCATGGAAAACATTGTTTAAACCCTTTACAATGAAGTTCTGTAAAGTTGGATTTTTTTCAACATTATTGTTGAAATACACAGTCCTGAAAAAGGGACGTTTCTTTTTTTGCTGAGTTTAGAACTAAGACGCTTGGGTTAATAGTGTTTCAGGTGCAGTTTGTACTTTCAAACACCAAACATGTTCAACAAAGGAGGCTGTAAGAGAACTGTTTGTGCCAGAACGATTTATTATTTCTTAAGATTTATAAAGTCACCAGAGTCCAAGTTTTTTATGCAAGACGGCCATATTGGATTTTTAGGTTGGATTGGTGAGAAACCTCAGACTCTCCTATTTTGAATGTTAACTTCCAGGGAACTTTCTGTTCATTTTTCCTCATTCAAATTTGAAAAAAATTTAACTTCAGAGGACAAATGTAACGTACAATTATGTCATATCCATAAACCTATATTGCAGTGCCAATGGAAAGGATTTTTTGTTGTTTTTGCTTTGTTTTCAATGACTTTATCAAAACAACTGAACAAACTTCAAAGTCCTGTTTTATTATTCTTTTTTAAAAGTATATCAAGACAGGGATAAAACTATTAATAAGTGAGCAGGTACGTGTTAGAAGAAGTTGGAGAAACACTGTCCAACAATCTTTATAGATCCCTACATAGAAACCTTGACTCCATTGCTGAAAACCATAACATGGAGTTACTTTTCCCAAAAACAGCTAAAATCTCTTCCGCTTCATTAGTTGGAATACACTCCTACTCACTACATTTCTTTCTCAGGAAACTCTACTGACATTTGGCAGTCTATTTAAAGTGCAAAAACCAAAACACCATCCTGAGAGGGCTGGTGTTACTATGATTCTCATAACAAATAAAGTCCTTTCAAAATGCCTGAAAAAAAATGTAAACCTATTCATAAAAAGGTATTTATGGTTTTGTAATAATTGCTTATAGAAACATTGTGCAATGTAAAGCCATTAAGAGCAGGGAAAGAGTCGAGCTCGAAAGATTACTTTCACGCTGTGATTGCACATTCCTCCTCCAACATTTGTCACATTAAATATGTAACATTGAACTTTGAACACCAAAGTGAACTGTGGCCTTTAAGTACTGCGAAGGAGGGCAGCAGTTCCAATGAATCTCAGATCAAAAGCAGTGGAGGAGGTTAGAGGAAGATATAAAAAAAACATCCACCATTCCTATTTGTGCAAGGCGTGGGGGGATGCCAAGATAGGAGCGTTACACTAAGAGAGACGGAAAAGGGGGAGAAGGACATAAGTAAACAAATAAAACCTGCATAAATCTTCATGGGAGGAGAGCGTTCTTGGCCTTTCAGATGTGTTACAGTTTCAGAAATACTCACTTCTGCAGCACTTCCTCTCGACCACAGACTTTGAGCAAATGACTGGAGAAGTCCACCTGGTCGAGGTCATCATGAACCCAGCAGAGAGTCTGACTGATCAACAGCTCCACTGGAGAACTCACTGGAGGGGATGTAAAGGGGACGACACGTTTCAAAAACAGGAATTCAGATAAGGAGAGCAGGACAGAGGGAAAAGGAGGGTCGCAAATATATGGCCATTTCAACATCACTGTATCCAACATCAATATGGCAAAGAACTGCTTAAATTGCAAGAAATATTACACATTACTTTTAGATTCGGCTAACATAATATACAGTTTTAGGAGGACATTAAGATGCTCTGGTTAAGTCAGCAAGAAAGTACAACGAAGTGTTTTCTTTGCCAAGACAGGAGCTGATCCGGGTTGTCACTAGGTACATTAATCAGAATTAGCTTACATATTTGCGTGTGAAAGCTCTACCTTTCATACAAACTAGTGAAATGCTTATATCAAAAGGTTCTCACTAGTTTACACAAAATGTTCTCATTAACTTATATGAACAGTTTTCACTAGTTTATATGAGAGCTTTTCACTCGTCTTTGTGCAAAGTTTTCAGGATACTATGTGGAAGCTAATTCTGATTAATTTCCCTTGTGGCATCTCATAAGCTAAAGTCAAATGCAACTTTTTCAATAAAACCTTGTCGTCAAGTTGTAAACATTGAAGAACATTTTTCCTAGTAGCTGGACGGACTGCTTCCAATGAATCCAATAGTGAACGACATTACAAGTCATATAAAATATTGATTTATTGAGAGTAAATAATATTGCAACATTTACCTGGGTTGTCATTTTTACCCAGTATGGTGCAGCCCTACCAAGGCATTACAAAGTGTTACATTTATTTTTGTTGTACCTTTCCTACGATTTAAAGTGATACCAGAGAAAGTGGCACGGTGGCCAGCTATACTCCTACCTCACTTGGCTTAGAAAGCGCTCATACATTTTAAATTCAAATATGATGATTAATAATAGTTTAGGTATAAAGTTGTCCAAAATAAGCACAAACTGTTTAAGCTGTCAAAATGTTACTTTTTGTCATATCTAAAAAGTCTTATCCCAACATCCCTCCAATTTTTGAACTTCATATCAGATTTTATTAGACACGTACTTTCTATTAACAACAAAAAGGTTATCTAAAACGGTGTTTTTCAACCCTGCTCCTTAAGGCACGATGCCCGGCATGTTTTAGATGTCAATCTGCTTTAACACACCTGATTTCAATTGGTGGCTGATTAACACGCTTTTACTGAACTACAATCATTGCAATCAGGTCTGTTAAAGCAGGGAAACATCTAAAACATGCATGGTAGTGTGCCCTGAGGACCAGGGTTGGGAAACACTGCTCTAATAAAAAGACATTCCACCAGAATGCTGTGTAATCACACTGACTGAGACGGATGAGAGATCAGCGTCCGTCCAGGAGAGGACTGGGTGGAGTGTAACCCGACACGCTGCAGATTACTCGGTTGCTAATCCACTTCGTAAGACATGTACTATACCCAAACACAGGTTCAGAGGCAGGGAGAGGTAGACCATTCACACCCAGAAACATTTCAGAGTCGGACTCGCCATCTACGCTCAGGCTACTTCACAGACAAACACAGCAGAGACCACCTCTGACTCCAGCAACAACAGACCGCCACCCTTCAGAGGAACGGACTTTTCTCCCTCCTTCAGAATCAGCAGTGGTGCCGCTAACACTGCACATGCAAAACACGGGCGTTCCCAACAGAATAGTGAGGCCATGCTTAACTCTGCTGGTGTTCACAGAACACAGTGTTTCTGTGATTGAGAAATCTCCCGTCTCTCATTGTGTTAATTTTTCACGTGTGGACAGGGAACGGGTCAAAAAAGAACAAACATTGCAATGCTGACAAAAAAAAACAACAATACTTGAGCGAAACCAGGAGTGAGCAGGAGGTGAAGTAAATCAACCACAAAAACTGTTTAACAACCAATGAAATAACTAATTTAACACAGCTCAGATCCAGTTTCATGTGGCAGCTAATGAGAGGGCGAGAAAAGCCAGAAGTCACTCAACACTTTGTAAATCTACAAGGCAAACACTGTAAAGACGTGAAAGGAAGGGCTGTAATTCCACCATGACACAAAGCAAACAAAGATTTCTGCTTCTTTAAGAGCTCCAACAGCCAAACAAAGATGTTCACAGTAATGGAGGAAGACATAGGGACAACAATAACCAGCAGAAAATATATAAAAAGTAGAGGAGTTTCAGGTATGATTCCTGATTTGAGGATACTTCATTTTGAACACATAATATATTGTAAACGCTTGATTTAAGTCTTAATTACAGACAGTCGGAACAAAATTCACATGACAGAAAGACGTTTGGCCTCCTGCATACTTATGTTTCATAGCTGAGCGATTTCACAACTTGTGCTGCCAACCTCTAAGGGTGGACAACATGGCAAAGCAACATATTACTTTTGTTTCTCCTTGCACTGAAATACTCATCTCCCCATGTAAAAACATAGCTCTTAAAGAAAAAAATATCCAACTATAGTTTTTAGCATTGTCCCACAGATCTTTCATTTCTGATATTTACACTAATTGGGTCTAGTAGAACCAACATCAAAGTGAAATTTGAAAATACTTGAACACCTAAGCCAAACTCAAAATGGCCTTTTAAATTAAAGCATTCAACCAATTCTTTATGTGAAGCTTCACCAAACGTTCCACAAATCTTTCTTTAGCTTTTCTGTGTAAGAAATTCATGTCTCCCGAACTCCCAATCCCTTCTCTCTCTACATTCTTTTTTGTTTTATTACCATGCTTACTTGCTTCTTTTCTCCTTCCATCTCCGCTCTTCAGCCACAATATGTAAAGAATCCTCTGAAGCCAGCAGCATCTTGCTTCCCAGCCCAATTATATTTGCTCCTAGTCCTTTCTGTCAGACCTCTTAAAAACACAAAGATCTTTGATTATCTCAGCTTTTCGGTAGCTTAAAGTAAATAGGCAACATTGTCTGTTTACATTTATTTTACAGTGGGGCAGAAAGGTATTTGGCAGCCATTGATTAAGCAAGTTGTCCCACTTAAAAAGATGAAAAGTCAGTCATTTTCATCACTGGTACATTTCAAATGTGAGACGCTGAATGTAAAAGAAAAATCCAGGAAATCACATTGTGTGATTTTTAAAGAATTTATTTGTATAATGGTGCAGAAAATACGTATTTAGTACCTACAAACAAGCAAGACTTCTGGCCCTCCCAGACCTGTTATTTATTCTTTAAGAAGCTCTTCTGTCCTCCACTCGTTACCTGTATTAATGGCACCTGTTTGAGCTCGTTATCTGTAAAAAAGTCACCTGTCCATACCTTCAAAGAGTCAGACTCCAACCTCCACCATGGCAAAGACCAGAGAGCTGTCCAAGGACACCAGGGACAAGATTGTTCACCTGCACAAGACTGGGAGGAGCCAATCGACAATAGGCTAACATCTTGGTGAGAAGAGATCAACTGTTGGACCAATTATTAGAAAATGGAATAAATACAAGATCATTGGCAATCTCCCTCGGCCTGGGGCTCCATGCAAGATCTCACTTCATGGGGTACACATGATATAGAGAACAATGAGGAAACAGTCCAGAACTACATGGGAGGAACTGGTCAATGACCTTAAGAGAGCTGGGACCACAATAACAAAGGTTACTATTAGTAACACACTACGTTGTCATGGATTACAATCCTGCAGGTCCTCTTGCAAAACCCAGCACATGTCCAGACCAGTCTAAAGTTTGCCAGAGACCATCTGGATGATCCAGAGGAGGATTGGGAGAATGTCATGTGGCCAGATAACTCGATGTGTTTGGAGAGGGAAGAATGCTGAGTTGCATCCCAAGAACACCATACCCACTGTGAAGCATGGGGGGGGGGGAAGGAGGACTGATCCATATGAAGGAAAGGATGAATGGCGTCATGTGTAGTGAGATTTTGGGCAAAAACCTATTTTCATCAGTGAGAGGATGGAAGATGAAACGTGGCTGGATCTTCCAGCATGACAATGATCCCAAACAACGCAGATTTCCTGTTTTACTTTTTTTACATTATGTCTCTCACAGTTGAAGTGTAGCCATGATGAAAATTGCAGCCCTCATCTTTTTAAGTGGGACAACTTGCACAATCTGTGGCTGCCAAATCCATTTTTGTCCCACTGTAGTTGACCCAGCTGGAGAAGGTAGGGTTTGATAGCTGTTTGAAATATTAACTATAATTTTACAGAGAAGGAAACAGCTGCAGTAGATTAAAAAAAATGGTGGAATGAAAAAGACAAAAGAAACGGTAAGAAAAGGTCAGCAACTGTGAGAGAGAATCAACAAGTTTGCTGGATAAAGTTCCGCTCCCCCATTAAAGCCAGAACTGAGGCAAATTGTTTCCAAAAGAAGATTTTTGTCCTATCAAAGGAATTCAAACATCAACTATCTGGGTCAACACACTGCTGGCAACAGAGAGAAAACAAAAACAAGGAAGCAAGGAAATGGATATCATGACGGCAAAGAGGGAAATGTAACTAGAAAGTGAATGTGGCAGTGGAAAGAGAGGTAAATCCATATAGGCTACAGGAATAATTCTAGAGGAAGGTATAATTCCGGTGCACACTGAGGAATGTAGTAACTACAATTTCTATGAGTTGTAGTTGTGAGCTAGCCTATCCAGAGAGGAGTATTAGAATCAGAAAGCTTTATAATGCTAGGCATGTTTACAGAAGACAGGTTTTTTATTTTGATCACTTATAGAGTAACTAAACCCCAAAACAACTTTTTTTTGGCTTCTAAGATGTATGAATGGGTATTTACCAATGCAACCTTTCAGTTTCTGGTATATTTTTTTTTTTACATTTTTTTGTAAACTTGTTTAATTCTACACTTATTTTGTCTAAAAACATCTTAGTGCTACCCTCTTAGGGTTGAACGGTGGCTACTGCATTTGAGAGCGGTACATCTTTACGTCACAGGCATTGACTATGTCACAGCCATGGTCTCATCAGACACGCCCCGTGGGTTTGGATATAAAACTATCAGACACACCGGCCCTGTGGTGAGTTTGGAGTTGGATTGTGTTTTTCAGGTTACCATTATTATCACATTAGCACTTAGTTAGCATAGCTAACATACTGTTTTGAACGTTAGCCTATGTTAGCATTACCACTCAGAGACTGGACCCATCCTATCTCCCTCTGCCTCAGCAGCACCGGCATCGGGCAGGGCTGACTCAGCGCCCTGAGCCAGCGGCTCGCGGCCGCTGGGCTCCATAAAGCCTCCCTCTACTCCTATCTCCGGTGACGGAGGAGGAGATCCGCTGTCTCAGGGCGCTGAGTCAGCGCTGCCCGATGCCGGCGCTGCTGAGGCGGAGGGAGACAAGAGGAGTCCAGTCTCTGAGTGGTAATGCTAACATAGGCTAACGTTCAAAACAGATGAACGTCGATCAGTAGCAAAACTGCCAACGTGGCTTTGGTCACTGTCCATGTTTCAGTGTCAGATTAAGCGAGCTGTCACTGTGCTCCTGAACACACCCCTTCGTTCCCCCCTCCGCTCATCCTCCACACTTGGCCATACCCCTCCGTTCTTCCTGGCACTGGCCACTTTGTAGAATTTTTCAAATGTTGTCTGGGGGCGGGGTTATGATTTTTCACGGGGTTCAGTTACACTTTAAACTTCCCCTACTTCCATGTGTTCTGCGAATCAAGGAAATTCTGTCCAATATGGCACAACAGGCTGCTTAGTAAGAGATATAAGGCATGTTTATCACAGAGGTACACTGGGAAAATGTAGAATTGAATATTAATAGTCCAAATAAATAACTGTTCAGGAATATATTTGTTTTGACAATACTGCAAGATACAAAAGTTTACAAGATGGTATGCATGAATGAATGTGTAATGATGGATATCCTATATCTGAATCTATGGGTAAGTGGGCTTACTTATGTGTAAAGCAGAAGGAAAAGGACCCACCGTGTTCAGTTTTACAGAACTTTTTAAAGATACAAGTCTGTAAGATGTGGCATTAATTTACTCACAACATACGGCTGAACTCTCCTTACTCATTAGACCTGTGGTTTTCCATCGTGGTCCTCCGGACCAACTCTACTGAATGTTTAAGGCGTTACCCTGCCTCAGATTTCTGCATCACTTAACGCCATGCTGAGGAGGTAATGGACTCTTTTGATTCAGGTATGCTGGTGCAGAGAAACATCTAAAATATGAAGGACAGTGGGTCCTCATTAGAGGACCTCTAAAAAGTCAATTAGTTGTAGATTTCATTCAGGTGTACCAGAGCAGGGCCGCACTTTTCAGATTTGTATTTGTAAAAGATTAAAAAACCCATGAATAGTTTTGTTAGGCACTCTACTTCTTAAAAGTTTTTCTTGTTACAGAATGAGGACTATAGATCCCCTAAGCAGTGGATTATGTTCACAAACAATGCAGTTCAAGGACCGATTGCGTGTCTGGGAAGATGCAGTTTACACAACTGAATCAAGGTCAGTAATAAAAATGTCAAAGTGAATCAAAATAAAATGAAAGGCTAAAATAAATTGGTTAACACATTTAGGTTAATTATGTGGGGGGGGGGGGGGGCATCTAGAGGCTGACTTAAAGCCATCACACCTCTCACCATTAGACCTATACCCTCAAGAGGTTGGAGATTTATGGCCGAATCAAATAGTGTCAGCCAAGAGCAGCTACCCTAAGACCCAGTGAACCACTAATAGGATGCTAGCTAGACCAGTTCACACAGAGAGGGGAAAAATTAGTGAAGGAAAAGAAACAATTATAATTGTGACAAATAAGAAGAAGAAAAATGAAAAATAAAGAAGGATGACTGTGAACTGTTGTTTGGCGCTCCATCAGGAACCGCTTAACTGAGATTTCAGCTTCCAACAATTAAAAGGCAACCATCTTGCGCACCACCTGTACCAGGGCTGCATCGTTTTTGGAAAACATGCAATATTGGGTGAATGTCACAATCACGTTGTGACTTGCAAGAAACACCAGCCAACACTTAACAGACTTAATTTCTTTCTGCTTTGTGTTCATTGCAATTATACAAAACATGCAGTCTCCTAATGATTTCACCACCTTACCATCAGTTTACCTTGTAAAATATTTTAAGCTGCATTAAGCACCAGATATATTACTTGTATTTAGGGTCTAAATGCATGGTACTTAAATAACTGTCTAATATTTATAGCAGTTCAAACAGTTCTTTGCCGTTTTAAAATTCCATAGAGATGTTGCGACAACAAACAACAACAAATACACGATGTATGATACAGGCCTAATTTGTCCTCATGATTTTTTTTTTAAATAAACAACTTTTTGTATTATTTAGCTCAGGGGGAGATATTTTTGACAGCTGTTATGATTCTTTTGAAATGTCCAATACATAAAAATTGGCATATAAATTGTACCACATCCCAATATTTTGCTGCAATATTTGTAGAATGCGACTCCTACTTACACTTTTTAATCTTGTAAAAGTGATTTAAAGAATGTTATTTTTGTTTTTTTTCTTTTTTGTGTGTGATTGGTAAAAGTCTTACCATCACAGGTGAAAGTTACAGGCTGCTGAGATTCGGGGATTTCAATGGAAACCTTGACAGAGCAGTTATTGTCAGGTCCGCTCTCTCTCTGGGTGATGACGGGGCTGAGGACGAAGCCGGGGTTGGTTCCAACGTTGTCGTGAAGGAATCCTGAACGTAGGCTGGAAGAGAAAAAGAAACAATCCCAACATCAAAGGAGTCAACACATTTAAAAATAGATATATTTCGGTCTTCTTTCCCAGTGGGGAAAAAAATTTAAGGGGGGAAACAAAGGCCAGGCAGGCATATAAATCAGATGATCTGGATAAATCATGGGCACAATAAAAAAGGGAGACTGGAAGGTTGGGGAAGTGAAACAAGGAAAAGTGAAAACTTGAATGCACAATGTGCAGGTCAAACCAAATTATTTGAAATGCGACAACGTCTCGTCGGTTACTTTTTTGCTAGAAATCTTCTCTTTAGTCCCATTTACACTTAAAAAAAAAAGTTCCTCTAATTTGCAAACTACGCAAATTGTTCGTTGGCCACCCGGGATGTGGAGATGTTGCCAGACGTCGGAGGGGCGTTGACTCTATGATCGTAGCATTCCGTGAGCAAGGCTTCATCGTCACTCCACCCAAACCAAATACTGCGGTGAGAAACTCTGCACGGACCCCAGAGATGACCTAAACTGGAAACATGTTATCAAGCGAATGTGTGTGCATTCGGAAGTATGCCCTTACTTACACGCAAAGATAAGAAGCTTTAATTGCCAAAGAAAACATGGAGTTTCTGCCTACTTTTTAATTTTCCCATGATCTTTTATTAACTGTGAACATAAAAAGCAACAATTTGACTATTGCGTCAAACTATTAACAGGTTCATCTCTTCAAGTAACAAAAAGCTGTAAACATAATGTGGAGGCATCAGTAGGATGCTGTGTTTTAAGCCAGAAGCTGCACTGAATTTCTAATATGGAAGACCCATGGTGACATTTAGTCTTCAACCAAACAGATGCCCTCCACACTTATTGAAACCTCTGATAACAAATTGAGCACCCAGGTTAAGGTTTGCCACCACACACAGTGAGAATAATAATACAAAAGGTAAAAGAAAAAGTGAAATCTTGGGTTCACCATGTCTCTACAACAACACAATCTACATGTCAATTGGTTGTTTGGGAGGACTTCTAGGACTAGGCCATCTATCTTCTTTCAAAACACTTTTAGGACTGGGCAAAAACTTTTGATTTCAACTAGGGCTTTCAAAATAAACGTGTTAACACAGCTTGATTAATTTGTAGAATTAACACGATTAATTTTTTTTTTTATCAGATTAATGCATGCACAGAAAGACCCGCCCTGTTTATCCTACAATTCAACCTGTCCTGCTTCCTGTGCTGGCTTCACATGTAATCACCATGGCAGACCCAAACTGCATCCATGTGAATGTCTCTTCTCAGTTGCAGACCATAGGGATTATTAGTCTGCATCACTCCCTGCTCTGCAGAGAGTGCCTTCTGCAAAAAGGGACGCGATAATGTCTCATGCTGTCGGCTGCACAAATTGCCCTTGACAAAACGTGCAAGTTCTATTCCTTAAAATTAAACAGAAGACGTCTTTGGTCGCAAGCGATCAGAAGAAGTGGCTGGAATGAGCAGATGATTAAAAATGCAACAATCTGCAGAGATCACTTCATATCGTGTAAGCATCCTTGGCTAACAAACAAGCTAACATAGCTAACCAACACTGCGGCTCCAAGATGACCGCAAATACTGACAGTGGGAACCGGAGTCATGTAAAGGGTCAGTGTCACACCATTTATGCATGCATGGCGGTGGTTGCTCAACAAACAGTCCATCTATTATTTAGAAGAATTCAATTCAAAAAAAGCTTTATTGATCCCAGAGAGAGATTTAGTGTTGTTGTAGCTCACACAATTTAATTCTTCGAGGAGTTGTTGTAGGTCATGATGGCTGTGGGCAGGAAGGAGCTCCTGTAGCAGTCTGTGTTGCGTCAAAACTGAAGAAGCCTCTGACTGAAGACACTGTTGTTGTAGGATAGTCCCATGAAGAGGATGCTCAGGGTTGTCCAAAATTAATAAGAAACGATCAGCTTTACATTCAGAAAATGTTAACCAGTTAGTTTGCCTTAGCAACTGGCTAAAAACTAAATTGGTTAAAAGGGCCAAGTGTAAATTTGATAGTGGAATAAATTATTATTTTTTTTTTAAAGAGCAGCGGCTTCTGGTGTTGTCTTTTATTCACACTGAAAATGGTACTTCAATCATATTTAGGGATGTTAATTGATTGTGATTAATCCACGATCTTCATTATCTTTGCTCTTTTACACACAGCACCAAGGAAAATGAACGGAGCACATGGATTAGCTACTTTGCAAATGCCAGCCAATAGTGTCAGGTATTTCAGATTGGCACAATGGATTTTCTTTCCAAATAATTTGGATATGCGCTACAAAAAAAAACAAAAAAACATCAGCTTAAGGCAAATAATTTAGTTACGCTCCACAGACAAATCCACCAGTGCTGAAACGCAAATAGAGACTTAGAGAACATTGTTAGAGAGTATGCTCTCCTAAACTATGACTTATTACGAGATCTAAAAAAAAAAATTGTCTTTTGAGCTCAACCAAATTACTGAAATTATACCTGAAATTAGGCAATCGATGGCTCTTTGAAGAGAGATAGTCATCCAAAAAATGGGGGGAAATCAACATCAAAATAGTTTTTTTTTTAAAACAACTGTCTAAATCCCACTGAAAACGTCTGGGATGAGCACAAAGAGTCAAAGTTCTAAACAAACTAGAGAGATTATGCCATAGGTAATGGTAAATGATCCCGCTCTCTGTTCTACTGTCAAAAGGAGGTTGCAAAAAGTATTAACAGCAGTGATGCCAGCACCAACTGTGGGAAAAAGAGTAATTTCTTAAACCGAGACCTTGTTCCCCACTGAATAACTGTATAATCCACTTTTTGACTCGAGTTTTCCAACATTTATAATGTAACTACACAACTGAAACCAAACATGAATTTATTTAGGGGACTCTTACACATCATTACCAGTGATAACCGGTCATTTTCTTGGGTATGGCATGTTTGTAAGTAAATATTTTGTAGCAACATTGGTCCATCACAGATGTAACATATGAACTATATTGCCTGAGTTACTTGCTCATCACCCCAATGATTAGATTCAACAGTTCCAGTCACTTCCAAGGCCACAGGGGTATAAAACTCCGCACCTAGGCATCCAGACTACTTCTACATTTGTGAAATAATGGGTTGCTCTCAGAAGCTGACTGAATTCCTTATATGTATCTTGACAGATGGAATAAATGAGTGATGTAATTTCATCACTACTAGGTATTCCCCATTCAACAGCTAGTTTTAAAAAACAAAAGGTCAACAAGAGGAGGATCTTTTGTAACGTTAATGTTTACATTTCCTCGCATTGCATCACGGGATTGGGTGGCAAGAGACTGCGTATTTTACCTATAATTCAATTGTTTTGCATGTTTGGAGGAGTTTTTGGAGGAGTATTTAGCAAAGCAGATGATTCCCTCTTGCTGTGTGGGAGATTGTTGGGGGCCTGATGAAGTGTTTTTCGAATTCCCTCCAAAAAGGATCGCGAAAAAAACAAAAGATGGCTTGGGCGATCAGGAGATTAAACCCCGGAAGCTCATTTTGTTCATGGTAAGTCCTTGTGACTATGTATTTCTTATTTAGAGAAGATCTTTTTAAAAACATTCAAGATAGCGTATTTTAAAATCCACTGCGTTCTGATTCAGGTGTCCCAAACCGCGATCCACAGCACCCTGACTATGCACGCTGCTGTATATGCAGCAATTCTTAGTCTTATCCTGACAGCTGCTTCTACTTTAAAAATTATGCTACATGACTGCATGTTTGTACAAGACAGAAAAAAAGAAAAGAAAAAAAGAATTGTGTAAACTGCGATATTCCGAGACCACCACCAGAGACCAGACGCCGTTGAAATTCTTAAGTCATGGGACAACTAAAATTGTACCATAGCCACTATATTTCCCCCCCCAAAAAAAACAAATAAGGACACTCAGTACGTTTACATGCACAGCTAAATCGAGTTTTTTTGAGTAATCGGACTAAAGACTTCGCTCCTGCAGCGAGCTGAGTCCAGTGGTGTCCATCAGAAGATTGAATTATTAAATGAAGTACGTTCCACTCCCTGACGATAAGATGGCGATATGCACTCCTACGAGTTAGCCTAATAGCAGTTAGCTTCCAGCTGCATTCAGGCAGTAAACTGAGGCTGGCGGGAGTGAAGCAGACGAAGTTAAAGCAGGATATTCACAGTAACAACGCATCGCCTCTTCGTAAGTCCAAACTGATTGGCCGCTTACGTTTGTCTTAGATGCCATATGCCTCTTATAACACCACTGTTGTTAGTACTGGGTCGGATTTCTGGCTCTCCAAACTTTCCGAGGGGGGTGCGCGAGTGGGGGCGGGGCCAGGGGGGCTGGTTGCAGAGTAGTCCGATTTTAATCGCATTATCCAGCAAGATAAGTCGAGCTTCTGAAACTCCAGTTCGGTTCCTGCCGGACTAAGGTGTATACATGCATTTTAAAAGTCTGATTTCAGTCGGACTAAGGCCATAATTCGAATTTCTCTTGCTGCATGTAAACGTACTGATTGATCAATGTAGACTTACCCTGCTTTGAAGTCGCAGTGATTTCGCTGTTGTATTCGGCAATCTCCCACGGGTGATGCGAATCACGCTGCGACTCTTCATGGCAAGGTCTGACCTCTGCTTTTAGCACGACCATGCCTTTCCGTTTCGCAGAAGAGATCGGCCCGACTTTCCTTAAAACAACATAATTGTAGGTCTCCAGACTTTTGAACGCCTTTAATTTTTTATGAGTTGTCAAGGGTCTATGGCTTTCTATTAAATATGATAAAATGTCTCCCCAGCAGATTTGTGGCCAAGACACTGGTGTTTCAGACCAATGTTTTTCGTTTTTTCCCAGATCTCATACAGGCCTTTAATAACTTTGATTTGATCTTCAACGCCGATTTTAAGCTTCGCTCTAAACGTCTTCCCATCTTCAGACATTAAATTTCTTATATATTGGGGATTTTTGCCTGCTAACTCTCTTGGAAGTGTTCGTCGTGTCTTTATAGCCCAAAATTTTGTATGTTTTCTTGCCACCCAACCACTTGCACATGAACACAAAGATGTCAACAATGATTCTCCTATTAGAAGCAACAGCAAGTCATTGTGGCTAGAAGATGGCGAGAGGTATTGAGTGCATCACAAGCTAGACCTCCAGATCTCATGAGAGATAAACTCAGGAACAGTGTGCAAAGTGCAATGGAAAGCGTCGGATGCAGTAGTAAGACACGCCACCACTGGACTCCAGAGCAGTCGACATGTGTTTTCAAGAGTGGCAAATGGTGCCTCTGTGTCTTGTAATCCAAAAGAGTCTGGGTTAGCAGTTGCCTGGAGAACAAGACTTGCCTGACAGCACTGTGTCAAACGTAAAGTTTGGTGCAGCTGGGATTATGGTGGGGGCTGCTTTTCAGGGGCTGAGCAGGGCCCATTAGTTCCAGTGAAAGAAACTCTTAAAGCTGCAGCATACCTAGACATTTTGGACAATTACATGTTTGTAGGAACACTTTGGGTATGGCCCCTTCAGTTCCAATATGACTGTGCACCAGCACATAGATTCCCGATTGCAACCCAATAGAATGATTTTTCAATAAGCTTGAGAGGAGGCCAACATCAGAGCTTGACCTCATAAATGAACTCCAGGAAAAGAAATTCCCATAAACACACTCCCAAACCTTGAAGAAATCATTCCCAGAAGACATGAAGGTAAAAAAAAAACAAAAAAAACAACAACAAGTGGACTGACAACATATTACACCCTAACGATTAGGAGTAGAATTTCACTGAAGTTCATATGCGTTTGAAGAAAGATGAGCGAATACTTTTGGCAATATAGTAAATACTCTTTAACATGCTGCCGCATTTTGTCATTTAATCAACTCGATGCACGAAAGCATGCAGCATTTTTTTAAAAACTCATTGAGCACTCTCACAACATGCTTCTCAGTAATCCTTGCAGAACATGAGGCGAGGTGTGAATAAACACCAGAGCTGATGTTCCTGACAACGCAGCGAGACGTTTATTGTCCTTACCTTGCCAAGGCTTTACAAAAGGCAACAGTCTCCAGGTTCTGGGCATCCTGTTCCTCCAGCACAGCCTTTTTCACCAAAACGTTCCCCTTTCCCTAAAGGAACAAATGAGTCACAAACATTAGAATGAGAAAAATAATAGCTCCTATCAAAGAAAAAACACACAAATAGAAGCAGGAAGGAAAACCACGATGACTGAGGGTTAAAAACAATAAAAATGCGACATTTCTTGTACGTCCTGAAGTATATATGGCCTTCAAGACAGCTTAATAAGAATGGCAAATGTTAGGTCAGCTTTGGTACATTCAAAGACTGATGAAGAGGGAGTTTCATTAAAACAACTCAGCACTATTAATACACAGAGTGAATCAACAAGTCAATATAAGAAATGCCACGACAAAAAAAAAAACATAAATCTTTATCTTTTGTGTTGGGGCGTCTTTGAGTGCGACACTGCCTTGGTTTAACAATGCTAGGGGTGTGTAGTTATACAACAAGGCAGTGCTATCAAATATATGAAAAAGAATTGAATACATGGAGGATGCCAATTTGCACATTCATACACAGTAAGATAAATCCTGGGACAGCTCCGTAATTACTCTAAGAAATTCCTGCAGATCAGCCCACAGCAGGGAAATCACAACTTCTCTCTGCCTTTTACTGAGTTCTGATCGTCAGCAGCTGAGGAATGTGCTTCCTGTGGCACAGGACATGAAATGTGTAAGGGCTCCGCCCCTTCCTGCTAAAAGGCTCTGGGCTGTCTGCAAAAGTGCTCAGTCAAGGCTTGAAAATCTGCCTGACATCATCAGGCCAAATGGGGCGGAAAGATGAGTACATATGGAGAGGAATGGGAGAAAAAGGATGAAACAAATAGCTCACTCTTCCTTTAGGCTGTAGAGGTAACTTTTAGGTCCACCTAGAGCCAGACTTAACGGGTGGCTGGCTTTAATACAGAGCTACTTTATTTTGTCAAGTACCTAATGACGCAATGAGGCTTGTGGTTGTAATGGGATGAAAGACACGAAAGCGGCCGTTTTGGCAAATCTTGTAGGTGTTAAGAAATCAGGGTGTCAGTGTGACAGGCAGAGACAGGGCGCAACACAGGCAGAAAACGAAGAAGGAGAGAGATTATAAAATACAGGATCAGTAGGAGCAAGAACCCCTTGCTATTTTTTTATTATTTGTGCCGGGCACCGAGTGGGAACTCGGCGTGTCTCAAGTCATGGGAACACCTCCTTTAGATTCACACGCTGACTAATCTCTCGTCTTTTCTCTGCACATCCGCTAACGTGTCACAACGCTGACTGCAAGACCAGGAACACACTGTGCAACATTAAAAGGAAGAGTATACCACAGCCTGTTCCAAGTAATCCGACTGGACTCAACATCTCCTGAAGCCGATCCAAATCAGCCTTTTTAACGCGTAATCAGACAACCTTGGCGCCAACCGTTACAGTATTTTTCATGTCCGATAGCGTTCCAGTTCAGGTTTTGCGGAGCGACTAAATATCTGCTTGCTTAAGACAGTTACAGAGTATGTGAGCATCACCTCTGTATAAACACATGGATGGGAATCACACCAGTCAACTGAGCAAGAGAAGGGATTGAGTTTGGGTTATCACTCTATAAAAATGATCCTAGAATCCTTCTAGTGTTGGTCTGCTAGATCCTTAGATAATAAAATGGTACATGAAAAACAGGAAATATCATATATATGAAAACCTGGCTATTTCATTAATGAAATATGGCTTAAGTCGATTACACTTCGAAATATTCTATGTCAGTTTCCAACTTCAGCCTTATCACAGAGGTGATGCCTTAACTTTTTTTTTTTTAAATAGTAAAAAACAAAAACAAAAAAAACTAACAAAAAAACACACTAGGTCAGAATGTGGAGTACAGGTAGAGTGGGTGCCTCGTATACAAAGGTTATTGGTGCTAAACGCAGCTGTCCAGGGTTTGAATCCCGAGCTCGGCACCTTAGCTACATGTCTACCATCCGTGTATCATTCGTCCTTTCCATTTTTGATTGACAAAATAAAATAAAAATAAGAAAATGTGATTGTTTTTTTGTTATTTGTTTTAAAATCGGATACAAAACGCGAAACAAAAAAGTCTTGTTTTTCAAATTTAAGCCTCGGATCAACAAAACGAAATTGAAAACTTGGCCGCATGACGGAATTTAATATAACATTCAATTGCTCAGACATTTTCCGCGACAATCAGATTCAGAGGGCACCGTTTTGCTCACTCCTCCTGAATGTGCGTAGTGCCCCTTAAGTGTACAAGCTCGATACGCAATCTACGTAAACATCTTAATGTGCACGAGCTCCATATGTACTTCTTGCCTGAAAAGTGCTGTTAAACTCCATGAACGACACCAAGTATTGGTCATATCTGATGTAGGTCTGTTGGTGTTTAAAAGCACAATTATACACTCAAAAATCAGTTAATCAAAAGAAGCTTAAGTGTACAGTTTTTAAATGAAATTGTTCCGAACATCATAAACACATTAAGCTGCACGCACTTTTATTGTCATTTATTTATGAACTTTAGACTTATCCATGGACACACTTGTGAACTTTATAGAGACCAAGTTTGTAAACCTACTGACAACTTTATTCATTCACTCAGAAGTAGGCTACTAAAAATGACTATAAAAAAAAGGTACAAAACTAGCCTTGACAGAGCCATAACTCCTGAAGTATAAGTAGTAGAGGGATTGATCTTTTATAGGCAACGATGTGACTCAGGAAGCAAAACAGCGCCCCCTGTAGTCACACAATCTGATATTCGTGGGAAAATGGTTAAACACCTGTTCACGTACATCCGAGCAATTAAATATTAAAATCAAATTCGGTCATGTGATCCGTTTTTTTAAATTTTGCATTTTTGATATGAGACTAAAATTTCAAATCTGAAAAACAAGACCTTCTTTGTTTTCTGTATCCGATTTAAAAACAAATAAAAACAATTACATTGTCATTTTTTGATTTTTGCTTGTCAATCGAAAATGGAAAGGACGAATGATACACGGATCGTCTAAATAAATTCAATTCAATTATGGATAAATTAATATATCCATAATTGGCTGCATATTCAAAGTATGCAAGCTTAGTTTTCTTGATCTATAAAGGGAAGCTGACTGAGGTTAATAAACTAACTCTTCTTTGCATTAATGAAGCAGAAACATTTGTGATATTTAAGGATGTCCAATATTATAAACTTGCCACTGGCATGGCCAACAAAATGTTTTGTGGGTTCCCTAATAATAAAAACGTTATAATTCTTTTTTCTAAAATCATGCAGATATATTTGACTCTGGTAACCCTTATAGTTTAAGGGTGCATTCACACCAGCCCTGTTTAGTCTGCTTTAATTGAACTCCAGTTTGTCTCCCCAGGAAGTCCGGTTCGTTCGGGGAGGTGTGAATGCGCAATCGAACTCAAATTCTGACCAAAAAAGCAAACTCTGGTCCGCCTAAAGACCCAGGTCTCGGCTCGGTTTAAGTGAACTCTGCTCCATTTCGACTGCCTATGTGAATTCCATGCGGGCAAGGAGGACGCTCCAAAAGCATGAAGCAGACTATAGCGCAGTGCATTTTGGGTAAATACAACCAGAATAACCGCAGCGACAACAACCATGCCTTGTTTTCTGCTCATGCCGAGCCCATTGTTGTAAAATATTTGACTGGCACATTTGCCAAAGACAACAGAGCGATCCTAAAACTGCTCAAATCTGATGCCTCTCCATCTTTGTTTATGTTTTATGGAACAGGAAGTGTCCCTGTTTTCAGTGCTTCTTGGTGGAGCGCCACCACAGGCGAGGAGGTCAAAATGTTGGTCAAAAGATTAGTTTTTTTTGACAAAGTGTGGTGTGAAAGAGACAGCTTGAGTAACACACATTATACTGTCTAAAACAGCATAAAATAAAACCAATAGCCATTAATTATCCCACACTTAGTGCTGAAAAACTAAAGGCTGTTATACATCAAACAACTAACAAGTCTTTTCTACACCAAAAAATAAAATTTTTACTGCTTGTTTTATTGTGCCAGACCTGAACCTAACTGTACCTTGCATTTGATGAGACGGAGGAAATCTACAGTCTTATAAAATTTAGATTTGGATAAAAAGAAAGCAATATGGTTCGGTGGAAAACAGTTGAATAAAGTTTCACTTGAATCTGCTGGGTGTGAGATGTTATCATTTGATCTTTTTACACATTTACTACCAGCATTAGCAAACATGCAACAATGTGTCTGGTGAGAAATACAGTGTTCTGACCTCCGATCAGTCGGTAACCAGGAGAGGCCAAATCTGAAGACATCACATCAAGGCATTGCTCAGGTATCAGGTTCACAAGGAGAGAAACCTAAGAGGGTCGACGCAGTGAAAACAAAAATACCCCACACTACCGAGCCATTAAAGACTGACTAAATGTGCAATAATATTACAAACAATGACCTGAAACTTTCAAATCACCACAACATATCACCCTCTATTCAAGGGTCCATTTCAGAGGGCGATGGTATACGGTATAGGGTAGAAATTATATAAATTTAGCCAACGGTAGTGATTTTGACTATACCGCGATTGTGCGTTTTGATGTCATTAAGCTGTGCCTACGTACTTTGTACCAGGTACGCAGAGAGGATAAATACTAATGTTCACTCTAGTAGGGCTGTAATCAACTAAAGAAATTCTTGGTCGACTGAAACCCTGAAATTCCGACCAAGAATCGAATAATTTGCGGGGAGGAGGGGCTCTGACAGCATTTTGCATTACGTGCATCTGCGCAATATAATATGCCATGATTACTGCAATTACACTAAACGGCAAGGCAATTCAGGGGAAATGATCTTTATTAAACATGCTAGATCAAGACAAGTACAAACGGAATAAAGCTGTGCATTGGGCTCAAAACAAAGACTGTGGGCACGGCGCGATTGCGCATTAGGCAATAAAATCGGAAAAATAAAAAACCCGACCAAATCCAGTAAATAGAAATAAATCTGCACAATAATAGAAGGGAACCATATGTTCGTTATTATTAGCAATAAAATGAAAAAATAAATAGGGCTGTAATCAACCAAATTCTCCCCCACCTGTTGATTCTGACCTACCCGCGTTCCGGGACCTATTTTGGCCGATCCGGCACCCCTCTCATGTATAAAATATTATATAAAAAAAATAAAATATATTTTTTAACATTTATTAAATAAAATAATAATATGCGTAGGCATTCATAGTCCAAATCCCGAGTTTGTAATGCTGTGGAATGTGTGTTTTATTTTTTGTAAGCTCAGATTTATATATGTGGTCTAATGGTTTATGCCATGATTATGCGTTAGTGTTGTTGCATTGTTCAGGGGGTGGGGCACTGTTCTGCAAGCTGCGCGCGGGGGAGTGCGCAGTTGAGTACCGGGGTACTGGTGTGTGTCTGTAAATGGAGCTAGACAGACAACCGGTTTATGTGAGAGTTCTTTTGATTACTGTTTTGTACGGCGTGATTGCGGCCAACAGCAGTCAGCATTAAAGCATTCGATTACAACCATTGTCTGCATCTATCGGAGAACATTACAATATTTAAAACATTCAGGCCTATAAGGCCCACATCATGTTTTTACAAGTTTTTTTTTTCCGCTACCATTTACTGCGTTCCGGGACCTGCGCGCGTCTCTGGTCATGCCTGCGCTGTCATGTACTTTGCGTTCCGGCACCTAATGATTTACAAATTAAGCACTGAAGCCACGGCACGTTGAATAACGTGGACGTTCTTCGATCTCCCTGTAGACTGTTAGAGCAATATCACAGGATAGGCAGCGCTGTTTTAGCCTAATCTAACATCAGCACTGATCAGCTCTCATGGAATCTCTCTTGTCCAATCAAATTTCAAAAATTAACACGGCATAAAATTGACCAATCAGAATTTTGGTCGACTCAGAACGCATCGACCAATAAGTCGATCAATCGACTAGGACTTTACAGCCCTACACTCTAGATATTGCAAGTTTAAAAGCTGCTGTGTTCGACTTAACGAAAAAGAAAACTGTTGAAGAATTTTAATCAAATTATGTGTAGCTTTATTTATGTGCGAGATATAATATATATATATATATATATATATATATATATATATATATATATATATATTATTGGCCGATGCGTTCTGAGTCGACCAAAATATATATATATATATATATATCAAATAATCAGGAAAGCAGAAAAGTTGTTCTGTTTTTAAATTTTGCACTTCAGTTTAAACCATTTTGAAATTCGGGTTTTAACATTGAGTCTGGGTTTTATTTTATTAAAAATATCATTCATCAATATTCATCTTTATATAGTACGAATTTTTGTGTCGTATTTTTCGGGAAAATTAAAAAAAAAAAAATTTAAAATGCATTTCGCACAATGAATGTTCTTTAAATGGAATTCTATACTTTTTTGAAGTTTTTGTTCTGCTGAAATGTATTTACTATTTGAGAATCCTCAAAAACAGTAATTTTGACATATATAAACAGAACAAAAGAATATATCGCAGTAAATATCGTTACCGCACATGCTTTAGATTATAGCGCAATATAGATTTGAGAGCATATCGCCCAGCTCTATTTCACAGCACATAACTATAAAGGAAAGGCTGAGACATGTTTTATCGGAAAGCCTGGCAAGATATTAACCCTAATGGCGTTTGGAAAAGCACAGGTCATGTCAGCGAAACATTTTGGCAGCATACAAAAGGAACATTCTCCAATCAAAGCTAAGCTATAAATAAAAAAAAGAGGCTGCAGGAAACTAAAGTTTAAATCAGGGGAACCAACTACTCCTTAAAGCAGAATCACTTCTTTCAATACGGAAGTATCTGGTAGCTATCGCACTCACGCTTCCTGTAATAAACGGAAATCTTTGACTGCAAAATCTGGTTTATGGACAAACGTACAATGAAACACTGCTAGATGCATTTTTCTTCTTCTATCATATGCTCTAGTATGGATTAGAATTGCTTTGCTAAGTTGCGCAACAGAAAAATCTAAGTTTAGGAGACAGTGTGCCATTCGTCAGGTAAGTAATGCTGGACAGGAATCAATGCAACATCCTCTCACGGCTGCATCATCCTTAGACGTACATTAGCCCACCGGAAGAATGTCTATTGAGAATCCATTAAGGTGTAGGTTTTCACACTGGTGCACGGCGTGCAATTAACCCAGCATAAAAGAAAAAAGCCACATAGTCTGGAGGTGTGGAGGCATTGTTAAAAAGCTTCTGGAGGTTTTGAAGTGTGCGGGGGACGATAAGATCTGTCTGAGTTATGTAAAACCAAGAAAAGAAAATATACAGTGCGTGCTGACATACCACAGGTTTCAGTTTCTCACTTAAACAACAGCACAGATAAAAAGGGTCATCTCATATAAATATCAGTCTGCGAGACATGCAGAGGGAAAGGCGGAGGAGCAAACGGGTATGCACACGCTCAACGGATCCTGATCTTAAATTTAGTGTGTGCTATAGGACCCCTTCTTGGGGTATTATCTCAAAAAATCACAAACATCCTGGTTATAATTGAGATTACATGAATAAAAACCAGAAGCTGGTGTATTTAGGTGTAATGTACTGACTCTACAGGATTCTTTACATTAATAAGAACAGTTAAAAACTATCAACACATCCAGCTGAATGAAGCGGAGGAACACACCGTGAGTGATTTGAAGCTGTCTCATGTTTAACCCAGACAAGGCAGAGTGTGGTTAGGGATGTGTGTGACTTTTAGTAAAAGCAACTTTTCAGCAGGGCCCTTTGAGGCGTCGACTGTTTCACTGACAGGAAGTCTTCTGTCCCTCACTGAGGCATGACGCCTGAGCAAAATATAAGCGTATTTGTTTGACTGCAGATCATCGTCAACTCAAGCCGTACCTCCAAATGAAAAGGAGTCAGACTGATGGAGTAGGTGGGTGGAGGTTACACAGATATATGGAGAGAAAATTACACTTTTTAAAAGGGATATTCCATCCCTAAGTAAAATTTAGCCTTTTGCCATATTCCCCAGAGTTAGATAACTGAGGAAAAAGACTTTTGTAATCACCCCAGTCACCAGCCCTAATCTGGCAATAGTCCGTTTGCATTAGCTTATCATAAACAATGTAAGTGAATGGTAACAGCTAGCATTTTGTGTGCATTTCCTGGTGACCTCAATAATCAATTCGATTGTAATTGAAAGACACAACAGAATTACAGGGGACGATTTAGACTTGGGACTACATGACGACAAAGCACCGCTGTAAGCCGCCGCAGCAAGGCGCAAGGAAATTTCTACCTGCAAATCCCAGAGGAGTTGAAAAGGAGGCGTTATGGATGCAGAGCAGGACCAAAGAGCAGAGAGAGGAAGAGTAAGTAGGAAGTTAAAACCATCTCTTCCATCAGTCAAAATGAGCAAACATCATCTCCCCAACTCCCAACGTGTCTCTGCTTCGCTTCCCAACTACATGGCCAGGCAGAGATTTCAAGAGGAGCGGCAAAAGATAATGAGGTAAATTAGCAGTGCTTGCCAACAATTCATGGTGTCATTCAGGATCTGTTACTGTGAAATATCATCTCTGCTGAAAAGATGTTCAGCTGTTAGCACATCATGACAGTTATGAGCCTGTCACAGAGCAACAGTCTTCAGTCAGAAGCTTCTTCAGAACCATTGGAAGACTGACTGCTACCAGAGATCCTTCTCGGTCAGGATCACCTTCCACAAAGACTTATTGAAGATACTTGGATGATATGAATGAGAACATTTACGCCTCACATCTCACAAAACGAAGATATTTTTCCACAATTTGGCCTGTCACCCACACAAAAACGCAGATTTAGAGTCATTCTTTCAAAAAACTCTGATCAAAGTGAAGATTTGCGAATTATCTGTTTTAAGCGTTTGCTTAACATAAATAACCGGAGTTTTAGGTTTCGCTACATCACTTCCCGCGACAAAAGTACTCCGACATTACATGTGCGACCCTATGTTTACACTCAGAAATAGAATGGATGCCCTCAGAGCTGTGTTGGCATTATCGATTGTTCAAGCGCTCTTTGCATGCTTGTTTTTACAAGCTCAATTACTGCTCTATGTAGAAGTTAGAATGTAGAAAGTTATTCTGAGTCGATAGGATTTAGGAAACTACTCCCCCCTACAGGTTTGGCATTTCTATGAATGTGCTTAATGTACTTTTGTGGTTAGGTGTGGATAGTATTTATTATTTATAAAAATAATGCAGCTACGTGTGCACATGGCTTTAATTTCCCATTGGGATAAATAAAGTCTATCTAAATTGAATGTGCACAACAACATCTAGTAACTATTGCACTAAATGCCATCTTTTTTCAACCTTCTGAGATCTAGCATCACATAAGGGCGATCTGTTAGGCTATTCCGCCGCTGCTGTAGGGCACAGGGGAGCTGCACAGACTTGTTCCTGTTTATAACAACTCAGGCACCAGCAGAAGGTACAAGGGGAGCAAGCAAACACACATACCACCACGACCTCCCAAACATAAAGACTGCAGACATGACAGATTGGAGACAGAAGAGGCGAGCGCGGAGTTAAAAAGGTTCAAACTGCACAACATTAGTAGTTTCAGTAACAAACACATGCAAACCTAGACATAACATATGGGCAAGAGCAAACAAGCACCGTTTCATCATTTCAAGCATAAGGAAATTCCTCATCCCTGAAATACTCACTGGGGTGTACACTGGACTAGTTGCCTTTGATGAGAGAAAACCTAAATCTCCAGAGTCCCCAATGTGAGGATGAGTGATCATCATCGATGGCTTTCTTACTTTCAACAGTAAAAGTTAAAGCTGCAACTTTTCATGATATTTAGCTTATTGCAGCTGGAAGAAATTCTGGAATGAAAATATATAAAAGTCCATGGTTGGAAAGCCATTTATCGTTGTGGTGTGAGGAAGTGCGACAGAGACCAACTCTTTGGTCAGGACTAATCTAAAAACAATCAGGAGGAAGTGGGCGCAACGACCAATGAAAACGCCCTCGCAAAATGTAAAACTAAAATCGGTTGTAAAAAGCAAGAGAGAGAGAGACAAGAGAGAGTTAATGGTAGCACAAAAAGAGGTAAGCTGACTGCCAGGTACTGAGCAGAAGGGTAAGACATTGAACCCAAAGTTTAAACTGGCTGATTGGTCTCAGCATGCTTGTGTCTCAGCTCAGATAGCGGCCATATTGACAGATGGCAGGACTTTATCACATGTCTCTTGCCCAAAGCACTGTCCTAAATATTGTTCTGAATATTCATATGGAAAAACTTACAGGAGACCAGGGAAGCACTTAGATCTATTAAAACGCAAGATTTTTGGGAGGCAAAAAAACATGCCAATAATAAATTATTTTTATGTTGAATGTCAGATTATGAATGTGGCTTATATCCTGTGTAATTCATATAAAAAAGAAATCTTAAACATACAGGTACAAGAAACCCTTGAAGACCCCAGAGTTAGAGTTAGTTTGCATTTTTTATGATATGGTTATCATTTGTGATAGTTCCCCAACTACCTTAAAGTAAAAAAAAAGAAAAAAAAAGTCATATTACTGAGAGGTAGTTGAAAATAGGGGTGGACAATAATTCAATAACACTATATAATCAATTGCTAGACTACGGTGTGATGAAAAAAAAAATGGGTCGATAAAAGTTTAACTTCCTTTTTCTTCATAGCCTATCTGGTAGCTTATTACTACAGTTATTATTTACACCAAACCAATCACAAACACTAACCCAAACAGCTCCATCATGTCAGGTACATGTTGCGTCCCGTTTTGAACCGATACAGGGACGCACGTCAACACTAAATGTAACAATAATGAACTAAATGAAACACGGGAAATACTACGGTCAACAAAGTTTTTCGTAGCGGGACCTAAGCAGGACGACCCCCTCCACATCCCCTTCATCCCCCTGCAGACCCGTGCTGCTGTAATGGTTGCGCAGAGACAGGCACAACAAACCCGGGCCGCGCTGCTAACAACACCCGAGGCTTTAAAAATGTCCACCCGGTACGCCACCACATCCTCAGAAGCGAAAACTTTTTCAAAAATACAAACGTAGGTGGGAGGACCTGCTGGTTTCAGAACTCAGTCACTGGACTCAACTCCATTGTTTTGGGCACAGTCTTCAGTCAGTAGCTTGTTAGCTTTAGTAGCTTGTTACTGAACCAGAATCAGCTTTATTGGCCTGGTTTTAAGCACACAATACTAAACCAAAGGTCTGAGCCATTATTGTTATAAAGTGTTAGAAAACTTTTAAAAGAAATTAGAAAAATAATAAAGATAAGCATACAATTTAAAATAATAATTAAAATATTTTTAATCAATAGCATAACGGCTAACAGTCTCCTTTATATTTGTAAGCATTTACTGATGTAACTCAGGTCTCTTAACTTGATTTGTTTTTGTCTCCTACAAATTTTCAGTTATAAAAAAAAAAGGTGTTTGAAAAAAAGGGTTGAACTGAATTCAGTTTTGTGTGCTTTATTAAAAGTAGTTAATTAAAGAATATCATAACATGACCAGGGCTGCACATAAAACATATTTTCTACTTTTTTTGATAGTTAGATAATTATCGCTGAAATCCGATTTTCGATCTTTATCTAGATATTTCCTTCCCAAACAATCTGTACAAAAAGCAATTCAGAATCTTAGCTACATGTCTCAAAGGTCACACAGGGACTTATTATTGACATACAGCTGTAGATGTACATTAGAAACAGTGTCAAAAATAAAATATCGGCATATATTAATGATATTAATTTCTTGAATAAAATAATGTTTTATTCTTCCGAACCAAAACAGTTATAGCTTTGCTATTTAAAAGTATTGTTTTGGGCAAGGGTGGGCTGGTGTTGAAATTCAGCTAAGGTTCTGAGCGGCCAAAAAGATTAAATTATTAAAGAATATAGTGTTTGTTTTTTGTAGTACTTTGCAAAAAATAAGTAGGGCATGTTTAGTATGCATCGAATGTTGCTTGCCAACTGCCATTAAACAGAAGTTTATGGCTTGTATTATTTTCTGTTTTTTGTTATAAAATGTAAATGTCCTACGTTATTGAACTCACCATACATTTTGTTCCTTGAATGCACCACAGGTATGCGATGCAGCGCAGTACGGACACGCTACTGCCTTTCTGCACGTTGTGAAGGGTTCCAAAAATTCGAGCGCGAAGCTTGCTAAAAATGATTACAACAGACGCACTAATGAACCTCCCGAGACTCTGTGAGAACGTTCTCAGCGCTCGGAGAAGTGGTGGAACTCTAAAGAGCTATTTTTAGAAACGATATTGGGTAATTCATGTATCGTATATGAACAAAATGGCTATTTTTTATTTGTTTTACTCGAGATATCGCCCAGCCCTATTAACGACCAATGCTTATTTCCATTTAGTTGTCGTTTGTGTTTAAGGGAGGAGGTTAGTCAAGTGGTATTTGTTTGGTCATGTTACAGTAATAGTGATGCAGCGGAGGATTATGGGGTGTTTCACTAAAACAAAGAAGCAATGGTGTGGTGTGGTTTACACGGCGTCAAAATAGTAGGGAAATATATATATATATATATATATATATATATATATATATATATATATATATATATATATATATAAATAAAAATAAATTTATATAATATCAGTAAACAGCCTAATTCTCATGGTGCATCCCTATTAAATCCTTTGGAATAAGAAGTGTGGTTGAAGAAGGCCTGTTTTTCTTCAAGATAGAGATTTTGTTTATAATCTCCCAGTACATTGTGAGTGTGGTATTGTCTAAAGGAATCAAACCTTTGGGAAACTTATCCCCTAAAGTAAATCTGGCATAAGAACCAATTTGAGTATCAACAGGACAACAACACACCCAAAGTGAAACATAGGGGTAGAAGCATCATGCTCAAGAGTTGCTTCTACTTTAGACTGAACAAAGGATTTTGTCAAGGTGATTGAAATAGAAAATAAACAACTTCCGAATAGCAGTTGGTTCTGACCCAAAATCCTCAACTGCCTGCACATTTTTTATTTATTTATTTATTTTTTACTCCAGCAGCCCGATCCCAGAACAGGAAATGTGTTTTTATCTGAACAGGGCGGTGGAGAAGAAATGTTGTGAGATTCTAATAGATTTAGGGAACTTTGGTAAGATAGAGTGGGGTCAAGTGGGGTGTGTTGATTAACTGCTACCATAGAGGACAATTTAAACAAAGGGTACATTTATTTTATTTTTTTATTCACATTTTGGTTTCTAGTGGTTGAACTGTACCGGATATATTTCCAAATAGGGGTTGTTTATTGTATTTTATAAAACATAAGTCTGGCATTTTAACATAAGTATGAACCTCAAGATTGCTCCTGTCTCATAACTTAATTAATCAAAAACACAGCAGGTACCAAAGCACTTGCATATACTCAACCGGAGTAAAGGACCCAATTAGGTTTGATGATGGTTTCTTTAACTCTTCCCTGACTACAATACAACACAAGCAGAACACAAACACTCCAAAACGGCCTTGAATATAATGGGGGGGAAAGGGTCTTTGTTGAAATTAGAAAAAGCTAAAGTTGATTCCCTGTGTTTCAGCTTTGTGTGCCCTTACCTGATTGGTCGGTTTCTGCTGAGAGGACGTCCCTGGGATGTTGAGCGAGTGGCTCCTAGCAACAGGTGCCCCGGTTGAAGCTCTCCTGTGCTGTGAACGAACAGTCTGTGAAACGTTCCCCTCCAAAGTGGGGCTGCCGCCACTACCGACGTTATTCCCTTCTGTTTCGAGCACAGCATCCCAAGGATCCCCAGCCGAAACTCCCGGCGCGACTTGTGCATCACTTCCAGACGCCACGGACGCTTCCTCGTTCTCAGCTTTACGTTTCGTGAGCGGGTCCAGATCCAGCCACTCGAAGCGGCCGGCGTGAGACGATTCCACAGCTGCTGCTTGTTGAGGTGGTGGGTTTGGGGCCAGGGAGGCTCCACCCACATGTGAGGAATCCACGTCGCTGCTGGCGGACCTGCCGTTCTTCAAGTATTCTGAGGTGCTTGCAATCTTGTCAAACAGTTTGGCCATTTCGGGGTCCACGGTTGGTTTTGGGAAGACCATGGCTGTAGGAGTCTGGATGGGAGGTAACGCCATGAAGGATGGGTGTTGATTCGGGAGGGCCATGAAGGACGACATGGGTGGAGTGAAACCATTTTGAAACGTGCCCGGTTTGGGAAAGGGAGCCGAAGGGAAGAGTGGGCTGGGTTGATGGGTAGGAGTGCTCACGCTAGAATTGGATTGGGTGGGCAGAACGGGTGTCCACTGACTGCTCTGGAAAGGAGAGGAGCTACAGGGATTCCCACCAGGGTAGGAAGCACTGAGGTTGAATCCCAACAGAGGAGAGGGATGGGAAGCTTTGCTGTTAACACCAAAGTTTTCATCAAGTAGGAGCTTTTCAAGCTCCTCGTTGGTCAGCTTGTCCACATCAATATCCTTGAACTTGTCCCCCTCCGCTTGTTTCTTGGTTTCTGGGAAGACAATGAGGTCCTTGTCAGGTGCATTAGCATAAGGAAAAGGCTGAGCAGCTGTGGTCGTTGTTGCGGACTTTGATGCTTTCGAGGAAGATGAGGGTAGAACTGAAAGCGTATGTCTCTTCTCCCGCTTCAATTTAGCCAAAGCCTCTTCTTCCATGCGGAGGGCTTCCTCCTTACCCACAACCCCCTTTGGCTTTGGGACATCCATCTTGAACCCATTACCATTATGTGTCTGGGCCATTCTTTCAGGTAGAGGGAGTCATGGGTAGGACAGCTTTCAAGTCAGTGTGGCCCAAAGGGTTGCAGTGTGGATATTTAAATACCTAAAACAAAGAAAAGGAAAAATTAAATAACGCTTAAAATTGTCAAACTTATTGAAAATAAGAAAAAGGATCAAATAACCAGCCATGCCAAACTGCAGCAGTCAGAATGTTGTGCTCGATTTCCATTTTAACTTATGCGGATTGGTTTCACTCTAGGAAGTTAAATATAGAAACTTAGAGCAGAGCATTCTAGCCTTCCTACCATGAGCGTCCATTGATTTTATATAAGGAGCAGAGGAGACATCTCACTGTCTAGGAGATCATATGGTGTAAAACAATGTTTCACTATTACTATTATTTATGTATTTAAAAAAGAAACGCTATAGATGTGACATTTTAAACTGACTCTAGCATCTCATATTAGCATGGTTAAAATTACTAAAAGCACTCTCCATGTGTCCTCTAGTTTATGCAGCTCCCGTCTTTAACTCTGAGATTTCTGAATAGCTGCCAACATTTCTAAATTCAATATGTTCCATAACATACAATGGTTAAAACTTCTAAAGGATCAAAGCAACACTCATGTTATACATCTAGCCTTCCTGTTATCTTCTCAAAGTCTTGCTCGCTGTTGCTCACTTGCCGCCTAAATATACTGAATGTCAGAGGAAAAATAAACAACTGTTCTATAACAAAACCGTGCATCCCAATTTCCTTTTTAAACATCAGCTTCTACTAAATAATACATTTTGAGTTTTCTTCCCTCAACAACATCCATACCAAGGAGTGTCATTAGCACAACTTGGTTTCTTATATATGGAATTTCTGATTTCCCCACTAGCTACAAAATCGTCCAATACTGGTCAGCCAATTCCTGTATGCATCTCAAGCTCCTTTCATATGATACTTCTGTTGCATGATCTACACTTGTTCTTTGCCCCAGCTTGAAGGTCCCGCCATAAAATGGGGACTAAAGGTACACCCGCAAATGTCAGAATACTTTAGGATTGCAAAAACAATTGTGACACAGTACCATAGCCACCAAATTATTCCAATGTGTCCGTCTGACCAAAGATGAAACAAAAGGCTATCGGAACTTAAGAGTAATTTTACCGGACATTCATGGCATGCGTGTCTCTACTTCACCAGGCCAGTTCGACAGGACAGTTTTCGGGGCCATTTCAGGAACCGAGTACCAGTCTTGGGTTATGTACTCAGATATGGCCCGGTAGAGTCACTGGGCGGGAACTGCAGTAAAGTTAAGCTGATTGGTTGTGACTCGGAGAGAAACGAGCAGAGGTCGCCAACCAACGTAATAGATGCGTTTTATTTGCGAATGCGCTCCACCCAGCTGGTGCCGGGAGATCAAGACATCATAGGAGAATTGCAATTACATAACTTAAAGGGTAGTATGCAGGGGAAAAGTTTAATTCTATGTTAGTAAGCATCATAAACTCACCATACACTTCCATGAAGTGCATATATTTCTGTCCATGTCTTCTCTTGCATCAGATTATTCACTTCAAGGATTAACTTCTTGTCGTCCATGATAAAAAACAACAAATCAGACCCACAGACTGACTGACTTCAAGCCTGGTGTCACAGGTAGTAAAGTGTTGTTTATTTCATAGATAAGCAACCGGAAATCTGCTCGGGCCTTTAATTTTGAAATTTACCACATGCTTTACACTGCTCCCATGCCGGATTTCCTGTTTGGGCCGATCTAAAGTGCTGAGATAGAAGCCTTTCAGAAGCATAGAGCGTAAAAAAAAATAAAAAATAGACCTGCCGCGTAAAATTCCGATTTACGCCTGGTGGAAACAATCCCATTGATTATAATAGCGGCTATCAGCTGCTACGCAGACGTCATGCGCCGGTTACGCATCTGGTAGAAAGCAGGGGTTACAGTTGCTGGCGAAGCAGTGTATATCGCAACCAGAAACGCAGCAACCATCCCTGCTTCTTTCATTGTTGATCTCTTGTTATTCTATGGTGCTGTGGGCGCCTTTTGGCGCTAAGAGATGGCACCTACTGCTGAAACGGTCTAAATATGCTGACATCTTAGCAGATTTTTTAAAAATGTCAATTTTGTATAGAGACACGACAGCTGAGGAGCGGGCAGACTGATTTACCCTATCAGATAAGATCTGGTAAATTTACCCTCAAGTTCCCATAGTGGAAATGCACCCGTTGCTCAGCAGAAACTGATACAAAGACATGTTGAGGATGGAGCACACAATGTGGGGGAGAAGGGTTCTCAGTTGCTAATCCTAACTGCTAAGCTACAGCGTGCCAATCATCAATGTTTTGTTGCTCTAAGCGCATTTTAATTGCTTATTGACCAACTGAATTTACACATGCGCTACCAGGCCAGCTTGCTTGGAAAATCCGGGTCATATTGTGGGTCATGCCTCTCGATTCAGTATCCATTACAGCAGCGGTTCCCAAACTTCTGACCCAAACCAAATTCTGACCCAATAAAATAAATGTGTGCTAGGGTCGTGCCCCCGACCTTTGGCTGAGCATAAAAGTGTTTTTAGAGTCAGTTAAAAGCTGGAACAATGACAGCACAACCCGCATCCACAGACAATATATTGGCCAACGTGTTGTTTTTATTTTTATTTTATTTTATTTTTTACAGCATTTCTAAGATGTAGATGCTTTCTCGTCGCCATTTTTGGTATTTAGATTAATTCTTGAAGAGAACCTCATGACCCCAGACTCGCATATTCGTGACCAGAGACTCGCACATTTGTGATCCCACCTGTCAGGCAAAAATATCACGGTTTCACGGTATTATGATTACAGCTCTAAAATGTGAATTTTTAATGTCTTTTTTTTAAAAAGGAAAAAAAAACTTTTTGCTGAGGCAGATTTGGTAACTAACTAGCATGCTAAAATCATCATTAACATGCTAGAGACCATATCTGCCAAGGTAAAAAGCTCATTTAACTAATGTCAAACGCTAATACGATCGTTCATTTCAAGACAGCATTAACTTTACCTTATATTTTGCATACAAGGGTGGCGCTCCCGAACATGCGCCATCATATTCGACGTATTGCCTCCTCGGGGTGCCGCTGTTCTCAAGCACGTTTTGCACGACCTTCTTCTTCCAAACCGTGAACGCCTGGCTTTTTACGGTACCCGAAGTATTCCCAAACATCCGACTTCGTCCGCTTAGAGACGGAGGAAAAAGTTCTGGGGACTCGCCTCCTTCAGCCATCACACAGCCTGCAGAGGTGCCTGTTTGTCACTCACAACAAATGCAGGTGTGCGCGGTGCGGGGGGGAGTGGTGCTTTACGCTGCAGTTTCACATGGTATGAGGGAACTTTACTTTCTCCCTGACAAGACTTCACATAAAAAATAAAAAAAACGCTTATACCACAGTAACAGTATGACGGAAAATTTTAGTGGTTTTGAAACCTTGACTTTTTCATACCGCGGTATACCCTGAAACCGGTAACCGGCCCATGCCTACTCAAGTCAGTCCCTCTGCTCCGGGGCATCGGAATTGTCCCCCGAGGAACACACCTTTAAGTACAGCCTACCTTCGGCTCGGCGCTCATTTTACAGTAACGTTACCAGGCGCGTCCTCACACAGGATCTGGGCTGGAGGAGGCTAGCGCAACTGTGAATAAAATGAAGTCACCGCTGCAGAAAGGTTGGGCCCAATGCATTAGCAGCTCACATCTAAAAAAATTTCATATTAACAGTAGCCAAAATACAGCCAACTGTACCAACAATTTGGACCGCTGCGGGTATGGAAAGCCAGACATGCCACAATTTGATAAATCAAAATGTCCCAAAATTGATATTTATACATGTGAACATTTTAAATAAAACTTGAAATCCTTATCCAAATAAATAATATTTTTCTACATTTAAATGATTTTAAATATTATTTATATTTTTACCTCAAGGTTGTGTGCTGAAGATATAAATTTATTGTAGCTCTCCACTTAGGGCTGCACGATTAACCTTTATCGCATCGATATTGAGGTTTTAACTCCTGCGATAATAATAGCATCTGGTAGAAAGCAGGGGTTAGAGTTGCTGGCGAAGCAGTGTATATAGCAACCAGAAATGCAGCAACCATCCCTGCTTCTTTCATTGTTGATCTCTTGTTATTCTATGGAGGTTTTTTTCCCGCCCCTGACCTTTGAGTGACAAACCTATTCGTCAATCAAAATGGTTGAGTCTGGCTTGCTGGCCAATCAGAAACGGTGATGGGAAACAAGCTTGTATGCAGAGCAGTGTTGCCAACTTGCCAACTTTGTCACTATATTTAGCGACTTTTCCCACCCCCCTGGCAACGGTTTAAAAAAAAAAGTGACTAGTGACAAATCTAGCGGCTTTTCCATGTGTTGCTAGAGACTTTTGGCGACTTGTTCAATGTGAAAGCAGAATGTATTTCTCACTGTTCTCAGCGGGTAGCGGTAGAGGAACCTGGCTGCAGATCTCTGCTGTCAGTCTCTCTCCGCTGTCGCGCTCAGTTTGACAACCGTCCCGTAAAAAACGGAATCGTCCCGTATTCAGAGAAAATATTACGCGTTCTGTATTAAGGTGAGAAGGAACGCGATTTGTCCCGTATTTTAGCTAGAATGAAAAGACACAATGCTGGAGTTATTCTGTGTCTTTACGCTGCGCAGCTGCCTCGTCTTCTCTCATTCTCTCCCCTCCCTCTCCTGTTGCTCCTTCAATCATGAAACTGATCAATGATGAGCTTTTCTGTCGCAGTCCCGTTTCTGTTTGTTTATTGCGGACTTTGAGCAGATAGAGGAAACCAGCGGTTGTCGCGCTAAACAACAGCAGCACTTTTAAGCTTGATAAACTGTTGTTAGAATTGATTTAATATTACTTTCTGAAGTTTGCTGGAGCCACAGCCGTAACAGCTGCTGGTCATGATATCTATTTGGATATGTGGTGAGATGGAAACATGAAGATGAAACCAGGAGATGTTCTTACTGAATCATCAGAGCTGAACAGGTGATGGAGAAACAGGTTTACCTTTTAGGTGACATGAATGAGTTGAAGGGAAGTTATAAACTGTTTCAGAGGGACAAATAACACCAGGATCGTTTTATGTAGCCGAAAGCTGGTAACTGTGCAGGGGCGGCTCTAGCAAAGTTTTGCCGGGGGGCCAGGTAGGGCATTAACAGGAAAAGGGGGGCACACATACATACGTTTCTTTCTTATTCTCATTTAAAATGTCTAGCTTTTAATAAATAATTATCTGAATCTTAGAACCAATTGGATATAGTGGTCATAAAACCTTTATCGTATACAGCAAATATTAAGTCTAATACAGTATCCTACTAAGCTATAGTACTTTTTCCTTCGAGAAGGTACCATCTGTGTAGTCTTCAGTTCTGTCAAAGAAAGATGTTGAATCTATTTAATTATTATAGAAAAATAATTCATTTCTATGCATTTGTTTTACACGTGCATTAAATTAATTTCGATTAGGTCGATTAAGCATCATGAGGCGGACGGTGGGGGGTGGTTCCTTATTCTTTTTGCTGAGAGTACCCTACTGTCAGGTTACTACGTCTTATCTTGCAGAAGGCTGGATAAGGTCTTGTTTTTAATTGTCGTCATTTATTTTAAAATGTGTGCAATATAACAGTTTCATGTTTAGTAAATGGCAGTGGACTGCAGAAGATTTTGTTTTCTAATTGTAAATCTAAATCTAATAAGAGTTCATTTTCTATTTTTCAATGGCAAAGATTCGTCAATTTATAGAAAAAAAAATGTATCTACCCGTTTAAGTTAATTTCCATTATGTCTTATTATTCTTTGGTATTTAGGTTCAGGTATTTAATAATCACGAAGCATTGAACAATCTCATGACCTCAATCACTATGTAGTTTATATTAGAGATTTTTCAGGTTCAACAGCAGACAAAAGCCAGAAGAGGGCCCTGGCCCCATAAATATTTTTTAGGTCATTGTATATTGTTCGCATGTGTCAAGTTGTACAAGACTGTGTTGTAAAAGTAACAATATATTTCATTCATCATTTTAGTTTTATGCACTTAAAAGTATCGAAAGTAAAAATCGAAAGTCGCATCGCAATATTTGTCAGAAAAACCGCAATTAGGTTTTTTGTCAAAATCGTGCACCCCTATCTTCACTTTAAAAATCTAAACCTCTCGGAGGTGCTAACTAAAGATGTGTATTGGCAAAAATCTGGCGATATGATATGTATCGCGATACAGGGGAGACGATACGATATATCGCGATACTATGAGTAAGACGATATATTGTTTTTTAAACTCAATTTAACAGTAGGAAAACTGTCTCAACATTCTAAACACTCCAACCTGTTTCATACTTTAACACATCCAGTTTTATTACTAAATCTAGTTGATCCACGGGAACGAAGAAGGTGAAAACAGCCACAAACTACCAGTCATGCTTTTAATTTTACTACAAAAATGACTGTCATCATTAATGATTCCATTCAAATCCTAAATAATAATAATAAAAAAAATTTTTGTAATAATTTTTTGGGGAATATCGATACAATATCGGGAAATAAAATATCGCGATATATCGGTGTATCGATTTTTTCTTACATCCCTAGTGCTAACACTACTATAGAAAAGTAGAGCTAGCCCCTTTGGGCTGCTTTGAGCTTTAAAGCTGTCTGCAGCCGAGTAACTGTGGAGGTTAACCAGTCAGATATTATTAGGGTTTATTTAGTGAGACACGGCAGCAAGTTAAACTATTCCATAATGTACTTCATTATGCGTCTCAACAGCAACATTGTTCACCATCACATAAAAAAAGATGCTACTTTTGCTATGCATGGTCCCCATCTGATGAAGTTGATTTATTACGTTGCATTCCCCTTTTAGATTCTTGATGAACATTGGTTGTTGTTAATCAGGCTTGTATACTATAAGTTATGTTGTTGTAAGGCGTTTTAAAGTCTTCCTCCATCTAAGTGGCCCCTTTTTAACTTTGAGCACCCGCCCCTCTGAAGGTCTGCACGGCCCTGCAGTCATACAAGAAGGTACCTCACGAATAACCCTTCCTTACTCAGCTATACCTTTATATCAGAAGGCACACATTGCACCTCGGGTGGCTGCATGCCACAGACGACTAAAGAAACGATGATGACCGTATTAATCAGGACAGGTGAAAAGACTCACTTTACAGAAATGCAGTTAATTCACAAATTGTTTCCCTTACTAATAAAATCGGCTCACATTTTCCCCGTCATCCACTCAATCCTTCTTACATGAAAAGTGTAGGAAAATGTGTGCTCTCTGCTCTGTGCTACAAAAGAAGCCCGACAGATGGACAATCCTCGCGATCGCGATCTTAACATAACTTTTCTCATATGGTACGGCGGTGGTGGATGACACAGCGCGTCCTCAAAGCAGCCATTCATTGGACGACTGCTGCAGCGCAGGGGTCGACCGAGTTCCTTCTCTCCCCAGGCATCACGGGCCTCTCCTGAGCTTCCCCTCCCATTGTGGTGGAGAAGGCTGGCCGACTGTGCTAGGGACTCAGGCTCGCCCAACGCTATTGTGCAGCTGAGGAATTTGGCATTCTAAAAAGCAACCCCCCAACCCCCCCAACCCCATTATAGCCTTATTTTTCCTTCTGTTAGCGTTACGTTGAGAATCATGGCCCAAGATTTTGTACCCTGACAGTGCGAGCCGATGTGGCTGCATTTAATAGTTTTGTGACTAGTAGTGCTTCACCCCGAGTTTTACAGCGACACAAATCAGTAAAGTCAACACGGATTCTCTTTTCCTTTTTTTTTTTGGACCATGCCATCACTGGTGGCTTCGTTTTTCTGCCGAGACTCCTGGTTCTGTCACATATGGTCTGTATGCGGATTTTTATTTATTTTTTACACAATAAGGAAGCATATTCTAGCAGAACAAAAAAAAATTTTATTTTCATGTTTAGAAAATTTAAAAACCAACTGAAATTTCCTCCATGACTTTGACTAAACTTCATAAACATAAACATGGGAGGGTGGTTTAGGACAATGGGATCACTGCATCACGAATGGATCGGCCTGTTACAATTCCAGTTTTGCCACTTTCAGAACACAGATTCAATTGTGTTGAAACCCCGCAAACTCTGGAGTCTTCCTTAAAAAAAAAAAAAAAAAAAAAAAGTCTCGCCAGATAATGCTTGAGCCGAATTCAGTACGAAACAGGAGAGACAATATCACTTACAGAGACTGTAAGTGATATTCTTGTACATTATTTAGCCAAAGAGGAACTTTTACGGAGTACGTCTATAAGGAGCTAAGGCTAATGCTAAAATCCCCTCCGAATCTCTGTGAATCCAGAGTCAAATGTATATGGGATGTAAATGTATAACATGTTTTAATTACTTTTATTTCAAACAAGAAAGCAACCTTTTTTTCCCACAGCTGTAATATATATCAATTTTTCTGTGATTATAGGGTTATCTGTGTCACTTTTAATATAGATAATTAAAAAAAGAACAAATGAATCAATGAAGAATTCCTAAACTAGCCATTTCTCAGAATACCACACCGATATATTACACCAGCAATATTTCTATACAGCATACTTTGTCTATTTTGTAAGTGACGGAAAAGTGAGATGAGCTGTGCCAGCTGAGCTTCAGTGTGCAGCAACAGGTCGAGGAGGGGCAACGATGGATTCACTCTATGCCCTATAATAGGGCTTCACAATATACTGCAAATACATCCTCGTTGCAATATCAGAATGTATAATATCAACACTGCGATTACTTTTTGGAGGGCAGTTATGCGTGTTATGAATTTGAATTTCTACATGCTAATGTAATATTAGGTCAGTTGGACAGTCTCGCAGCGGACTCTAATGATGTCGCCCATTATGCTAAAGGTCATAGGGCGATGGAAGCACAGATGGGAAAGAGACGAACGAAGAAAGTAGGCATTTATAGCAATTGATATCGGAATATTTAACAATATTATCGCCAACGCAAAATATTTTGCGTAAACTGTCGACCCTTAGGCACTTTTTCCCGCCTGGCAGGTCTTTGAAAATGCATAAAGGAAACATACAGCGGTCATACGTTTTTAACACCGCTGTACTTCTTGTTAGCAGTAACCAGTATGTGCATGAAACAGTAGGGACATTGTGATAAAGTAATGCTTTCCTAATATTGTAAAGTCACTCAAAGGCTTTGATTATTATTTTTAAATAGTTTCACTGACTGAAACAAGAGATGTGGTGTTTTACTCCAAGACATTTTCACTGAATGCTACATAATTTGTATGGTGCGAGTTATTCCAACACATGTACAATTCATACAATGGTCAGAAATACACAAAGTAATTTAAAAACCGCTAATCTGAGCCAGTATTTACAGGAATGATCTCCATTTGTACTCCCACTTTGAATTCAGACCTAAATGCTACTGCGATTTTTTCCCCTGTTTTCTGAGGTTGTGAAAGAAAGACAAAGCGCAGATGTTATACTGTGGAGCAGATCATAGTACAGCTCAAGGTCCTTGAAGAGGAAAATGTGTAACCAAGTAATACGGTATTTACAGATCTGTAAAGGTATCAATAAAGAGAACAGTGGAAATCTTTAACCATATTTTTTTGGCATGGCTGAATAAATGCTGACCTATGCACGATATTAAAAACGCAGAATACAAACATAAAGGCGTTTTTTAAATTCTCAAACGGGTAAAAAATACCCCCATTCTTACCATTTTCTTTTCATTGCAAGTAAATAAACATATATATATATAGCCTACATATTTTTAAATCGCGATTAGTTCGCTACGCTGTCACGAGACAAAAACTATTTTTTTGTTTTGTTTTTTCGGCATTACGTCAACTTTGGTATTTTTTACCTTTAGTATCAGAGTTGAGTCGCTGTTAGCATGACGCAAACTCAACTATTAGTTCAAACAAAACAACTTTGTAAACTAGCTCAGATAACAGCCACTTTCTCCTACTTTTTGGTAGCCGCTTTAATGGTCGAACTTTAGAGGTTCTTTGAGGCTAACTTAGCTGCTAAACCAGCTGGACCAGTAGCAGCAAACACCATGTTTACACAAACACCACTGACTTCACCCAAACAAACGCGCCTTTAACCACTCTTTACTAGCTTTAAATGACAATGATTTAATCATTTAAAAGTACCCAAGACGACTGCCAGCTTTGGTCTTGCCGACTAACCACAACAGGGAAGAAACGCAAGCTTTTCTCAAACGGGAACCAGTCGCATACGGCGACGATGCAACAGCTAACATCGCGCTTCTACAAAGTTAAACTTTTCTAAGAGACCTGCTGTAAAAAAAGGAAAAAAAAGGTTTGTTTCTCACCTTTCAGCGGTCCGGTGTTTGGAGCCATTTTTCTTGCAGCCTGCATTTTTTTCCATCCACTTGCACAAAGAAGACGTCAGTTCCTGTTGAGTTGGTCGGCGGAGTCGGCCGACTTTTGTATGGAAGTGTGGAAAGCAGTTTCTGCTCTAATACTTTACTAGGGCAAACAGCGCCACCCAGTGGGCAAAAGCAGCTAGTGCATCGGTGCAAAAACAAAACAAAAAAAACTTCACTAGATTCGCTAGAGGTGGGTAGAGAGTACCCAAATATTGTAGGTAATTGTAGGAGTAGTTTTACCTCCCTGTACCTTTTACTGTTACTTGAGTAAAAGTATCAGAAACATTATAACAATTATAGAATTATTCTCACTTGAGTAAGAGTAGCTATATAAATATAAACCTACCGTATTGGTATTAGTTTAATAAGTTTTATACTTTAAAAAGTTGGGTTGAGTTGGAAAGTTGTTTTTTCTGCCTGAATTTGTTATTTTGTATGAGTTCTTTATATATACTTTTTTATACTTTTTTGTACTTTTTTACCGCAATGGACTGCCGACCTGTCCAGGTTGTACTCCACCTCTCGCCCAATGATTGCTTGAGATAGACATCAGCACCCCCCAACCCTGCATAGGATGGATGGGTACAGAAGATGGATGGATTCATTTATTCATCATTTATTTATTTTTGGAAGAAAGTGGTTCAAATGACAACGATAACATCACGAATTACAACCATTCCACAAATTTGATAACCAGTTTATGAGCTCCTTATTTGCTATATATAATGTCAACGTCTCACTTTTTCATACAAAAAAAGTTCATTCATGTTTTACACACATTTCATATCCATTGAACATTTGATACCTAAGATATGTTTAAAGTTTTGTTAAAGAAGTACATTCCTTCAGATCATCATTTAATTCATTCCATACTTTCACACCAAGAAAAGAAACACACCTTGATTTCACATTAGCTCTTGCCTTAGTGCTTTCAAAAATACATAGACCTTTCAGATGATAATGACTTTTCCTTATTTTAAAAAGGTATTTTATACAATTTGGGATATTGTTGTTGGCTACTCTGTGAAAAGTTTCTAACATTTTAACTTTTACAATATAACATCAAGTTTTCATTTGTATAAATAAGTTGTTAGTTGGTGCAAGGTATCCCACTTTCTTGACTGTTATAATAGCCTTTTTTATTGGTAATTTAAATAAAGACTCAATACATATTTTCCCCACATTGCCTCAAATCTCTGTACCATATGACAAGTAAGGCAAAAACAGAGAATAGTATATCAAAAACAACTTTTTTATTCAACACATCACTTGATTTGTAGAGTATAACAATAGATTTAGAGACTTGACGTTTGATTTATTCAACATGTTGTTTTCAGCTGGGTTTGCTATCTATGATCACACCTACAAATTTGGTTTTTATATACACGTTCAATTTCAACTCCATTGAAATATAGTTTAGCATATTAAATAACATCAATAAAATATTATGTTTTAAACAGAAATCCACTTAATAATTTAGCTGATCCTCCTTTTGCATGAATTACTGCATCTGTGTGGTGTGGCACGGAGGCAATTAGCCTGTGGTTCTGCTGAGGTTTTCAAGAACCCCAGGTTTCTTTGATGGCGGCCTTCAGGTCAGCTGCATTTTTGGGTCTCATTTCTCATTGTCCTCTTGAAAAAAACAACAACCCATAGACTGTCTATGGGATTCTGGTGGTTTTATGAGAATTCTTCTTTGCATCATCATCTCCATCGGTTCCATAGTCATCCCCAGAACAGAACCAGTGTTTTTATTGATCAAGTTGTTGAGCCTTTTTTATTTTAAAGGTTTTGTGACCACAGTGGGCTTTATTTGAAAGTAGATAGTACATAGAAAGGGGGAGAGAAATGGGGGAAGACATGTGGCAAAGGTCCTATGGGATGGGACTCGGACCTGGGACAACCGCATTGAGGAATGAGGCCTCTGTACATGGGGTGGCCGCAATAATCACCATGCTACGCGACGCCCCAAAGTTGTTGAGCCTTTTTAAGTCCCTGGCTCTGATGCTGCTACCCCAACAGATGACGGCTGAAGAATTACACTCTCCACAACAGACTTGTAGAAGATCTGCAGCATCCTGCTGCAAACCTTGAAAGACCTAAGCTTCCTCAAGAAGTAGAGTCTGTACTATCCCTTCTTGTAGACGGCTTCACTGTTGTGCCTCCAGTCCAGTCTGTTGTCCAGGTGAACACCAGGGTATTTATACTCCTCAACCACCTCCACTTCTTCACCCATGATGGACACAGTGTTCTCAGACTTCTCCCTGTTTCTTCTGAAATCTACAATCATCTCCTTTGTTTTGTTCACATTCAAGGTAAGACGATTGTTTCCACACCATGTCACAAAGCGGTCCACCAGCTCTCTGTATTTAGCTTCTTTTCCATCTCTCATATACCAGACAATTGCAGAGTAATCTGAGTATTTCTGCAGATGACAGGTCTCTGATTTGTACTGGAGGTCTGAGGTGTACAGAGTGAAAAGGATTGGTGAGAATATGTTCCCTTGTGGTGCTCCTGTGCTCCTGACCACCTGGTTTGACACAATTCTTCAGTCTCACAAACTGTGGTCTGTTTGTCAGGTAGTCATTGATCCAGGCCATTGTTGAGGGCTCCACCTGTGTCTTCTGGAGTTTCTGACAGGGCAAATTAGGCTAAATTGTGTTAAGTGCACTGGAGAAATCAAAGAACATCACAGTGCTGCCTGCTTTGTCCAGATGACAGTGGGTTGGTTGAAGCAGATGGGGTGGCCGCATGTACTCAAAACTCCTAAGCAAACTGCAGGACGTCCAAATATGTCCTAGTTTGCTTACTCAGGCAGTCTCTCCAGAACCTGCATGATTTGGGATGTCAGGGCAACAGGTCTATAGTCATTGATGACTGATGGGTGATTTTTCTTTGGTACTGGAACAAGGCAGGATGTCTTCCACAACACCGGAACCTTCTCCTGGGTCACGTTAAGGTTGAAGAGGTGCTGCAAAATCCCACTGAGCTGCTCTGCACAGGCCTTCAGGACTCCGGGGCTGACACCATCTGGACCTGCAGCCTTGTTCCGGTTCAGTCTCTCCAGCTGCCTCTTGCCCTGACTTCTAGAGACAGACAAGTGGGAGGGCGAGGAAAAGTTTGGTAGCAGCATCTGCTGACTTGGTTGAAGACCAACTTGTGGAAGCAGAAGAGTCCCTGACTAAGTTGGAAGATGAAATATCCGAAGTGTGACAGGAAAGCTGTGGGTCAGAGGAGGGTGGGATGTCTGTTTGGCTGGGGAGAAGAGAGAAGGATGCTGAGCTTGTTCCTGAACTGAACCTGTTGAGGAATGTGTTAAATTCATTGGCTCTGTCCAGGCTTCCATCTATCCAATTCTTCCTGTGCTTAAAGTCTGTGATCTTTTTCATTCCTGACCAGACATCTCTGATATTGTTCCTCTGTAGTTTGTTCTCTAGCTTCTTGCTGTATGCCTCCTTGACTCGGTCATGGCCTTAATGTCCTCTCCATGTGCTTGGCAAAGAGTCATCCAGTTTGTGGTCTCAAAACAACCCTGCAGAGCTTCTTCAGCTTCATGTGACAATTTTCTCACAGTTCTCTTTGTCACAGGTTGCCTCTGAACAAGTGGTTTATATTCTGAGCAGAGAAAAACAAAATTGTGATCTGATTGTCGAAGAGGAGGTCTTGGATTGGACATGTATGCATCCTTTACATTTGCATAAAACAAATCCAAGGTCTGTTTTCTCTTGTGGAGCAGCTGACAAACTGTTGAAATGTTGGAAGTGTAGACGAGTGCAAGGCATGATTAAAATCACCAGATATTCCAACAAATGCATTGGGGTGCTGGGTCTGTAGCTAGCGACAACGGGAACTGATGACATCACATGCATTGTCGGCAACGACTGAAAGTGAAATGTAAACAACTGCCAAAATAACACTGGTGAACTCTCTTGGTAAATAATATGGACGAAGACTTATTGCCAAGAGTTCAATATTTGGGCTGCAGAGACGACACTTCACAGTAACATGTCCTGGATGACACCATCTGTTGTTGACAAACACTGCTACTCCACCTCCTTTTCTTTTCCTGTTCCTCTTCAGATCTCTGTCTGCTTGTACAGTCAGGAAGCCTGGCAGAGAGACATTGGAGTCTGGGATATGATGCTGCAGCCAGGTCTCAGTGAAACACATAACACTGCATTCCCAATACTCTGGCGGAGTTCATCCATCTTGTTAGCCAGTGATCTCACGTTGCCCATTATGATTGATGGAAGAAATGGTTTGAACTTCCTCCTTCTCTGTCTCCTTTTTGCTCCTGCTCTGCATCCACACCTCCTCCTTCTCAACTCATCAGGGATTTGTGACTTCAGTTGAGGTATTATTTCAGTTTTTGCTATGTTAATCAGCTACTCCCGGCTGTAAAGCCCCTTGTTGCCATTGTTACGCATCATAACAAGTTATCAAAATTGAAAAATTAACAGCAAAAATCCTTCCAGCTTCACAGTACCAAAAACTAGAAAGTATGCAGGTCTAAAAAATGCAAATCTTCCTTAAGAAAACAGAGGAACCAACGTCCGAAAAAAATATAGAATGAAAACCTACTACAGAAGATATTTGATCACTAGCAGCTCTTGCATGGAGGGTATCCTCCCTGTGTGAACCCCTTCTTCTGTTACCCCCCCCCCCCCCGGATTTCTAAAGTATAGAGTGCAGAATAATTCAGTCCAGACCCGACCACTCAAAATATTTAGCTTCTCATGCTCGTCACAATCTCAGGTTGCCCAAATGTAAAAAAAGAAAAAGCTTTCAAATAGACAAAAGATTTCACAGATCTAAGGCGGTGTTTTAAATAATCTCTTTTCAAATATGCTGGCAAGGCTTAGGCTCACAGGGAAGAGTTGTTATCTTCTGATCAGAAAGTTGTGGGTTTAATTCCAAGGTAAATTAACCCCAAGTTACCTCTGTGAATCAATGTATGTTTTAGAGTTTAGGTAGGTGAATTACTGTTACAGACTACTGATCAGGCCCGGAATCTGGAAGCAGTGATGGACTCAGGCCCAAACACTTCAGAGACATACAAATATCATTTCAGAGTTGGCCTTCTATCAACTTAAGTACATTTCCAGGATTAAAGGAATCATGTTTCAACAAGATCTGATTACGACAACATTTCATAGGTCTGCATAAAAAGTCAACCAGAATACTGCTGCTCACATACAGGTCCTTCTCAAAAAATTAGCATATTATGATAAAGTTCATTCTTTTCCATAATGTAATGAGAAAAATTAAACTTTCATATATTTTAGATCCATTGCACACCAACTGAAATATTTCAGGTCTTTTATTGTTTTAAAACTGATGATTTTGGCATACAGCTCATGAAAACCCAAAATTCCTATCTCAAAAAATTAGCATATTTCATCTGACCAATAAAAGAAAAGTGTTTTTAATATAAAAAAGTCAACCTTCAAATAATTATGTTCAGTTATGCACTCAATACTTGGTCGGGAATCCTTTTGCAAAAATGACTGCTTCAATGCGGCGTGGCATAGAGGCAATCAGCCTGTGGCACTGCTGAGGTGTTATGGAGACCCAGGATGCTTCGATAGCGGCCTTAAGCTCATCCAGAGTGTTGGGTCTTGCGTCTCTCAACTTCCTCTTCACAATATCCCACAGATTCTCTATGGGGTTCAGGTCAGGAGAGTTGGCAGGCCAATTGAGCACAGTAATACCATGGTCAGTAAACCATTTACCAGTGGTTTTGGCACTGTGAGCAGGTGCCAGGTCGTGCTGAAAAATGAAATCTTCATCTCCATAAAGCTTTTCAGCAGATGGAAGCTAGAAGTGCTCCAAAATCTCCTGATAGCTAGCTGCATTGACCCTGCCCTTGATAAAACACAGTGGACCAACACCAGCAGCTGACATGGCACCCCAGACCATCACTGACTGTGGGTACTTGACACTGGACTTCAGGCATTTTGGCATTTCCTTCTCCCCAGTCTTCCTCCAGACTCTGGCACCTTGATTTCCGAATGACATGCAAAATTTGCTTTCATCCGAAAAAGTACTTTGGACCACTGAGCAACAGTCCAGTGCTGCTTCTGTGTAGCCCAGGTCAGGCGCTTCTGCCACTGTTTCTGGTTCAAAAGTGGCTTGTAGCCCATTTCCTGCACACGCCTGTGCATGGTGGCTCTGGATGTTTCTACTCCAGACTCAGTCCACTGCTTCCGCAGGTCCCCCAAGGTCTGGAATCAGTCCTTCTCCACAATCTTCCTCAGGGTCCGGTCACCTCTTCTCGTTGTGCAGCGTTTTCTGCCACATTTTTTCCTTCCCACAGACTTCCCACTGAGGTGCCTTGATACAGCACTCTGGGAACAGCCTATTCGTTCAGAAATTTCTTTCGGTGTCTTACCCTCTTGCTTGAGGGTGTCAATGATGGCCTTCTGGGCAGCAGTCAGGTCGGCAGTCTTACCCATGATTGCGGTTTTGAGTAATGAACCAGGCTGGACGTTTTTAAAAGCCTCAGGAATCTTATGCAGGTGTTTAGAGTTAATTAGTTGATTCAGATGATTAGGTTAATAGCTCGTTTAGAGAACCTTTTCATGATATGCTAATTTTTTGAGATAGGAATTTTGAGTTTTCATGAGCTGTATGCCAAAATCATCAGTTTTAAAACAATAAAAGACCTGAAATATTTCAGTTGGTGTGCAATGAATCTAAAATATATGAAAGTTTAATTTTTATCATTACATTATGGAAAAGAATGAACTTTATCACAATAAGCTAATTTTTTGAGAAGGACCTGTACTCACTAGAACAAGGAAAGTAGAGCACATCACCCCAGTTCTAAAGTCCTTACACTGGCTCCTTTTAGCTCAGAGAATAGATTTTAAAATACTTTTATTAGTTTATAAAAATCGCTAAGTGGATCGTTGAAAAGATGTGTTGTCGTTGTATCAACCTCCCAGACCACTCAGGTCTTCTGGTTCAAGACTCCTCTGCATCCCCAGAATCAGAACCAAACATGGAGAAGCAACATTCAGTTTTTTTATCCTCCTCTAATTTGGAATGAAATTTGGTTCCGAAAAACTGTCGAAACACAGAGTTCCATTAAATCAAGGCAAAAAACAAGCTTCCCTCGATTAATATTAACTGGAACATTGTTAATTTTAGTCTGTATTCCAACTTTTCACCAATTTCCTATCTTATGCCACTGCAATGTAATGTTTTTTTGTTTTATTTTTGTAAAGCAGTTTGAATTGGTGAAATATGCTACACAAATAAGCTTGACTTGTCTTACCATGATGGGTTTTTTATATTCATGCTAACACCCCATTTAAATCAATTTATATAAAACAAAATTTCAGTGTCCTTCTTTTTTTTGTATAACTAAAACTACTGTGATACATTTTTTCCATTTGGCTGTTGTCTGCACCTTGCTATTTACTGTAGGCTACTCTTTTTCGCAATGATATAAAAATGAATAAAATATTGGTTTATATCTGGGTTCCCCCTCAAACACCATAGTTTGTGTGTAGCACTAAAATTCTTCCCCCCATCCCATCAGCCAGACTCACTTTCTTTTTTTGGGGGGGGGGGCAACAAGCTTGATTTTTTTTCACAACACAAACTAGGAAATTGTTCGCAATGAAATACACACTCTTTTTTTTTAACCAACTTTTTTTTGTCATCCACTAGCGGTTTTGCATCAAATGTAAACAAACCACTGGTACATAGAAACCATATCGTAAAAATGTAACTTCTCGCAGAAGAACCCCGTCTGGGGTTGTCTTTATTTATAAATTATTTAGGGAGGGTTCCATTTGGTTCCTGGCCCCATTTGGGTTATGATTAATCTATCCTTAGTAAACGGAAACGTATCACAAGAATTTAAAATAGCTGTAATTGAACCTTTACTCAAGAAACCTTTCCTTGATCAAGATGACTTAGTGAATTACAGACCTATATCTAACCTTCCTTTCTTATCCAAAATCCTTGAGAAAATTGTTGCTAACCAAGTCTGAGAGCATCTAAACAGTAACGAGCTGTTTGAAAAGTTCAGTTGAAAAGTTTCAGTCAGGTTTTAGAGCTCATCATAGCACTGTTTTCTCTCAGTGTTTTTCTCTCCATAGAAGATATACCTGGTCTGGTATCCTGCTTGGCTGCAATGCCCTGTTGGACGGGGGGCATCGACTGGGATGATGCTCCCAGTAACTGAACATCCACTGTGTCCTGTTATCAACTTTTTACTTTCTGTAACATAGAAAGTTCTCTTATATCAGATCTTCTGTTCCTTCTGTGTTTCTGCTCTGTCTTCTCAAACCCCCAGACGGTCGTGGCAGATGGCCGCTCCTACTGAGCCTGGTTCTGTTGGAGGTTTCTTCCTGTTAAAGGGGAGTTTTTCCTCTCCACCGTCGCTACATGCTTGCTCAGTATGAGGGATTGCTGAAGGATTGCTGTGGTTGGAAAGTCTGCATCAACGGGGCCCAACCTCACGTCAATGACTGACGCAATCTGCTGGGATTCCTTAAATAGGAAACTTTTTAACTGATTGGAATGTTTGTATAAATGTATTGAAATGACTTCTTGTTAAGTGACTTGAGATGTCATCTGTTGTGAATTGGCGCTATATTAATAAACTGAATTGAATTGTCTGAACGCCACGTACCGTTTGGCTCAACTCACCTTAAAGCCACCGTTAGAGTTCGAGACCCTTTGAGTGGCAGGCGAAGTAGCCAATCAGCTTCCAACGCGACAGTTTTTACAACGAGAGTTGACTTTCTCCGCCCAATGGGAGCTAACGGGGGCGGGGCGTTACCATGGTAAACGCTACCTCTTTTTCTTTAGGTTGTGGCTACCTGAGGCTTGTATTGGTGGTAGATAAATGACGGCTATCAACAAACTCTGATGAATCTCAGGCTCTGCGAAGAGCTCTTAACGGCGAAAGCTCGGTGAGGAATAAGAAGAGGAACTAGAAGTAACGAGCGTTTGACAAGTAAGTCTTATTTGACGTATAAGGTCATTTATCAGCAAACCATTCGGCTTGTTTGGTACCTTTTCTGCATTTGGACTGAATATGACGAATTAGCGTTCATCATCCCTACATGATTCTAACAAATAACCCGTACGTTTAGCATACGTCCTAGAGAAACACATCTACTACCTTTTAATGTTGAACTTATCCACGAATCACGTGTGTTGCTCGGTGCCGCTCTTGTGGCAGACTTTGTTTTTCCAGATTAACACTAACTTGCATAACGTGACCCCACATTTCATCTCTAGCCTAGGTGAATTAGGTTTTCTCTGATTGGGAAATGAAGGTGTTGTCCTCTGTTGGGATGAATCAAAAGTATTCATACCCCTTTCAACGTTTTATTGTGTTCCAGCCACTAGATTCAATAGATTTTATGTGATGAAACCAACACAAAGCAGCATACACCGAGTACCAAGTAGAAGCCCAACAGATTTACTTTCACAAGTGGAGCAGTACAGCTTTTGCCATAGTACTCCACTTGATATATGTGTGAAAAATCTTTATTATGAATTACTAGTGTGACTTTTAAAGACTGTTTTGCAATAAATAAATACAAATCTGTAAAGTGTATAATATTTTGTAGTATTATTGGGTATGTCTCCGAGTGCTTTGCACAGCTAGAACCTTCATTCTTCTTTGCCAAACCGCTCAAGCTTAGACTGGATGGATAGTGTCTGTGGAATCACTGATCCTTAAGTGGATTTTCATTCTTGACTTTGACTGGGCCAATTTAGCACATGATTATGCTTCTATCTAAATCACTCCAGTGTATCTCTGGCTGTGCGTTTTGATTCTTCGTCCTACTGGAAGGGGAGGCTCCAGACCGGTCTCAAGTGTTCTGCAGCCAGATTTTCTTCCAGGATTCCCCCATATTTAGTTTGTCCATCTTCCCATCACCACTGACCAGATTTCCTGTCCCTGCTCGAGAAAAGCGGGGCCCAAATGTATTGAAGTTGATTTGCAGTGTTCGTTGTCATCCCTACATAGTCTTTTGCAAGGATGTTGTTTTGTCATCATCTGATCAGAACACCTCCTGTCACACGTTTCCTCTGTCCCCTATATCAGTGTTTCGCAATCCTCGTCCTCATGGCACACTGCCATGCTTGTTTTAGATCTTTCTCTGCTTTAACACGTCTGCTTTAGCTGATTCCAGTTCAGCAAAAGCCTGCAAATCAGCCATCAATGGAAATCGGGTGTGCTGAAGCGGGGGAAATATCTAAAACATGCAGGGCAGCAGGGTTGAAAAACACAGCTCTATATGGCTTGTGGCTAAACCTGAATCGGTGTGCTCTTTCATTTGATTATGGTTTTCATCTTTCAACTCCTTCTTAAAGGTCAGATTTGGGCACGACTAATGGTTTACGTTCCGAAAATTCGTTGTACCCGAGTCGTGGATCTCTACAGCTCCATCAGAGTTACCATGGGCCTCTTGGTTGTTTCTCTGGTTAATGCTTTCCTTGCCTGGCCTGTCCGCTGCGGCTGACAGCCATGTCTTGGTAGGTTTGCAGTTGTGCTTCACTCTTTTAGTTTTTGGAGGATGGACTGAACAGAGCTCTGGGAAATTTTTAAATATTGGGATATTATTATTATTTTTTTTTTTATAACCCAACCCGGAACTTTCTCTCTAACCTGTCTGCAGTGTTCCTTTGGTCTTCATATTACCGTTATTCCACTAATATTCTCTTAACAAATTTCTGAGGCCTCCACAGAACCCCTGCTTTTATACTGAGATAAAATGACTCTCAGCTGGACTTTTTGTTTCTAGTTATGTGACTTCTGAAAGCATTTGGTTACAATATGTTTTTTCTAGTGGTGTCAGAGTAAAGTGGGGTGGATAGAAATGCATGCCACACTTGAAACATTTTGAAAATTGCATATTATATTTGATTCCACTTCACAATTGTGTGGTACTTTGTGTTGGTCAATTACATAAAATCCCAATAAATTGTGTGTAATGTGAAAAAGTTCAGAGTAAATTATTTTTGTTGTTGTTGACACTGTAAAAAAAAAAAAAGAAAGATCTAGCAGAACCACAAACTTTATGTAAAATACACCAAATTCACCCCATTTCTTTTAGATGGTGAGGAGTAATGCCTTGGCCCGCTGCGGGCTGGTGCTGCTAAGTTTGTGGTTGTGCATCCACTCAGTGCCTATCAGTGTGGAGAAGGCCAAAGACAAGCCAGAGGTGGAGGAGCTGGAGCCACCGCAGAGTGCTGTGAGTCACCAGCATTTTTGGCAAATGCAGGGATGTAGTTTTTAACAAGAGGTTTGACTGCAAATTTCACCTCGTACACATAGTAAACTGTCTGGGTTTGCTGTGTCAGACAAACACAGCAAACCCAGTGGGGGGGTTGACGGAAAAACAAACAGCGGAAAAAAAAAGAAGAGGCTTTTAGCAGTCATTAGTCAGTGGTAAATGACCGAGAAGATATTTCTTGTTATGGCCCAAATTGGCGACAGGCTCCCAAATAAATGTGAGCCATCTACTGTTTGCCAGGACACCGGTCTGCACTACGACCGCTACCTCAGGGAAGTCATCGAGTACCTCGAGAAAGACCCCCACTTTAGAGAAAAGCTGAAAAACGCCAACATGGATGACATCAAGGTACACTCTCCCTAACGAAACCCCCCCTTTTTAGCAATCTGTTTATTTGCACTTGCTCTCCATTTTAAACTTTGCCGTGGGGACTCTTTGCTTACAGCAAGGGAAACTTTCCAAAGAGTTGGACTTTGTTCAGCACAATTTCCGAACCAAGCTGGACGAGCTGAAGAGGGAGGAGATGAACAGGCTGCGGATGCTAATCAAAGCCAAGCACGACCTCCAGGAGGGGAACGGTGAGTATGAGGGTGTTCGGTTAGTGCTGCGTCATTGGCCGAGCTGGGCTTCTTGGGATTGCACAACGTGTTCCGTAAAACAAGTCAGAGGTTTGTTCACCATCAAATGCAAGATGTGACACAAGATGCAGGAAGGCTGTAATTCTACATGGCCTTGTCAAAGAATTAGTACCCAGTTATTGTCCTGTTTATTTTGCGTTTATCCCATACCGACACCCCATGAAATACAGAGTTGAATACTTTTCAAGGGCTCCGTTTGTGATCTCTGGCTTAGCAGAAAGAAAACCCCACCTTAATTGTGGAAATACTGGGTTTAAGTTATTATTCATTAGTTGTCATTTCTACTTATTTGATTTCACTTTTAAATTTCTTTCTATCCAGGGAACACACTGGACCATCAGGCCCTGCTGAAACAGTTTGAGCACCTCAACCAAATGAACCCACACACCTTTGAGGTGGAGGACCTGGATCGCCTTATCCAATCGGTACAGACACAAGTTTGTTTTTCTACCCATAAGCAGGACTTTGTATTGACTTCCATTCATTTTAGTAACACTTAAAACTATTATATCCCTAACCAAAATGTAATTTACACCATACCTCTGAACCTGACCTCTAACCCTAAAAGGGTGGTTCGCTGCATTACGACAAGGCCTATCAGTCATCAGAAGGTTAGTGAATAAACTTACACTTAAACTATCACTAGAGCAATCGCTTTGGGTTTTTAATGGGAATGGTTGTGCTGATACTTGTAAAGTCTGTCACCACATCTGAGTCATAGCTATAATTAAAGTGAGCAACAGCTTGGCTTAAGTTATTGATATTACTGGTGCCAACGGAGAGTCACAGGTGTCGGATAATTAGAATTACTCCTGTGTTGGCACTGTCACCCGCTCTGCCTTTAAAAAAAAAAAAATGTAATGTTGTAATTTGAAGCCATATTTGGAGAGAGCGGGCTTTCTAAAAGTAAAAACATTGTTTTGTTAAGAGAGCAACATATTTCCTTTAGACTAACCATAATGAAGAAGTTGCCTCACAGTTGACAGTTGAGGGCTGAACAGTTTCAGTAACTTGCCCTATTTGAGCTGAATAGAAGGGACTTGTGATATACAGACTAAAATGGCTAAAATTCAATTATAAAATACTTTGTTCATCCCAATGGGAAATCAAATGTTGTCGCAACAAAGATCATCCGAGTAGCTTCAAATAGTCGTCGTGGACTGTGATGCTGTGGGCAGGAATGATCCCTGGTAATGGTCAGTGTTGCATTGAATCTGAAGAGGCCTCTGACTGAAGATTGTCACTGTATGACAGTCTCATGACATGCTAACAGCTCCATATGCTACATACTCGATAGATAGCAGGGCTCCCATGCAGGGTGTTTTGGCGTGCCACTGAGAGCAGGTTGTGTCTCACTGTTTTTCTAGGGAACTCTTAAGCATCATCAGTCTACTCTATGTACATCTTGGACACTTGAGCCACAACTGCCCATTGCTGTTTGTGTTCAAACAAAAAAGGTCTAACATCACTGTTTATAAAGGCTTACCTTTCAGCCTTACGAAATCTAGTGTCATACGATATCCTTAGACTTGTAAGCCTCACCTGATATAATAATCAGTACCTGAAAAGCCCCAGTTTGACTTTTTGACCATGTCAGTGAGAGAACTGTATTTAGTGCACATTACCAGCTCTGGTAGTCTGTACTGTCCGGAGGTAACCAATTAGTTCTTTCTTAATATTTAAGGCAACAAAGGATCTGGAAAACTTTGACAAGGAACGCCACGATGATTTCAAGAGGTACGAGATGATGAAGGAGCATGAGAGGAGGGAGCACTTGAAAACGATGAACGAGGAGGACCGGAGGAAGGAGGAGCAGCACTATGAAGAGATGAAGAAGAAGCATGCCAGCCATCCCAAACTTAACCACCCTGTAAGACAACCACTTTAAAAGCATTGCAACCTAAAGTACAGTACGAAGAATAATCTGCTATCACTGAACCCTTTCTGCTGTGAAACTGAACCTGTTGCATTTTGGGTCGAGTCAAAGCAGACGGGGTATATTGGGTTTGTTTTTTTCATTATTCCATCTGCTTCATCAGCAAACACAAGCAACCAAAGTTCACTGCAGGCCCTGTTTGCATTGATTGCATTAACTGTTCAAAGCCTTTTTAATATCCTCTTTTGTTTAGATTTTTGGTTGATTTGTTCTGTTGAGTTTGTTTCATAGGTATGTCTGGATGTCGTCAAGGTTTTTTTTCTTTTTCTTCATTGTACAAATGTAATCAATGGACATCATTGATTATCATTGTGACTTAACACAAACTCAAACATATACAGTCAACTAGTATTTGGATATATGTCCTTTAGCAACTCCTGGTACGACCCAGCTTTTAAGCTTAGTCCGTAATTTTTCAATACAGCTGTTTTTCAATAGAGTCAATTTTGATATGCGTTTGTTGCAACACCCATCTGTGACCAGAGTTTACCCACCATCTAGGTGTTGATTTGAGGAGCAGTTGAAGACTTTTTGGGTCAACACAGACTCCTATCACAATGCTATCACTATCATGCTTGTCAGCTGGTACGGCGTTCTTACCTTTGAAAGGCTCATCATGATTCCTCCAAACATGGAATCCACTGTTTGTCCTTGCGGGCAACTGCAAATCTGAGTGTTGCTTTCTGGTTCAGGACCTTCTCAATCCATGTTGATGCTAACACATTTTTACATCCCGCATGCAGTATATTATGTACTTCAAATCTGCATATTCTTTTTGTTTTTTGCGACACCCTTTTTATGTACGTATACATATTATACAACATTGGAAAGCTAAGATTCTTGAGATTTCAATGGTTTATGGCAATCAACGATACAATCATGACTGCGGATACAGTAAACACTTTGGTTAAACTCCTTGCAGACTAATGTCAAACTCACCAAAATAAAGTCCAACTCACCATTCAAAGCCTCAACTTTTATAAATAAATAGGCACGCATAGAAATGAATCTCTTTTAGTGTATTTAGGATAATACCACTCTGACAATAGACCTTATGCAGATTCTGACTGTTGTTTTAATTTGGGTAGAATTTTGGGCAAAAATTGCAGGAATATTTAAGGAGTTTAGTGTGGACACTGTTGTGTTTCAGCCTCTTCAAGTTTATAATAGCCTTGAGTCTTGGTGTTTCCTGGGTTGTTCTTGTCCCCAACACTTTTGAACTGCCTTTTGCTGACAATCCTCTCCAGGCTGTGGTCATCCTTTTTCTTCTGCACTTTTCCCTTCCACATAACTTTCTATTAATGTGCTTTGATACAGCACTCTGGGAACATCCAACTTATTTTGCAATTACATTTTGAGGCTTTCCCTCCTTATGGAGGGAAAGTCAATGATGGTTCTCTTCACAACTGTCAGGTCAGCAGTCTTCCCCATGATTGTGATTCCTACTGAGCCAGACAGAGATCATTTAAAGGCCCAGGAACCATTTGTCGGTGTTTAGGATTAATTAATGAGCCTAAAATATTGAACGTTTACACAATATGCTAATTTTCGGAGATTCTGAATTTGGGGTTTTCATAAACTGTAAGCTATACTCGTCAAAATTATAACAAATAAAAACTTGAAATATCTCGCTTTGCATGTAGTGAGTTTATATCATATATTAGTTTCAGCTTTTAAGTTGAATTAAATTGAAATAAATGAACTTTTGCACGATATTCTATTTTTTCGAGTCTCACATGTATTGATCTCATGCTGTACATTAACAGAAATGGTCAGCTTTAACATTTATTGCCCTTTTTCAAATAAGCTCCAGATCATTAATAAAGCAATCATAGCCAATATTAACAGGAAATTATCAGGATTTCTTCTTTTTTTTTTTTTTATTCCTTCAAAGTAAAATGCAATATGATTAGTTTAAGTCTGTCTTTGGTATTTATTTCTAGCTTGAATCTGTTTTAATACACAGAAAAAACAACAGAAGTTTTGATATGTATAAAAGTGTGAACCTGTGCATGTCAGGAGGGTTTATAACAAGCAAACCCAAACATTTTTTTGCTAGCGCTGCATGTGTTTGTGTGTGTTCAGGGCAGTGAAGACCAGCTAAAGGAGGTGTGGCAGGAGTCGGACGGTTTGGACCCAGAAGACTTTGACCCTAAAACCTTTTTCAAAATGCATGGTAACCAGATCCCAAATGTGTTTTAAAGCTCACAACGAGCACAAGCCTTCATATATTTCCTTAATTTTCTTTCATCTGAAACTATCTCTGAATCTTAAAAAATTTGAGTAGTGACTTTACAGGTGACTCTGTTTCTTCATCAAGGCTGTATCTTTACAGCCTACAATTATTCATAAGGATGAATTACTCCTAATCCCTGTCTCGTGTGTTGCAGACAGCAATGGAGATGGCTTCTTCGACGAAAGTGAGCTGGAGGCTCTCTTTACAAAAGAGGTACTTTAGTGACAACGGTTCACTGCTTCTGTCTCTTCATATTTTAAGAGAAACAAAGCCTTTGTTGTGACGTTTGTGTGTTTCTTCAAGCTGGAGAAGGTGTACAATCCCGTGAACGAAGAGGACGACATGGTTGAGATGGAGGAAGAGAGGCTGAGGATGAGGGAGCATGTCATGAATGAGGTCAGCGTTAACAGCTGAAAAGATACAGCATGGAGTCTCTGTCCTGTTTGTTATTAATGCAGCGCCGATTACCTCCGATTAGGCCCGGTACAGTAAGTAATGAGGTCACGTATCTCGGCACAGTGTTACTTTCTGAAATCTAATGTTTCAGTTGCAAAGATTTTAAATGAAACCAAAGCACTGTGCTCTCCTCCAGTCACTAGTTTTAGATTAATTTACACCTATTAAAGTGTGCAAACTATGATGTAAATTGTTATATTAATGCACAGTGTTTTTCTCGAAATGATGTTATAAACGGTATGTAAAATTGTGCATCAAATTTTTTTTTTTATGACTGCAAAATCAGAAGAGGAGGGAATGAACTTAACCCAGAGATGATTCATAGTTTTTAAAGCGGCTTTCTGTGCTGGTTGTCAGGTGGACACCAACAAGGACAGGCTTGTGTCACTGAGCGAGTTCATAGCCGCAACCAAGAAGGAGGAATTCCATGACAAAGACGAGTGGGAGGTAAGATGTTAAAGGCTCATCTCGCTAAGCGGATGATCACATTTCTATTCCACTTCCTATGCAATAAACCATAGTTGGCTCTAGAGAGCTATGTGCTTAGTGCCAACATTTGTGGGTAAAATTATGATGTAAGATTGAAAAAAAGGGATAATTTCAGGATTACAATGAAATGCAGGTTCATAAAAAACAAAACGTTTGCTCTCTAAAAGATCTAATTTATAAAATCTAAGTAAATAAAAATTTTGACAGTTATTGCAGTTGAAGTAAGATTGCTGTAATGACAGAAAAGGGAGGTGAGAGTTCAGTTGAAGCTCTTTCTCCATCTGGCTCTGCAGCATTGTACAGCTTTGGAGTCTTTCTGATTCCAGCAGTGTTGTAAGGAATGAGCTGTGTCCACACAACGCTGCACCCTCTGCAGACGCAGCTCCATGTTTTCCATTTTGCAGCAGGTTACCATGTTGAGAAATAAACGGCTCTGTACAAATCACCAGTGACACACTTCACTGGCACCTGTGGTTTCCACACATTATTCAACCTGGTTTTGGCTGTAGGGTAGCATCAAGTCTTCTATGACCTTACAGAGAGTGGACTCTTTGACTGTTACTTTTAACGCCATCTGTCTGGATCATTCAGAGTCCCGGGCCTTCGTTTATGCTCTCTTCAGCTCATTCCACAGGTTTTTATAAGACGGTAATCTTTGTAAAAAAACAAAAAAAAACATTTTTACCATCCTGTTAACTGCACATGATTGCAAGATAACCTCATATCACTGTCCAGCCTTGTTTGTTACACTTCCAATTGTTTTGTTTATTAATTTTAATTATCGCTCTTGCAGTAGAGATGCCCAAGTTTAGGTGTGGCTATTTTTTTTTTTTTTTTTAGAAACATTTCCTCACACACATCTGCTTTACTTCAATGCAACGTTTTACTTGTCTTTCTAATTTTGAAGAGTGTCTAAACAGACTAACTTTTTTTCAATTTTTTATGGCCGATATCCAAATATGTTAATTTCTTCTTTTTTGCATGCCAATATGCCACACTAATAACTACAGTGGACGCACCACATTTTTGAATCTAGTTTTTGAGCACTGAATTTAACTTTGTTCACTGCAGAGTATTAAAATCAAACATTTAACCAAAGTGAATCAAACAAATCAATTAACTGACCAAGTATTAAATATACAAAACAGGTAAATAAAACGAAATGCCAGACTTTATTTTTTTGTTGTTGTTGATATATCGGCCGACATATCGGTCAATCCCTAACTAACAGGCCTATGCAGAAGTCGATGTAAGCAAAAGAGGTCATCAAACCATTTTAGTCTGGTGTTTTGGAGCAGAGATGCATCCAAGGAATTGCAGGATACAAGCCCTTGAGGTCAAGGATTACGGGTTAAAAGGTCCTTGACCTTGTGATCAACTGTACAAAGTAAGGTAGGAATATAAAAAAGGATTAAATCATTTTAATATTTGTGATTTTTCTGTGTTATAAATTGAATGGATTCGAAAATTTCCTTTATTGTCCCACCCAATGCTTGAGAAATTCAGGCGTAACAGTAGCAAAGCGAAGCATGTAGATTGGCACAAAGATAAAATGTATATCTTTAAAAAAACAAAAATAATTAAGAATAATATAGTGTACATGAAGGGCAAAATTGAAGCACAAAAACACTGTACAGTTGTTAAAAATAGCACACTTAGATTCAAGAAATGTGCAACTGAGCTGGATACTTTCAAAAATATTTACAGAATGCGCATGTGTGTTTGTGCATTAATTTTTTTTTACAAGAAGTGAAAAATGAAACTGCAAACAACGGAGATGTGCAATAATGGCAGAAATGTTAATTAAAATGAGAAAAACAATGCAAATCACAGCAGGGACGTGAACACTGAGTTTGCTGGGAGCAGTGATGGTTATAGTCCAACAGCCGCTGGGAGGGAGGGTCTGCGGTAACGTTCCTTCATGCACCTCAGTCGCAGCACTCTGCCGACCAAGCCGCTCTCTAGTTCAGCAACAGCTTCATGCATGTGGTGGGAGACGCTGCCCAACAGTGACGTTATTATGGCTATTACATCCTACCGCTATAAAAACATGAGACAACGTCAGTGCTTTTAACACCTCTCTGCAAACCTCCTGCAGATAAAACTGCTCTAGGGTTCGTGACTAATAAGTGGTTGCTATTTTTTTCTGGTTGACGCAAAGTGTATTTTGACAAGTTACATTTGTCTTGTTGTTTATGACCTCCTTTGGCCCACCACCACCACCACAGACTTTAGATCAAAACCCCGTTTACACCGAGGAGGAGCTGAGGGAGTACGAGCGGCAGCTCACCAACGAGGAGAACGACATCAACGTGAAGGGGGCCGAGCTGCAGAAACAGAGGGAGGAACTTGAAAGAAAACAGGGGGAACTAAATGCTCAGAAGTCGGGGCTAAAGCAGGTGAATTGAAAGCTGCTTCTCCATGGTTGGTTCCAATTCTGGGGATGTTGAGTAGACTGGAATTACAGGACCTGAATGGTCTGGGGGGGAGTTTTTTGTGTAGCTGAACTATTAGTGTATTCAGGACTTTCACGTCTTACATGAGATTAGCATGTTAAATAAGCAAAGGTTTAATAACCGTGGGACCATTAAATTAATCGGAAACTATAAACTCAGGTAGGTTATTGTAGAAATTCTGTAGTACATCCGGTGTACTACAGAATGTTTTTCGAATGAGCGCATTCCTTTTTTGATTATACTGTTATCTGTTTCCTTGCTCTGCTCAGGCAATGGAAGAAATGGAAAGGATCAAAGCCCAGAGTTTAAAAGCTGAAATAAAACGTAAGTATGAAATGGTTGTAATGGCTGCCAGTTTATCCCATAAAGGATGATGTATACTCTTAAAGCTACTGACTCAGTTAAAGGTCTTAAGTTATCTGGTGAAGTTTTTCTATATTCTGTATGAAGCCGAAATGTATTGAATGTTTCACAAAGACTGCAGTCCTGTTTTTAGTACTAGTTACCCCCCCCCCCCCCCCCAAAAGTTGGTTCTTTAAAACACAAACTTTAATGTATTCTATTATGACCGTATGTGATAGAACACAAAGCAGTGAATTTTTAAGAAGTGGGAAGTTGTTTTTGTTTTAACAAAGAAAGCTCTGAAAGGTCACTTTGCCACTGAAAGTTTGTTCCAGATAAGGGGAGCATGGAAACTGAAAGCTGCTTCTCCATGGTTGGTTCCAATTCTGGGGATGTTGAGTAGACTGGAATTACAGGACCTGAATGGTCTGGGGGGGTTGGTATAGTGACAACAGATCTTCCACATAGTTTAGCGTTAAGGCATTCGATGATTTTACAAACTAGTAAAAGTATTTTGAAGTCAATTATCTGAGCTACAGGGAGCCAGTGTAAGGACTTTAGGGTGATGTGCTCTACATTAAGACTCGATTTTACCAATTAGTTGACTTGGAAAGAAGTTGAATTTTATTTAAAGATGTTGTGGACTGAATATACTTTTTGAATTTTAGTCAGTTAAAAAAAAATAAACAAAATCATCATGTATCCTTTTCCTTCCACTATATAACTAAGCAGTATTTTGTGTATAATTTAAATATTCTGATAACTTTAAAAGTAAACAAAAACAATTCACTGTGGCTCTGAGTCTGAACAGGAACTGGTGCAAACAAACCAAAAGGAAAGTGTTTTTACACTTCCCAGAAACCCTAAAGTCCATCTTTCCTGGTGTTTAAACGAAAAGCTATTAATGCTGCTTGTGCACATGCAACTTCTCGTTGCAGAGCCTGGAGGGCCGATAACTGAGCGTGAACCGGCACCAGTCGTACCAGGGAACACCCAACCGCTGCCTCCTGGTCACCAACAGCAGGATGTACCAGTGCCAGGACACTCCTAGACCCCCCACCCCCCTTGCCCCCATCACCCTGTCTGTTATGAATGAATGTCTTTGTTCCTTTTCTTTTTGTGAGACATTTTTTTGTTGTTTAGAATCCCTAAAATATGTCCCGATTAAAGAAAAACAAAATAAAAAAACCAGCCAAAGCATTCCAGGGCCACGAAGGAAGCTGATTCAGGGATCAGATTAAGTGCCAGTGCCAACCGTCTCTTTGCTGGCCAAATCGGCTGCATGAGCCAGAGTTTTTGTTACGGACAATTGGGTCTTTTGTTTTGGGTATTTCAAACTTCCATCACAAGGACCTTTGTGGCGAAATTCTCAGTGGTTGAAACAGGGTGAAGGTAGCGTCCTACTAAATCAAGGTTTCGTTTTGGGCACTGTGGTTTATTGTGGAGGATATCTACAGCAAAGACTAAACGTGTATGTTTTGTTGTGAAGAGATACTCTTAAAGAGAAATTAATGAACGTGGCTAAAGAATCCTTTTGGGTTGAAATTCTCTTACCCAACTCCTGTTTCACACGTAGCATTTCCGTTTGGTTAGCCGAGGATTGAAGAAAAGCTCATCTCTACAGTGCATATTTAATTTAATTTAATTTTAACTTTTTACTCCTGCGACGTCGGTGACGGATCTGTGATTTCTAAAGTGGTTCTTTGTGTTCAGTATGTCTGTCACTGCACCGAAGAGCTTGTGTTGTGTTCGTGATTATTTATTTATTCTCTAAATCCACTGGAAATTACCCTTCAGAAGTTTAACAAGATAGACGAGGAGAGTATGAGTTAATTCTCAGGGGACTTTAGATGCAACAGATTTGTTTTATTTAATGCTGATTTTATGTTTCTTACGTAAAACATCTCTACTAAACAGCAAACTGGTAGAACAGTTTTATTTTGTTTTATTTTTTTCATCCAGAAGTGTCCTGTGGAATGACGTCGTGGTGTACATGGTTTGAATGTTGCTAATAAAGTGAGTGATCTTGCAACATGTTTGTTTACGTCATTTGCTCAAATGTTTTCTTCCACTCTGGCATCCACTCTGGCTTTATTTTTGCTGGGCAAAAACAAAAGGCATCTGTGCAGAAAATATAGATCAAATTCAGTCCAGATCAACTGTGAAGCCGGTGTGGAAACTGAAGGGACACATGTGAACCAAACCTGCTCTACATGCACGTGCAGGACGTAATGCAGAAGTTGGTCATTTGTGCGACATTTAAGCAGATTAGTGAGAGTCTCTTCAGCTCTTTCCGTACGATTCGATGAAGCGCTGCATGAGGTAGTCGCCTCCTGTGATGGGAGGGTATTTGTCTGAGCCATCGCAGCAGGTGATCAGGGCCTCATCGTCTGGCTGGACGAAGTAAGCCAAGGACTGACGAGTGCTGGAGTCTCCAACAGGGGGCAGCAAGACCCGGTGGCGCTGAAAAGGCAGGAAGCAGAATAACAAACCGCTTAACCTCAAAGTTCAGGCGTTACATGTTTTCTCACAGCTCAATTGCTCTGACACTCACATTAAATGTTACAGGAAATCTGGCAAGTCGAAAAGAACTATAAAGTAAATTTACAACAATTGAGGCCGTGTCCCACACAGCAAAAAAATTAAATAAAATTAGGAAGGGAAAAAAATAACTTAAAAAGTAGAAGCTTAGCACAACACCAGTGAATACAATAGCTTTGTCAAATCAAACAAAAAACCCTTTAAAATCATCTTTAATTGCAGTAGGTTTATCTTACACTGAAAGATTTTTTTAGGAGCATCATTGGGTATACAAATATTGGAACCCTGGCTTTGTACAGCACCTAATCCTCTGTTATAACATTTCAGAGAGCTAATGGACACAGAGGGATCTTTGACCATAGATCTTTGGACAATCTCTCTATGGTATATAGTCATTGGTCCACTCTTATACTCTTTTCTTTAGCTCCTCCATTGGGTTTTGTTGTGGGAATATTCCTATGTAATTAGGATTTAAGTACCTATTCTCTGTGGGTTAGGGTATAGTATAGTGAATGTATCTGGGGCAAGATGACAAAGTTAGGGGAAGCAAGGTTATTGTTCCAGCATAATGTTCCTGATAAAGATGTGTCAAATCACCAGAGAGAGACAGATGACGGGGCAGCAAGATATCTATGAAAAGTCTAATCTGGGATGTGCTGCTTCATGCTTTACTATCAGACTGGCATGAACCAGCTCTCCAGAAGCTGTACATGAAGATTGGAGAAGACGTGCTGCAGAGATAAACAGTGATTGCTGAATACTATTTAAACTGTTAGAACGGTTGGGTAGGGCGATGTAAGAGTAATCTCTGTCCCTTCCATGTTCTGGGCAGACATGTTTGAATTAAATACTTAAACGCCTTCTGGGACTCAGTCTTTTATTTTGGGAAACCTGAAGCATTATCTTCCATCATAGTTTTTTCAAAAGGATTTATGTCTGAAAACTGTTATGGGAATAGAAAAAAAACATGGTTGGCTGCTTTAAAGCCAAAAAGCTTTTCACATCATTTTTGACATACATTTAATAAAACATATAGAAAAATATAGGTTTTCAAACATTCTAATCATTTTTACAGAGCTTTATCTTTTGAGAGATGCCTGTCTCATTTCCTATCAGAAACACTTCTTGGTTGAATGAAAATCATTTTAAATCTAAATCTTTCAATCTGTTAATTATTTAAAGTGGTGGTAAATTATCACGGTTCCCTAAATCCTCGCACTTTTAGCTCAATGCATTTATTCAGGTTTCGGTTGATGCCATATGGCATTTATTGTACACTTATAAATCTAGATGGAGCACACGGTATATGTTGAAATTGAAGCTACATATAGATATCACATTTAACCTATGTCTAAATTGAAAAAAAGGTTTATGAAATCAGGTTTAATGTTCCATATGTTGATGGCAGAACAGGAAAGGCTTTCATTTCTTTAGCATCCCTCCCAAACAACAAGTTGGCTTTTGCTTAGTGTCCACAGGTTGTCATGGCAATCAGGTGACCCAAGGATTCCACTCTTTACTGCAATTACCGTTCTACTGGTGATCTTGTTAGGAGAAAAAAAGATTTGATGCGGTATTTTCTCTTTCTTTTAGGACTGAACAATTCATAAAGGTTGGATTGTATTTAATCAAGCTTTTGCCACTGCAATAAAAACAGAATTTTCCTGTAAGACTTCTTATGCATATTTGCGAGCGGTGCTGATAACGTGTGCTGGCCTTGAAGATAACTGTAATTCAGAAATGTCCAAACTTTTTGCCATGGAGGCCAAAACTGTCAAGTTAAAGGTCATTGAGGGCCACAAACATTACTTTTTTATTTATTTATTGAAAAAGCAAAAAACTAATTTATCCAAACATTTTTTTGTGTTTTTTACTTGCTCAAAAGTAAACTAAATGCCCAATATTTTATTTGAAACACAGAAAGTGGTTTGACTTCTGTGACAAAAGGGATCTGTAAATCATTGCAGATTTGAAACACAAAAATGGTCTCGCATGTCTCATTCTCTGTAGCAAGAACTGAATATGGGTCTCCCTTTCTTCAAAAACTCTTGCTTTATTTAGCCAAGTAGAATACATGGGTGTGCCCAAATCTGTTTTTGAGTGAAAATCATTTGAGGTTTGTGGTCTTATTTACTATAAAGTTAAACTCAAAGCAAAAAATTTGGTTGAAAAAGATTAATAGTTTGTTTTTCCAATATTGCGTGGACATCGGGGGCGTGGATTGGCAGACCTGAAACACTGGACCAGCTCTACACCCTCAGCGGAGTCATGGAGGGTGGGTGGGAGTTCACCCAACCGGTCTACGTGTTTTGTGGACTTGGAGAGGGCATTCCAGTCCCAGTCCTGTGGGGGAACATTGGGAGTATGGGGTACCAGGCCCCTTGATACAGGCATTGCCGGCAGTAAGTCAAGTTCGTTTCCGGTGAGACTTGGACTCCAAGGTTGCCCTTTGTCACAGATTCTGTTAATAACTTTTATGGACAAGGTGTCTAGGCAAAGCCAAGGTTGTAGAGGGGATCCATTGTGGTGGCCTTTTTGCAGGTGGTGTGGTCCTGTTGGCTTCATCAGAACGTGATACACAGCCAGGATGGGAATCAGCCCCTCCAAATCCGAGACCATGGCCTTCTCCGGGTCGGGGATAACGTCCTTCCCCAAGTGGAGAAGTGAAAGTATCTGGGGTTCTTTTTCACAAATGAGGGAAAAATGGAGCGGGAGTTTGATAGGCAGATTGTTTCGGCATCTGCAGTGATGCAGGCACTGTACCGGTCTGTCGTGGTGAAGCGAGAGCTGAACCAAAAGATGAAGCTCTCGATTTACCATTCGATCTACGTTCCTACCCTCATCTCTGGTCACGAACTTTGGGTAGTAACTGAATGGATGGATGAGTTTGTGTTGTCCATTTTAGGAAGTTTTTAATTTTTCAGGCCATACAATTCACCGTCTTTTTTTAAAACAGTGTTTTCATCAACCGCCTTAGCTGGTAAACCAAATTTGCATCGTTCTCGAATTGCTGTCCAGTTAGTGCACAAAATCATTTTAAGGGCTGCAAATGTCCCTCTGGGCCACACTTAAAAAAAAAAGACAAACCCTATTACCATTTCATATATATCACAACAAAATGTATTAAATCTTTTTCCATTTACCACAGAGACTAACTGATCACTTGTCCAGCGCTGCATGAGGTCAGCGACGTTGACCAGGACGGTTTCTGGGATACTGGGAGCTGAGATGAAATCACCTGAGCGTGTGCAGACCTGCAATAAGGGCCAGACCCATAACATGACTAAAAACATATCAAGTACGTCACTAAAATAAAAAATAAAGAACTTAAAATAATTTCCATATGATTTACTGAACATAAGTTGCAATAATTAGATCATGGATCTGAACTAATAATTCAAGGCAAAGAGGGATGTCAAAAAATAAGGTGCTCCTTCTTTGAGTTAGAAAAACATCTCAATATAAATTTTACTATTAAACCCTGCTACGTAATGCGTGTATTGAACACCCACAAACATAGATGAAGGAGTTACCTGCAGACCCTCAGAGCCCTGGAAAAGCAGAGTGATGCTGCCGTAGTCTGAATGTTCCCCACATCGTAGCTTACCTTCCTTTGCCGTCTCACTCTTCATTGGAGGGTAGTAGAGAGAACGTAGCGTTGTTCCGTTCTTATCAGCTAGAGACACACAGCAGCACTGTGAAAATACATCAACTCGGAAAGGGCATACATCCTGTTCAGCTAGATTCATTTTTTTCAATGAGATGCACCATGAGCACCGGCTCCACTGACTGTCAGCCTATGCATTGAGAGAATGTAGAGAACATACTTCCTATAAAGCGGTGAGCATTCAGGAACACATCTGGATCCAGACCAAGGCTTTGGGCCATCACCCTCAGCACCCGCAGACTCAGCTCTTTACAGCGCTGGAAGAAGGATGTGTTGATCTCTTTGAAACCCCTAACAGCATCTGACGATGGCCATTTCTGCAGAACAGAGAACATCTGAGTAGCCTGACCAGAGGACAGTTATGACCAGAAGAATCTGTACTGACCCAAATGCAGTGTTTTGCAAAGTTTGCAGTTGCAACTTTTATTGTGATAGATTGCACTGTTTTTATTGTGCTCATTGCTATGCAATCAATTGCCAAAACCTGTATTATCTTAAAAAGTTACTTTTATATATATATATATAAAAAAAAAAAAATCAGTCATTTTTCTGCTTACAAAAAAGATAATTTCGTTTCATTTCAGCATAAGCAATGGTTGATCCCAAAGAACTGTGTGCAAACATTGCTTCACGTAATTTCCTTAGCCTTTTTAGTCAATGATACCTTCACATGTAGGGAAATGGGAGCTTAAAATTTTACAAATTGAAGAGGACATATTGTGGCTCTTTTTAAATAAGTTTTAATAGGTCTAAGGTCTGTTTGCACAAAATCACTCACATAAAGCGATCCCACCAGTACAATTCTTAACCATTTCAGTCCCTTTCAGAATGAGCGGTTTAGAGAGCTCTGTCACTTTTAAGCAAATTAGGGGTTGTAGACCACACCCATCCATGTTGCTACTGGGATACAGGTTTGCCACATGAGAATTAGTGGGCGGAGTTTGATATGTGACGGTCGGTTATATGAATGTTCCGTTTATTGTGACGTCACAATAGTGCACTTTTTAAAAGATTTCTGACACCAAAAATAAAAAATGGATGGAGGGTGTTTATTCATGTTTGGAGTGTTTATAGAAGCAGCAGAAACCCAAATGGCAACACAAAAGGATAAAAAAAAAGTGAACTTTGCCTAATACTGTATGTCCCTGTTAAAGCACAGTTCTCAAAATAATCAAGAACACAGTGAGAGGTTCAGTTGCAGCGAAGAAGGCTTTCAGCCCCTCCAGTGATGCGCAGAAAGCCCCATAACTGTCTCCTCCTAAGGAATGTGCTTCAGAACCATGTTGCCGCCGGTGCAGAGCTCGCTCTTCACTGGCAGTAGGTGAGTGTGAAGCACTCACTGGGAGGCAAAGACTTTTTATGACAAGATGGGCAGCAATGAAGTTTAAGAGAAACACCAGACTAATGTTCTGCAGAGCACATAAGGATGGGTTTTGGATCAGTGGTCTAGAGTTGTTTTCTCAGATCAAATCCTCTTCCCGATCGCTTTAGGACATCTGGAAAAAACTGTCTTGGAAAGAAGAGATAAACGCTACTATGACTTGTGTGTTGTTTCAGCTGAGTTAGTGTTCTGTTAAACTCCGTATTTGAGGTTGAGGTTGTTTCTAATCAAAGTGTGTGGGCTTCAGGATTCTGTTTTGTATGAGGAGAAAAAAAGAGTGGGATAAAAACGTATTCCATGGGAAATGTCTTCCAACATTTCATGACCATGATAGAGAACCTGGTCACAGGACAAAAAAAATCATAACATTAAAACTTCAGGCTGGTAACAAGGAAAGTATTCAGATCTTAATCACACATAGGATCTGTGTTGAGTTCTCAAAATATTAGCAAATTGTGATTAACTCCAGACAGGATTTTCTGGAGCAAATCACAGATTTCATAAAGGTGATATGATTATGTGCGTAAATATTTTCATTTCCCTTCAGTATGCGGTGTAAAAAGCCAGAAAAAAGTGAACTAAAGTATACTGGTGACAAAACGCAACATTTGTCACCAAAAAAATAAAAATAAACTTTGGCCATTACTGGAGATTTAAAAAAAAGAAAGCTGCATAACTGGACATGTTCAGTGCTTTTCAAAAGTATTCGTACCCCTTTGAACCTTTTCACAATAAACACAGAATCCCCACAGAGACACATAGTTGTTTCAACATCATACTGTGGGAATGTTTCACAGCACATAAAGGGAGGCTGGTCAAAGTTCACGGGACAATGAAGATGAGCCAGGGCTTCTATGGGATATTTTGGATTAAAGCATACTTCTATATCAGAATGGCCTAGTTAAAGTCTAATAGAAAAATATTCAAGATTCACCAGCCCTTTACACAACAAACAATTGTATGCATTTTTATAACTGTTCAAAAGAACAGCAACAAGGTAGACTAGTTTCTTCTTCTCATGGAGTTTCTTCTATATGTACACTCAACAAAAATATAAACGCAACACCTTTGTTTCTGCTCCCATTTTTCATGAGATGGACTTAAAGATCTAAAATTCATTCCAGATACACAATATTACCATTTCTCTCAAACATTGTTCACAAATCAGTCTAAATGTGTGATAGTGAGCATTTCTGCTTTGCTGAGAATATCCATCCCACCTCAGAGGTGTGCCACATCAAGATGCTGATCTGACATCATGATTAGTGCACAAGTGTACCTTATACTGCCCACAATAAAAGGCCACCCTGGAATGTGCAGTTTTTTGCTTTATTGGGGGTCTGGGGACTCAGAACCGGTCAGTATCTGGTGTGACCACCATTTGCCTCATGCAGTGCAACACATCATCTTCGCATAGAGTTTATCAGATTGTCAATTGTGGCCTGTGGAATGTTGGTCCACTCCTCTTCAATGGCTGTGCGAAGTTGTTGGATATTAGTGGGAACTGGTACACGCTGTTGTATACGCCGGTCAAGCACATCCCAAACATGCTCAATGGGTGGGATGTCCGGTGAGTATGCTGGCCATGCAAGAACTGGGACATTTTCAGTTTCCAAGAATTGTGGACAGATCCTTGCAACATGGGGCCGTGCATTATCTTGCTGAAACATGAGGTGATGTTCATGGATGTATGGCACAACAATGGGCCTCAGGATCTCATCACGGTATCTCTGTGCATTCAAAATGCCATCAATAAAATGCACTTGTGTTCTTCGTCCATAACAGATGCCTGCCCATACCATAACCCCACCACCACCATGGGCCACTCGATCCACAACATTGACATCAGCAAAGCGCTCACCCACACGACGCCACACACGCTGTCTGCCATCTGCCTTGAACAATGTAAACCGAGATTCAGCCGTGAAGAGAACAGCTCTCCAACGTACCAGACGCCATCAAATGTGAGCATTTGCCCACTCAAGTCTGTTACGGCGACGAGCTGGAGTCCGGTCAAGACCCCGATGAGGACAACGAGCATGCAGTTGAGGTTCCCTGAGACGTTTCTGACAGTTTGTGCAGAAATTGTTTGGTTATGCAAACCAATTGTTTCAGCAGCTGTCTGAGTGGCTGGTCTCAGACGATCTTGGAGGTGAACCTGCTGGATGTGGAGGTCCTGGGCTGGTGTGGTTACACGTGGTCTGCGGTTGTGAGGGCGGTTGGATGTACTGCCATATTGAACATTGAAATGAAATGAACATTCAATGCACGAGCAACAGATCTGGTTGACATTCCTGCTGTCAGCATGCCAATTGCACGCTCCCTCAATGCTTGTGGCATCTGTGGCATTTTGCTGTGAGACAAAACTGCACATTCCAGGGTGGCCTTTTATTGTGGGCAGTATAAGGTACACCTGTGCACTAATTATGATGTCAGATCAGCATCTTGATGTGGCACACCTGTTGTTAGGTTATTTTAGCTTTACAGGTTACCTAGAAAGGAAAGCACGCACAGAGGAGATGTGAAATGTGTTTGCTCAATTGAGGGAGACCGTGCAGTAACAGAAATGACACACCAGTCTGAGTTCCGTTCCAGCAGAGTCTCAAAGATGTTGAGACTCACAGCTTCTATTTATTTACACATATGAACCGTTTCACCACACCCACATAGTCTTATCTGATCACCATACAACACACAGCAGAACTGTTTCTAACGGTTTGTAGGTGCATCCTGTTTGCACAGCATATTTTTGCAAAGTCAGTTCCTTATAAGCACATTTCCTTAAGAAAGTTCTTACCCCCACACTAAAAGTTACTTCCCTTATTCTTGACACACAAAGTTCAACAAAAGAACAGACTGCATTCATCACATTTTCTCCAACACCTGTGAGGTGGGATGGATTATCTCAGCAAAGCAGAAGTGCTCACTATCACACATTTAGACTGATTTGTGAATCATGTTTGAGAGAAATGGTAATATTGTGTATCTGGAATGAATTTTAGATCTTTAAGTCCATCTCATGAAAAATGGGAGTAGAAACATAGGTGTTGCATTTATATTTTTGTTGAGTGTATAATAATAATAATAATAATAATAATAGTAGCAGATATTTACTACATTGTACTGTAGCTACAAACTGATAACCACTGCAGTGGGGTCTTTCTGTTATGTGAATGAAAATGAAAACATGTAAACGCACAGAAAAGCATGCTGAGTGAAATATGTGATTCATTACAATGTCAGGGTGAAATGATGCAGCGTTAAATGCCTCCTTTAGGTCTCCTGGCTGGCTCGGATTCAACCTGAAAAGCAATGATCTGGATTAAAAATCAGTGAATAAGAGTTCAAAGGTTATTTCACAGTGCCTTCCAAAAGTAATTACGCCCCTCAAACCTCTTCCAATTTGTTCCACGTTAACAAATGTCTGTGTGTTTTTTGGGGATTTTATGTGATAGACTAACACAAATAAGTGCCTAATGGTGAATTCAATTCAATTCTAATGTATTTATAAAGCACATTTACTACATCACAGTGGCCCAAAGTGATGAACAAATTAATTTAGATAATAAACACAAAAAAATAAACAATAAAAGAATAAAATAAAGCATGAAAGAAAACAGTTGTAGTTATACACAAAAAAAGTATTACAACTACCACCACAAATGGATAATAAAAAGAAGATAATCTAGTGAAAAGCCAATGAAAAATAATGAGGGTTAAGTAAGAACTCCAAAACGGAAGTCAAAAGAAACCTTTTCAAGCTACCTCAAATAAAAACTTAAAAACTGGGGCATAAATAAGTACTCAGCCCTGTGTAAATATTTTTGTAAAACAAATTTTGGTACATTTGCAGCTGCCAGTCTTTTGATGCTTATGTCTTTCACCTTTATGCATCTAGACACAGAAGGTTTGACCCATTCTTCTTTGCAAAATAGCACGTCAGATTGGATGGAGAGAGTCTGTAAACGGCTTCTTTTTGTTTCGAGCCGCGCCACAGATTCTCCGTTCGATATAGGTGTGGACTTGGACTGGGCCACTCTACCACATGCCAGTACTTTAAACCAAACCACCTAACCACGCTATTGTAGCTCTGGTGGTGTCCTTAGAGTTGTTGCCATGCTAGAATGTGAACCTCCTTCCCAGTCTCATGTTTTTCTGAAGATAAGCATGCCCACAGGATGATGCTGCCACCACCATGTTTCACCCAGGCAACAGTGTGTTCAGAGATATATTAAGTAATACTTTTCCATCAAACTTGTCGGACAAAAAGATTCATTTTGGTCCCATCTGACCTGAGCTTGTTTTTTCCACATGCTGGCTGTGCCCCCTTCATGGCTTCCTGCAAACATGACTTTTTATGGCTCTTTCCCCCCCACAACAGCCACCGTTTAGGTGGACTATCGTGTCTTGATGGGTTTTCAGTTGTGTCATATTCTTTCCATTTTGAGATGACGGGTCTTACAATGTTCTATTCAATGCTTAAGGTTTATGATACAGTGTTATAACACCCAATCCTGCTTTAGAATTTGACATATCTTTCTCCATGACCTGTCTTCTGTGTTCCTTGGTCTTGATGATGTTTTTTTTTCTTTCACTAATCTTCTCTAACAAACCTCTGAGGCCCTTGCATAACAACTGTATATATACAGATGTTAAATACACATATCATGACGCACAGGATGAATTTCAGTTTAGTGAATTTTCAGAGGAGGTATCAAATTAAAGAGGGTTTAATACAAAGGCAATGCCACACGTTTCAGATTTTACTTGGAAAAAGATCATCTAAAAACCAAGTATTATTTTTCTTTTTTACAATTGTGCACTATCTTGTGTCGGTCTAGCCAATCAAATCACTACAACATACATAGACGTTTTGGATTCTGGCAAGTGTTATTATTATTATTTTTTAATTTAGGAGTAATATGAATAATTTTACAAGGCACTTTAGCGTCTGTAAGAGTACAACGTCTGGATGACCTACCTCTCAGTTTCCAGCGACACCCAGCCGTGGTTGGGATTGTTTGGGAAGCTCTTCCTGCTGAAGGGCTTCTTCAGCTCTTCTGGCTGCAGGAAGAACTTCTTAGAAATGTCCAAAACACGCTCCACCTATTAAAACACGCCAGATGTGAAATGCATACTTCACTTTAGAGGCTGTGGTCAAACCTTTTGGGAGCTTTCTCAGCTGGATTCACCTCCTCTTGCGAGATCCCAGAGTTTTCGAGGAAAACAAACCCAACTTGTGAAAAGGCTCTTTTCAGCTCCTCACTCAGGGCTTGCAGCTCACCGCCAGTTGCATCTTTCTTACTCAGGTTGCAGACGCTAAAGTCCACCACAGGGATGCTCATCTCTAAAGAGTCGAGGTTTGAACCTATCCGAAGGCAGAAATAAACGCAAAAGTTCCTGGCAAACTCGCAGAGTCGCAGGCAGCTCCAAAGCGCACATACCAAAAAAACAACAACAACCATGTGATGTTATCCAGCCAATAGGAACAGGCCCCATAAAGAAACGTTGGGTTGCTCTTTCACCTTTGGATTGTGATTACAGGTGGAATGCAAAGGTGACAACTGGCTGTAAACACTACCGAACATTTCACCAAGTTGGATTGTAACACTGCGTTTTATACTCTGGAGTTTATGTTGCAAGGTAGAGCTTAGAAAATGTTTGACCTGAATAAAGAGTGGAACATCTCCTTTGCAGGATGCGGTTTTATGGGAATTTATTATGTCGGAGTCATCAGCTGTGTCCTTGAACGGTTTCCTCGCTTCATTCAAGATGCCTCAAAGATCTATGGAGCCTCTGCAGGGGCCCTGGTGGCTGCCATAATTACTTTAGGAATCCCCCTGGGTGAGTGCATGGGTTCTCTCTGTTTTGGGTTTTATTGATCACATCTGATAGACCTGAGAAAAATTACACTCTGGGTTTGATAAAATAAATCTCCAACACTTTGCAACTTAATTATATATTTGATGAATTATTACAAACTACCTATGCCTACTTAATAACACGTACCACATTCACAGTAGAGTTTAAAAATACATTTAGAAATCATTTTCTGGGTGGAAATCCAAATAGAGGAATCACAAAAAAGCACATAACCTAATACACCTAATTTCAGATTTTAATCCTTTTTACCATATTTATTGTGTTTTGCAGAAAACAGCTTAGACTCAAAAGCTTCATACATAAAATAAATGCTGCTCTCATTTTGTAGCTTAAAATTCAGTTTAGCTAAGTTTAATTACATTTATTTATGTGGAAGCAATTAAAAACATCGTCCAGCAATATAAACGGATCCAGTTTTCTGGATTTCAAAATGTTTTAAAATAAAACCTTGAAAAATGCAAAAATAATTAATCCCCCAGAAGTTACAAATAACAGTAAGAATTAGTTATTTAGCTTGCCATAAGAGGTAAAAATGGGAGTTAAATTTTTTGTCATATATTCACAATGTTATACATTATTTTATAAATGTCACAGTTTATAACTAAATGCTTAGCTAACTAAATGTTTAGCTTACAAACTAAATATTTCGGTTGCTAATGAAATATTTAGCTTGCTAACTAAATATTCCGTTAGCAAGCTAAAAATGTCGTTTGTAAACTTCTGCTAGCTAAATATTAACAAGCTAACTAAATATTTACTTTAGTTAAATTAGCTTGTAAATGAAATATTTAGCTTTTGAAGCTAAATATTTAGCTTGCAAATATTTTAACCAAATTCTAAATATTTAGTTGAATTAGCAAGTAAACTAAATATTAAGTTTGTAAACTAAATATGTAGCTTACAAACTAAATCTTTAGCTTGTTAACTAAATATTTAGCTTTAAACTGTGACATTTATAAATGACTGAATAACACAGTGAAAATATGACTTTGAAAAACAAACGCAGGTTTTTTCCTGTTATGATTGGCTAAATAACTCAACTTTTTTTCTGTTCCTTTTTCAATGTGTAACTTTACAAACAGCACCCCATATGGTAGAATCACTTTTTTGCAGTAATTAGAGCTGCAAATCTCCTGGGGATATCTCTCTACCACCTTTGCCTTTGAAGGCTGGAATTTTTACCCCTTCTTCTTTGCAAAATGGCTCAAACTCAGGAGGACTAGATGGAGACCATCAATAAATATAAATTTTCAAGTTTTATGATAGATTCTCTCAGTTGGTTTCAGGTCTGGGCGTTTAGTGGGTCATTTTCCACTTTAGCCCTGGTTGTATATTTAGGGTCGTTATCTATCTATCTATCTCAAGTCTTTTAGATCCTCTAACAGGTGTTCGTCTAGATCTCCTGTTTAGCTTCAGTCATCTTCCCCTCAGCCATGACCAGCTTCCCTGCCCCTGCAGAAGTACAGCCTCCCCACAGCATCATGGTGCAACCACCATATTTCACTACTGCAATATTCAGTGCAGTGTTAGGTTTTTGCCACACATAGCATGCCATAAAGGAGATTTTTTTTGTCTCATCTGACCAGACCTACAGTGGGGCAAAAAAGTATTTGGCAGCCACCGATTTGTGCAAGTTGTCCCACTTAAAAAAAAGAGAGAGGTCTGCAATTTTCATCACAGGGACACTTCTGTGAGAGACAGAATCTAAAAAAATATGTAAATCACATTGTTTGATATTAAAGAATTTATTTGTATAATGGTGCAGAAAATACATATTTGATCTATGATACCTCAATACTTTGTAATGTAACCTTTGTTGGCAATGACAGAGGTGAAATGTTTCCTTTAAGTCTTCACCAGGTTTGCAAACACTGTAGCTGGTATTTTGACCCATTCCTCCATACAGATCTTCTCCAGAGCTGTGATGTTTTATGGCTGTCGCTGGGCAAAACGGACTTTCAATTCCCTTTCTATTGGATTGAGGTCTGGAGACTAGCTAGGCCACTCCACAACTTTTAAATGCTTTTTACATAGCCACTCCTTCGGTCCCCAGGCGATGTGTTTGCAATCATTGTCATGCTGAAAGATCCAGCCACATTTCATCTTCATTGCTATCAATGATTGAAGTTTTTTTTTGCCCAAAATCTCATAATACATGGCCCCATTCATCCTCTCCTTAATTGATTAGTTGTCTTGTTTCCTTTGCAGAAAAGCAGCACCAAAGCATAATGTTTCCACCCTCATGCTTCACAGTGGGTAATGGTGTTATTGGGATGCAACTCTGCACTCTTTCCCCTCAAAACACGGCGAGTGGCGTTTATACCAAAGAGTTCTATTTTGGTCTCATCTGACCACATGACATTCTCCCAATCCTCCTCTGGATCATCCAGATGGTCTGTGGCAAACTTTAGACGGGCCTGGAGATGTGCTGGCTTGAGCAGGGGGACCTTTCAAGTGCTGTAAGATTTTAATCCATGATGATGTCGTGTGTTACTAGTAACCTTTGTTGCTGTGGTCCCAGCTCTCTTCAGGTCATTGATCAGTTTCCACACCATTCTCTAGATCATGTGTACCCCACGAGGTGAGATCCTGCATGGAGCCTCAGGGCGAGGGAGATTGACGGTGATCTTGTATTTTTTCAATTTTCGATAATTGCTCTAACAGTTGATCTTTTCTCACCAAGCTGCTTGAGTATTGTAGACTGGCTCATGTATTGTAGACTGGCTCATCAGTCTTGTGCAGGTCTACAATCTTGTTCTTGGTGTCCTTTGTGTCTAGACAACTGTCTGGTCTTGGCAATGAGGTTGAAGGCTTACTGTTTGAAGGTGTGGACAGGTGTCAGATAATGAGCTCAAACAGGTACCTTTATTGCAGGTAACAAGAAAAAGTAACAGGTCTGTGAGAGCTGGAATTGTAGCTTGTTTGTAGGTGCTAAATTCTTATCTTCTGCGTCATTATACAAATACATTCATTAAAAATCAGACAATGTGATTTCCTGCATATTTTTTTACATTCTATCTCTCACTGTGTCATGATGCAAGGTTAGGGAGGACCCAAATGCAGCAGAGGAACGTCAAAAAAAAGGATTTAATGAAAAAACACAAGGAAGGGGAACTTACAAAACTCAGGAGGATACAGGCAGCAAATAGGGAAAACAGGAACCAGGATGGGCAACAACGAGGGCCGGAACCGGCAAGGGAAGAACGACGACGGACCAGCGAGTAGTGACTGAGAGAGGACCGAATTTATACTGAGGAGGAAATGAGGAAGTGACTGAGAAGACCAATGATCAATTAGTGGGAGCAGATGCAGATGGGAGGGAAAGAGCAGGTGGAAGTAATCAACTGGGATAGGAGGTAAAAAGGCTGGGAGACAGAAGACTCTTAAGAAACTAAAGATAAGTCTGGAAGGGAATCTAATGAAACACTGGAAAACAGAAGGAGGAATAAAATATAACCACTGGGACTAATGAAGGATAAGTATTAAAATGAACTTGGGGAAAATAGAGATTAACACAAACAACTGCAACCAAACACAAGACCACCAGAGGGAGACAAAGAATAACTAAAACATAATAGAACTAAATAAGGAAAATTAACAAAACACAAACACCCTGGAACCATGACACACTGTGTACCTATGATGAAAATTACAGACTTCTTTCATCCTTTTAAGTGGGGCAACTTGCACAGATCGGTGGCTGCCAAATACTTTTTTGCCCCAGTGTATAAAGTGTGACCTCTTTAGGGATATCAAGTTGAAAGAGGCTAAACACAAATACATGTCAAACTTTTCAGATTAAAATAATAATAATAAAAGAAAACTGTAAGCCTTTCCTTCTACTTCACATTTATGTGCAACATTTTTTTGGTACATCACATAAAATAGGTTTGTGGGTATAACGTGACAAAATGCAGAGACGTTTGAGGACTGTGAATACTTCTGTATGAATACTTCTGAAAGGTGCACATGCAGCATCCAATACTTTATTGTGTGTGCAGATAAATGCTGCACTGATTTGATGCACATGGCCAAAGAAGCCAGGAAGCACAAGTTGGGGCCCCTGCACCCAGGTTATAACCTACTACAACTGGTGCAGGAGTCCCTGCTGGGAAGAATTCCAGAAGACGCTCACGTTCGAGTCTCTGGGAAGCTCTGCTTGTCTCTGACCAGAGTCTCCGATGGGAAGAACCTACTAGTGTCACAGTTTGACAGCAGAGATGAGCTCATTCAGGTCAGTGGAAAAGCTGGTGTAATGAATGTCAAAAGTCGCAGAAATGTAACAGAAAACTGGTAGGTGGTAATGTACTTAATAATTAATTAATAATGGTAATTAATTACTTACTTAATTTCTCTCTCGGATCAATAAAGAATTTTTGAATTTGAATGTAGAAGTTGTTGTTTTTCATGAATCAGAAGTATATAGAAAATAGTCTTGAGACAATTTGAAATGTGATGTACTAAAACTAGTACATTTTTTGTTAAGTTGTATTTGCGAAATACTGAATGAAATCTTCTTTTTCCAGGCCCTTATATGCAGCTGCTTTGTCCCGCTCTACTGTGGTGTTGTTCCACCCACCTACCGTGGAGTGGTGAGTGAACTACCAAACCTCAACATACATACACGCGTACACACACAATAACCTACACGCACACGCACGCACGGACACGCACACACCCACACAATGGACAGTGTTAAGCCAGATGCCACTTTTACATCTTATTGTTTTTTTATTCGTAATGTATTATCAATACATTCTGGAGGCTGAGACTGAATGCATTTGGATTTGCCACAGCGAAAATCAAAGCATGGAGTTTCAAAAAATGTATAGGATAAACAATTAAATGATTTTGGACAAATAAAATTGGGCACACAAGTTTGAATTATTGTGAATTTGAATACACACTCACCAAGATTTGAATAAATGTCCCTTAAGAAACGGACGAGAAACTACCTACATGTGTTTGTAGGCCTTAACAAGTTACTGCCATAATTATTTGGGTATTTACTACATTTTTGCCAGCTGTGAATTAGCTTTTTTAAATGTTTCGTAATCTAGAACAACCTTGTCTTCCATCTACAATTCTTATCCAGCTCAGATATGTGTTTGGTATCATTGTCCCATTGGAACACCCAACTGTATGCAAGTTTTAAGATGTTAGTTTTAAAGCAGGAGCTTCTTTCTTGGTTGGCATCATCTAAGTCTACACTCAGTGGGTGTATATGCAGTAAGAGAAAACTGAATTTTTACCTTAGTCCGACTAAACTCGGACTTTTTAAATGCATGCATACACCTTAGTTTGGCTGAAGTTGAACCGAATTGGCCCACTCCTAATCGAGCTAAGACACCCAGATAATGTGGTTAAAAAAACGGATTTCTCTGCAAGTAAACGTCATCCCAGGTGAGTCGAGCTATGACAGGCCTGGGCGCTCCCCCTTCCGGAAGTGACCGTGGAAGCGGGAATAACACCGGTACGGCAACAACACAGCAGCAACAACGAGTGTAACACAAACAGTAATTTACTGTCCTGCAGTGTTATCCTCCATTTCTTTGCTCATTGTGCATATTCTGCTTTTACTCTGTCTGCTTCACTGCCACCAGGATTTGTTTACTATCTGTGTGACGCTCTGGGCCAACCAGAAGAACGGCAACGTGAAACTGTCCATGTCGCCACCTACCGTCACAAAGTGGAACACACTTCTTTCAATAATTTGATTTTCTTAAAGAACATGTATACTCGGATGAAGACTCCAATTCTGGTTAAAGTTTTAGCTCAATTATTGCCATAGATGTGCATGTACATGCATTGTCTGATATTGAACCTGCTTCAACGACTGTGAGATTGGTGTTTCAGCAGTTCACGGTTCATGGCATGCTTTTGCTTTGGTGTGCCATAACATGCTATACTTATTAGACATATCCTGGACACAGCTGGGTTTTCCAACTGGACGAAGAACTTTTAGACACATCAGATCTGTTTTTGGAATGGATAAGGGAAGCTAACATTAAACTCCAGTTTAAAATATATCATCTATGCTCAAAGGCAGAGTCGTTTGCTAACATTGCAACCCATTTGAAGCCTACCCGTTGTGTCGAGGAGAGTGGTCCAACATCCCTTCAGAATGATCTCATAATCCCGACTGATGGTGACAAAAAGCATGGTTTCTGTGCTACTTGGTAATGGACATTTATCCAAATATTAGTGGGTGCGTGTGTGTTTATATTTGAGGCTGTATGCATATTTACAGTATGACCATTTGTGCGTTCGAGAAAACCCCCAAATAATTATTTTGCATCCAATTCTGGTTTTCAAAAATTGATAAAAGTTTGTTGTTGTACAATCGTTTCACTCTGAAATTCAAAGCGCAGAATTGGTATCAAATGACCTAACGCCAATAATTACGGTTTTCATATTTCTCATCACCACTGTAACAAATACAGGACCAGCCTGACGTTCGCTTACTTACTGATGGGTTGATTTTATTTCCCTCAGTATTATGTGGATGGCGCCGTTAGTGACAACCTGCCTCGCTGTCAGGTGGGAAGAACGATCACAATCTCTCCGTACGCTGGCGAGAGTGACCTCTGCCCCAGAGCGAGCACGCTTACCTTCCACGAGGTGCGCTTCAACAATGTCAGCATCCAGGTCAACTCGGAGAACTTGTACAGGGTGACCAGCACTTTCTTCCCCCCGGAGCCTGAGGTGAGATACAGCTGCTTCTTGTTTCTGTCTACACTGTCCACCTGGAGGAAACCAGGTTAGTCAATTTAACTTTGACTGAAATTTGATGCAACTTTTAAGTCCAATCCATCCATTCTATTAACAGTCGAACATGTGTAGGTTTAGGCTGTCATGTGACTCATCAGACATGTTCCTAAAAATTGAAAAAGAAACATCCAAAATGCAAGACAACATTTCTCATGCTACTTCTTAGTGATATAAAATTCCCATCTCTCGGTTTTGTCCTCATTTTTCTATGTTGCATTTTTATTCTAAAAGCAAATTAATAGAATAGAATCATGAATATTCACTCTAATGGCTTAATATTTTGTGAAAGCATCTTTGAAAGCGATCACTGCCTTAAAGTTGTCTAGGAGACTTGTGTTTTGGGTGCTTTCTCGCATTCTTCTCTAGAGATCCTCTCAAGCTCAGTCAGGCTGGGTAGGTCGTAGGGACGGCCATTTTTAGGTCTTTCCAGAAATGTTCAATTTAATTTAAATCCAGGCACTGGCTGGGCCACTCAAGGGCATTCACACACTTTGTTTCCATGGCTGTCCAACATAGTCATGTTTAAGTGATGGCATCACTCCACTCTGAGTACTTTATAAATCTCTCTGTATTTGACCGCTGTCGTCTCTCACTCTCTGTGTGGGTTAGATGGCTAATCCTGCTGCAGAAAAGCATCCCCAGAGCATGATGGCGCCTCCTCCCTAATTTATAGGAGAGCCTGTTTCATTCATGACCTGATGCTTTATTTTCTGGCCAAAAAAGTTCAAATGTGGTTTAGCTGGAACTAGAGTGAGCCATTTTTTTTTTATTTGCTCCCATTTTATAAAAATTGTCTAGAGATACAAAACCTCTTGGGTCTGTGAAAAAATAGAACTTAACAAACTTCTAAAATATTTCCAAAATAGCTTCTTTAAATAAACTAAACTAAACTAAAGGTTCCACTTTTAGAAATATGAAGTGAATATTTTTCAGCCCACTGAAAGAGCCGGAGTAGAAATATTCATTAACCTCTTAGTGTTCATCTGTTTTAGATATTCTGTGAAGAAATGGCATTAAAGAGAGGCCAGCCATCCGATTGCCTTTAAGACAACAACAGCCCATTTCAATGGGCCAAGGAGTCACATGGAGTAGCAGGTTGCAGAGAACTGAAGCAAAGTTTTGTTCCCTCTGTTCTGAAAATCTGTGGGTTCTCTATTTCTCGGCAAAATTCAAGAGGACCGCCATTCGCCTTTTGAGGAGGAGTGGTTTCTGTTAGGCATAGTACAATACCAATAGTTAACCAACAAGGAAAAGCTGGAGTCGTTGGTCATCTCTTTGACCAAGGTCCTTTGGTTTGGCTGCCAGTTCTTGGTAGGGTCCAGGTGGTTCCAAACTTCTTCCATTTCCAAATAATGCAGCCACAGTGCTGCTTGAATGATTTTCATCCTTTCCCAGGTTGTGCTTTGACACAATCTGGTCTTGAAGCTCTACATACAGCTCCTATTTGCTCATTGCTTGGTTTCTGCTCTGATATGTACTGTCTAGGGTGACCATATTATGATTTCCATAAAGAGGGTACTTTGTCCAATCCTGAAACATATTTTAATCATTCTGTTTCCTTATAGAAGACTTTAATTTGAACATATTTAAAGTGTTCCTTCTCTATGTGGTTAGAAATAATTGCTAAATAACAAACTTATGATTGGCTTTCACAAGTCAACAAGTACAAAAATGAAGAAAATAAAAAATGAAATCTCTGGAAATATGTAACAATAGAAATAATAACACTTCTGTATTAGAAAATGTACCTGTAACAATAATAGTTTCCTTTTAAGTCATACTGGACAGAAATTACACAACAATCTAAAATTATACTCTGAGAAAATATATATTTTTTTTCAACGTAATATTGAAAACAATGCTGCAGTCTCAAAAAGACACTATTAAAAAAAGCAGATACTCCAGTCTTTAGTTTTCCTCATTCAATTTAATAGATGAACTTGCACTTTACATAGCCTTTTTATAGTTTTTGTGTCCATATGACCCACAGGACATATGGCACCTTTCATACTCAGAAACTTTCAGACTCCGCCACCCATTTTCCGCGACTAGGACGGTATGAAGGACTTTTTTTGCGGTTCGTCCAAAAAGCTACACTTGCACTTTGACTTCTTCTACATCAGCAGCAGTCTTTGAATCTTCAATCATTGAATGCCCTCCAGATGCCCAAGACAGAGCGTGAAAAGTGGACATGTCCAGGGAAATGAAGACGGTTGGTCACCCTAGCACTGTCAACTGTGTGACTTTATTTAAAAACTGTGTTTCCTTGGTCAATAAGTCATGCTCAACCAACTGAATTTGCCACAGCTCAAATTTCAAGGATGGTCAGTGAAAGAAAGGTGAAACTGAGCTTGATTTTGAGTGTCAAAGCAAAGGCTCTGAATGCTTGTGTATCTATTAACTTTAAATGCTTTTTACATCAATTTAATACATGTTTACACTTTCTAAATGCTTTGTAATGTAGAAAATATGTTGGAAATAGAAAAGGGTGTGGGTGCTTTCTGGAGGCACTGGATAAACAGCACGTCACAACCTGTATTTTGTATAATAGAAATAATCCACCGATTTTACTGGCTAGAATAGAAGGAGCAGGTGTTTATTTCACATGTTGTTCGAACTTGCAGGCAATGGCTGAAATCTGCCAGAATGGCTACATGGATGCTCTTCGCTTCCTGGAAGAAAACGGTAAGAACGCGTTCCCTGTTTTCTTGTAAAATACTTCTGAAGAGGAGTGTTTAACTCATCCATCATCAGCATTAAAGAGAGTACAAACTGTAGATGAGCAAACATGTCTGACCTCAGAGAGTCCTCACGTTTCTTGTTTGTGGACACTTGTGCTCCAATTTCTCGCCCCAGACCTGATCAGCGGCGAGTCTCCCCAGAGGAGTTTGCAGACCGACGCAACCAAGCGAGCTTGCTGTGAGCAGGCGAAGGCCTTACCTGAAGGTGAGAGGTCAGATCACCCGTGGCTCGATCCAAAGCTCATAGAGAAACTCCCAACTGACCTTCAGAGGGGTAAGGGCTTCCATAAATTTAGCTTGTTTTATACAAAATAAAAAAACTATTTATTGGTGGAGGGGCATAAGGAACCAATAATCCACACATGACTCAACTATTTCTCCATGTAAATTATTTGTGTCAGTCTTGTGTCAAGCCTGCAGGGAAACACATAGCGCTGGGGGCCTGTTGACCCACATGACTGACTACCTGCCAAAAAAAGTGACATCTTGTCTGCCCTTTGATTCTGCCCGCTCTCTTGCTCAGAGGTAAGGCAAGGCAAGGCAATTTTATTTGTATAGCACACTTTCAACAACAAGGTAATTCAAGGTGCTTTACGTGATTAAGGGGTAAAGTAAAAATAGCAGTAAAACACAGACAAAGCATATAAAGTAAAAACAGCAATAAAGCAAGAAGTGCACACAAAACATATGATGCATTAAAGCATTACTCAAAGGCAGCTTAAACAGATAACTTTTTAGTTGTGATTTAGATCTCAGTGTTTCAGCAGCTTTGCAGTTTTCTGGTAGTTTGTTCCAGATTAGAGGAGCATAGAAACTGAAAGCTGCTTCTCCATGTTTGGTTCTAATCCTAGGGATGCTGAGTAGACTGGTATCAGAGGACCTGAGTGTTCTGGGGGGTTGCTATAGTAACAGTATATGTTCAACGTACTTTGGTGCTAAGCCATTCACTGATTTATAAACTAGTAAAAGTATTTTGAAGTTTATTCTCTGAGCTACAGGGAGCCAGTTTAAGGACTTTAGAACTGGGGTGATGTTCTCTAATTTCCTGGTTCTAGTGAGGACACAAGCAGCAGCGTTCTGGATCAGCTGCAGCTGTCTTAATTGACTTTTTAGGCAGACCCGTGAGGATGCTGTTGCAGTAATCAGTCTGACTAAAGATAAACGCATGGATGAGTTTTTCGAGGTCCTGTTGCGACATTAGTCCTTTAATCCTAGAAATTTTCTTCTGAATGCTGACCTTGTTATTGCCTTTATGTGACCCTGCAGGTTCCGGTCTGAGTACATTACTACACCTAGATTTCGTGCCTGATCAGTACTTTCTAGCTTTATGAACTGAAGCTGTGTGCTGACTCTTGCTCGTTTCTCTTTAGGTCCAAAAGTAATTATTTCTGTTTTGTTTCTGTTCAGCTGGAGAAAGTTATGGCTCATCCACCCATTTATTTGCTCAATGCATTTACTCAGGGTTTGGATTAGGGATGCACCGATGTGAAAATTTGGGCCGATACCGATGTCCGATATTAATCCCGCTGTTATGGCCGATAACCGATACGCACCGATATGGTATACGGTATATTTCCATACACTTTCGACACTGTGGAAAATCAACCACACCATCTACATTGCTTCTCTGCTTGAGTTAAACACCCCCACATTCCTGCGCTGCATCACTATCGCTGTCACATGACCAAACAAACGCCACATGGATAACACCCCCCCTCGAAACACAGACAGAAACGTCAAAAAGATGGAAATAATAAACATCGTTTGGTAATATCAACCCTCTGTTACTTATCGGACCGATGCCGATATGTTAAAAAACGCCTAACATCGGCCGATACCGATGTTGATGCCGATATATCGTGCATCCCTAGTTTGGATGGGTTCAAAGTCATCTGCACCTTGCATGGTTCAACTACACTCGGCCCAATGTCGTTTTTTACTTTTTCTTTTAAATGTGTGTGTGCATGAGAGATGGGTTGGGGGGAGGAGGGTATAACTGTGACCATGCTTTTAAATCTGTGGGGGAGGGAAGGGAAGGTGGTTTTATGTGGGGTCTTTTTAATCTGTAAAGCACTTTGTGATGCAACTTCTTGTAGGAAAAGCGCTTTATAAATAAAGTTTGATTTGATTTGATCTGGTGACATCGTAATGTAGAGCTGATTATCATCTGCATAGTTATGATAGTTTATCTTATTGGTTGTTATAATCTGGGCTAGTGGGAGCATGTAGATATTAAATTAGAGGGGCCCCAGGATGGAGCCCTGGAGGACCCCACACATGATTTCTGTTCATTCTGATGAAAAGTCTCCTATTGAAACAAAGAAGTCCCTGTTCTTTAGTTAAGACTCAAACCAGTCATATACTGTACCAAAGAGTCCGACCCAACTCTCCAGTCGTTCTAATAGTATATCATGATCAACAGTGTCAAATGCTGCAATGAGGTCCAACAGAACCAGCAATGTGGTTCTACCACAGTCTGTATTCTTGCGAATGTCGTTGAAAACTTTGACGAGGGCAGTCTCTGTGCTGTGGTGAGCACGGAAACCAGACTGAAAAATATCAAAGCAGTTGGTTGTTATTAGAAAGCTATTTAACTGCTGAAACAGCTTTTTCAATAATCTTACTGTTGAATGGAAATTTAGAAATTGGCCTGGAGTTCTGCATTAACATGTTGTCCAGATTATTCTTATTTAGCAGTGGTTTAATAACTGCTATTTTTAATGCCTGGGGGAAGACACCTGATAACAGGGATGAGTTCACTATTTGAATCAGGTACCCCCCCTGAATTAATTTTGTCACACTGTAACATTCAACACACCTACAATTTATTTTCGTCATTAACTTGTACTGTATGCTTACATATATATTTGTTAAAACAGTGCACTCGACATTTATCTGCACCTCTGGTAGGGATGTGTACAAATAAATAAAACAATTTAATCTGTTTATTGTAAAATCCTCAACCTCACCCCGAAAGAAAGGAAGTTTAAATTGTTAAACACATTTTTCACAAAATCACTGGAACTGCAAATATTGGGACCTTTAATAATTCCTATATACAGTTGAAACCAGATAATGAATACACTTCAGAAAAAAAAAACACTAAAATGTTTTTCTTTACTGTCAAACATCAAATCAGAGTAAGCTTTTTTTCGTTTTGGATCAATAAATATTAACATATTTTTTGGTATTTGTGAAATGTCAGAATAAAGAGAATAAAGGGAATAAAGACAGATAATTTTTATTACTTTCATCAAAGTCACAAGTATGCATACACTTCCTTAGTATTTGGTAGAATTGCACTGAAAGTGTTTCACTTGAGCCAAAAGTTTAATGTATCCTTCCACAAGTTTTCTACAACAGTTTGCAAACAGAGGAGAGAAACAACGGTGTAAACAGAAGAGAAGACTAAACGGAAAACTAATCTTAAATGCCTACCAAATCAAATGGATAACTAAGAATGATGAAATCTAAGTAAAGTAAAAACCACTTATAAATATAACACAGGAAATAAGGGGAACAGAAGGAAACACAAGTATAAACTGTACAGAGAAACTTAAATCAGAGAGCGGTAATCCTAATGAGGAAAATAAGATAAAGCAGAGCTAACAGAGGAGACAAAGAAATTACTAAAAATAGGTCAACACAATAGAATAAAAGTAGAAGTGTCCACAGAACCTAACAAAGATAAGAAAGACTCACTAGTGTGACTGAAACAAGACCTAAATGAATAAATAAGAAATGACCAGAAAACAAGCCCACAAATTTTCTATGGAATTGTGATCAGGGCTTTTTGAGGGTCACACCAAAACAATAACTTTGTTGTCCTTAAGTCACTTCACTTGGAACTAATCTGGAGGTCAGCTTTGGGGTCATCGTCCATCTGGAAGACCCAAGCTTCAACTTCCTGGCTGATGTTTTCAGATGTTGCTTGCTCTAGAATTTCGGATTTTTGTCCCCATGTTCAGTTGCAAACTGTAATCTGGGTTTTTTCATGGTGGTTTGAAGTAATGGCTTTCTCCTCCCAGAGTAACCTTTCAGCTCATGGTGGTCCAGGGCTGATTTTACTGTGGATAGTGACTCTGTCTTACCAGTTTCAGCCAGCAGCTTCACAAGGTCTTTTGCTGTTGTTCCTGGGGTTGATTCACACATTTTGCACCAATTTTTTTTTTCCTCTGGGACTCAGAATCCGTCTCCTTCCCCAGGGGTATGATGGTTGTATGTTCCCATGGTTTTTTATATTTGCGTATTATTGTCTGAACGGATGAACATGGGACCTTCAGGCATTTGGAAATCACACCTAAGGATGAGCCACACTTGTGAAAATCCACAATTCTTTCCTGATGTCCATTCAGATGGACTCAATTAACCTATTAGAAGCTTCTTAAGTTCAGAATGGAATCAACTGGAGTTTTCTTTTGGTTTAAAGACACAATATACTTAGAATATTTATACTTCTGACTTTGATTATGACATTTCAAAATACAAAACAATATGCTGATATTTCTTGATCTAAACCAAGAAACGTTTTCTCAGATTTGATGCAAAAAGCATTTTTTCTTCACTGTGAAGTGTCAACTGTAATAAGTGTAACAGAATCATTATGAAAGGTCTACTTTAATTATACCCGAATTTACAGTTTTTCTCAGTTGCTTTGGTGCATTTCTCACATCACTATTAACATTTGAACAACATTTAGTGCATTTCTCAGAACAATTAGTACAAACTCAAAAAAACCTAGTGGATACCCTGCAAAGGTGCGTCACTTGCTCAAAATGAATAGTTGATTCCTCAAAAGCAAGTATTCATGTCAATGAAACTGTCTGTGTCATCAAAATAATAAGTCCTGACACCATTGTTTATGAACAAGACAGTCAAATGGCTTTGTCATGTTTTCATTGCAACAGTTTACTCTCTCTGTGTTTTCCAATGCAAAAAAGTCAGATCTTGGTGACACTACCTGAAAATGCTCAAGACAGCACTATACACCTGTACAGCCATTTGAAAACTACAGTAAAGTTACACATTACTGTTTTTAATGAGGTAACTGAGTACAAGACACATATGTATGTTTCACATATTTACTCCATATGCTCTTTGCAATTCTACAGCATTGTGCAAAAAAAACAAAACACAGTCACATATTTAGAACAAACATAAGAAATACCATTTTGGTCGAACTGTGCACAAATGTAAACAATATAACAGTACGTATTACTGTAAACTGAACATAAATTATTCCTGGACATCCACACGTTCCTGTCTGTCTGGCCACATATTTTCATCAACATCACAGCAGATGTCTTCCCTTGCAAGGCAACGAGGAAAGTATCTCATTGAGTGGCGAATCCACCCTCTGCAAGACTCCACTGCGATGTCATCACATGCAGTATCCATGGCTGCTAGCAGGGCCATTTGGGCATGTGGACGCCGGTCATAAACCTTCCATCTCCAGGCAGAAAAAAAACTCTTCTATTGGAATAAGGAATGGAGAGTAGGGGGGGGGGAGAGATATTCAACCACCATCTTGCCATGTGTTGCAAACCACTCTCTGACCAGATGTGAGTGGTGAAAGCTCACATTATCCCACACAACAACATACTTGCTCAGATGGTCTCCAGTTAGACCCCTCTCATTCTCAGGGACTATGGTTCTGTGAAGAGTGTCCAGAAAAGTAAGAAGATGTTGTGTGTTGTAAGGACCGAGAAGGGGGATATGGGTGAGGACACCATTTTCCGAGATTGGCTGCACACATTGTGACATTCCCCCCTCGTTGGCCTGGAACATCAATCGTTGCTCTCTGTCCAATTCTGTTTCTTCCACACCTTCTGACTTTGGCCAGATTGAAACCTGCCTCATCGATGTAAATGAATGTGTGCAGTGGTTCCCTGGCCTCTAGCTCCAGTATACGCTTTATCCCAGAAGAGAGGGAGAGAGAAAAAAACCCAATTGTAAGAACGTTCCCTGTGTAACATAATGCATTTTTGACAACATAGTGCACAGTATGTAGCCTACTCTGAATATACAGAACTGTTAAGTGTACTGCATGGAACTACACAAAGTAAAACAGTTTACAGTGCTGAACATTAGAGTACGCATAGAATGCACACTCAAGTTTTACCTGTACATACTGGTGACGGGTCTCCTTCACTCTTTCACTGTTCCTTTCAAATGGCACATTGTAAAGTTGTTTCATTCCATTTTTGTGTCACAGAATTGTAGAAATGGTACACACTACGTCCTGCTTGGTTCATATATGCTTGCCAAGTGAGGGTTCAATGGAATTCAGCTCTGAGTGACTGTGGACAGGTGGCTTGTAATTGGTTACAACTACAGTAATGCTTCACACACCTCCTCATGAGTGAAAGCTGAAGTTCACCTGAGAGCAATTGTTCGATTTAGGAGACATTTTCAGGAAAAAAATGATAATGGAATGTATGAAATTATCTTAACAGATTTTGACAACTAGTTCAACAATTTTGTATGTAATGACTCAAGCAATGAAATGAGGACTATTAGTTTTATAGGGAATGACTATTCAGCATTCATAAGTATGTTTCATTTTGACTGACATGACATAAGCAAATGATAATGTTATAAAACAGCAGAGAATTGTTTGAAAGTAACTGATACATGTCCAAAAGCATTTGCAATTTGTTCAAAGGAATGAGAAACTGCTATGATGATGTGCACAAATGACTCAATGTTGTGGAGGTTGAACTAATAGTTGTGAGAACTTTCATTTTGATCTGAGAAAAGCACCAAAGCGACTGAGAAAAACTGTAATGGCCTCCAGCACAATATTACTTATTTTGCTAAAAACAGTCATGTTAAAACAAGATGTCAAGTAAACTTAAAGTAGGAGAAAAATCATGCATTTTAACACTTGATTAGCTAGCTAATGTTACCTAAAGTGAACAGACTTGTTCTCTGTGTGAAATGCAGTGATTAGCACAATTATTGTATTGCAACATTTTACCATCTTACCTTGTCATCCTGTGGAAGAAGTTCATTGCAATCTTATCAGGTTGTTGAATGTTTTAAAATGGCGGTCTGCGACGAGAAACTGGGTCACAATTTTGACACAATGTTTGCTTAAATAGACCCACCTTCTGTCCCAACATGATACATCCAGCTTTTAGGGAAAAGGAATAACCGAGCAGTTTGTTGGTTGTTACATCACAGCTACAGGATGCCATAAAAAAAAAAAAGTTCCTTTCCTGTCACTTTAAGTATAAATAATTCCCCGATATGTTGGTTTCTTCTTCCAGAGTGAGGGGCTGGATTCCTGATGTACCGAGAGACATGAGCTGGCTCTTTGGCATGGGGGCAAACAAACAAACATTGAAACAAAAGTTGGAATATAAAACCAGGTAGGCAGAGCAATGAATGAAATCTCTTCTACCTTCGATTGTTCACAACTAATCCAGCTGGTAAGCAGCCTAACTTCAGACAGGTTATGGTGTTTTGAAAAATAGATTTATTATTCTTGGACACTGATAAATAAAATGTTTACCCTCTCGTGGCACTGTAAGTGTGATCCATGAATTAAACTTTGTTGCCGTTAGCTTGAAAGGAGTATTGCATCTAGTAATCAGACATGACCTTTGTAGAGACAAACAAACGATGGGTAAATCATTAAGCATTTCTGCATGTGGGTTTTCTCTTTTCTCTTCAGTCGACCACGACTGCGCAGATGCTCAAGCCTCCCATCTGACCTGCACCTGTGTGAAAAACAAGAAGAGGTGAATCCTTTCCTGGAGAGTCCAGAAGGGGCTCCCTCCTGGAGCCATACCTCTACCAGTGGCAGCTCTGAGACCGACGAAGCCCCAGTGAAATCACCTCCAGCTGAAGGGAAAGGTTGGGGTTTAGGCAGAGTGCTGAGTCGGCTCCAAAATATGGGAACGGGGGAAACGTCAGACCCCAAATAACCTGAAAGATGCAGAGATTTTTTCCCCCTGCAGCTAAATCCCTCTTTTTTTAACGTCGCAATAAAGTGGTAACCCGGACTTTGTGAATGTAACATATGTTGCGTGTTTTATGATGGCTCTATAAAAAACATATGATGTAAAACTAAAAATCTCTAGCCATGTCCACTTCTATGGAACATTTGGACTGTTTTTATCTATTTTTATTCCATGTTGATAAAATCTTTCATAATCTACAGAAAAGTGACAATTTCCCGATGTTCTGCAAATATTAAGGGATTTTGAGTATGTTATAAGCAGCAGGTCACTGTTAAATAGATACAGATATGGATACAGCGTGTGATTAATTATAACATGTATAAGTTATATGATTATTGTGTTGCTTGATTAACGCAGTATGGACAGATGAAATGAGAACCATCTATTATTTTCCACATAAAATCTGTCATTTATCATTTGAATCTTGAAGATTTCACACAATTATCCCCCTTATTTCTGTTTCTCTGATCCTTCATTGTTCTCGTTTATTTTACACTTTCAAAACAAGTTTTATCTGCTGCCCCCAAGTGGCCAAAGTAAAGTTTTGCAGCCCAAATGCTCATGTTCATCTTGAAAAATACACATGATCTTGTAGTCATGAATTGCGTGTTTAGTTTTTATTTTTAACCCTGTAGGAACAATGATGGGATCCCCTTGTAGCTGCATTTTGAAAACAAATACCTGCACAAGTCCGAAATCTGCAAATAGGTGTCCAGTTAAAGGAGATTTCTTCCCTTAAGGAGCTGTTGCACTGGACTGCTTGCCTGGAAACATGGCCCCAACAAGAGAGCTGTCAGGTGAAACCGTGGAAAATATTATAAAACAGCTTCAGGAAGGCGAATAGGTAAGCAGGTGCTGGTTGTTTGTAGCGTACGCTGACTAAAATGTGGTGCAAAGGGGAAAGAAAAAGGGGAAGGTTGGGAAAAAGAGCTCAAAGCCTTACGCCATACTAACTGAAATGTATAGCAGGAGAAATGAAAGGGGGGATTTCCCACATTTTGTTCAATGATGTCATCTATTTCACTATTTTTGTCACTCCTGTGGAAAAACACCCCCACAACATGATGCCGCTACCCTCGTACTTAAGCATTGGGATGGAGTTTACAGGCCTTTAAATTTGGTCCCCCCTTTAAGTTTATATCTTCCTAATTGTGACGGGAATATTTCGAAGTAAATAGAATTAATTGATGAGTTACATGTTAGTAAATGCATCTAGGGAATGTGTTATGGAGAGGTCATCAGGGTGCGTAAACAGACGTCAGTGAGCAGCAGAAAGGCTTGCCTTACAATATTCCGATATTGTGCACCTGAAGTGATGCGCTCGTGTGTGTTATTTAGCCATTCAAACTATGAATGACTGTGGGGGGGTGTTTCCCATCAAAAATGTAATTTTCCTTTTTTTTTTTTTTTTTTTTTTTTACATTTTACAGAAATTGAAAAATAAAAGTATTTCAGTTTCCTATTGTTATTCATACTATTGTTATCACTTGAGTTTTCAGTATTCTTAAAAGTAATATAATAATTTACATACGCAAAAAACAGCCTTTCACAGGATATCCTCGTTTTTTTTTTTTTACCCTCACTTAACCAACCATGAGCCAGTAAAAATGTTAATGGTCTGCTGATGTAATAAATCTCCCTCTCAAACAGCGTTAAGCAGTGTAGGGTCACATGCCGTTCGGTTGTTTTGATTACTAGTAAACGGTGTGTCTGTGGTGTGGGTACGTGGGGTGGTGAGTGGGTTGTACTTTTTCTGTTTTGTAACATTTGATCCTACCAAGCTCTGCCCATTCAAGATTACACATGTCCATCTAGTCCAGAGGGGAAATCCAGATGAAAACTGCTGGACTGTGGGAACCCCTTTTAAGTGATAAGGAGATTAGAACGGTTTGAATTGTTCTGAATGGAAGACTGAGGGAGAATGTTTGACCGGTCCGAGGAGTGGAACATCTCTTTTGCAGGCTGTGGATTTAGGAGTATCTATTATGTCGGTGCTTTGAGCTGTATCCTTGAGCAAGCCCCCCAGCTGGTACATGGAGCCTCTAAATTCGGGGGGGCTTCCTCTGGTTGTCTCGTGGCAGCAGCTCTGGCTGTGGGGATTCCCATTGGTGAGTCAATTATCCTAGAGTTATGCACCTCAATATATCTCAAATATATATGACAATCACATATTCATTGGGAAATGACTTTTTTTTTTTTCAAATACACAACTCAAGTGTATAAGAAAATATTTCATGATGCTGTCATTCAATTCTAAAGTAAAGATTTTCTGAAACGTAAACTGTACAGATTTCCAGTTAGGAATACGTTATCTCAAATAGAGTGTTGTTTTTAATGCTCTACATTGCAAGTTCACTGACAACCTCTGAATCCATAAAAATGTGAGGGCAAATTCCATAGTTCACATCATATTCAGAGATAACAGAAGTGAATCGGAGAAAAACACCCTATTCTCAACAGTAGGTAGTGTCATTATGTTTTTAAAAAAAAGAGCCTATTATTTCATTAACACTTTATGAAAAAGATACATCATGTAAACTAGAGGAAATTAATGTGAAGTTTTAACAAAACACACCTCAAACCATTCTCAGAACCAGTATTACTGAATTTGGAGTGAAGGAACTGTAATTTAATACATCTCTAAAGATTGTTTCAATATCTTTTCCCTCCTCAGAACAGCTCTGTGTCAGTATTCTGAACCTGGCAAAGGAGGGTAGAAAACACACTCTGGGAGTCCTTCACCCAACGTTCAGGATGCTCCAGACAGTACGGCGCTCTTTGCTTGAAAAGCTTCCGGAGGACGCCCACCTCCGGGCCTCGGGGAAGCTCTGTGTGTCCCTCACCAGACTGGCAGATGGAGGAAATGTGTTGGTGTCGACGTTTGACACCAGAGAGGAGCTCATTCAGGTAGAACAGATGGGGGCTTTGGGACGGCAAAACAAGAATGGATCAAATGGATAACGACGACTCATGAAGTAATGTAACAGTATAAACAATAGATATAACCTTCACAAGGCAAGGCAAGGCAATTTTATTTGTATAGCACACTTTCAACAACAAGGTAATCCAAGGTGCTTTACATGATTAGGGGATAAAGTGAAAAAAAACAAAACGACAAAGCATATGAGACGAATCTTCATGAATCTTCTTAGGGCTGGGCGATATGGCCTCAAATCTATGTTGCGATATAATCTGAGGCATGTGCGGTAACGATATTTATTATGATATATTGTTTTCTTCTGTTATTATATGCCAACATGATTGTTTTTGAACATTCCCCCATACCGGACACATTGCAGCAGAACAAGGAATTCAAAAAAGTATAGAATGCTATTTAAAGAACATTTATTGTGCAAAATGTATTTTAAAAAATACAAAACCTTTCAAGTATTTTTTAAGCTGTGTTACGAATCTTTGTCAAAACAATTAATTCCATAAATAAATATCAATATATTTGAAATAAAATACAAGCTAACTGTTGTGAAAAGACTAAATTAAAAATTGTTTGGACAGAGGTGCAAAATGTAAAAAGAAAAATAAAATTTCTTCCTGCTTTCCTGAGTACTTATTTTTAAATTTAACATCGGACAAAAATAAAGCTGCACATATTTGAACTAAAAACACTTCAACAGGTTTCATTTAGGTTAAATAGAAAACAACACATTTCAAACTTACAATATGTACACACTCCATCAATCACCCCTCTACAGAATGGTTTAGGAAGCTGCAGAAAGTGCCTTCTGTGCTAAATGAGTGTGCTTTGTGTCGTCTTTCCAGGTTCTCATGTGCAGCTGCTTCTTTCCTGTCTACTGTGGATTCATACCACCGTCATACCACGGAGGGGTGAGTACTGAGTATGTTCCCTGTGCATTGCTTTCACATCTACAACGAACTCAGCTCCGCTTAACTCGGCTTTATTTACATGAGACCGTTCAAGCAAACAACACATTTCAGGGCTCTTTGCAAGACAAAAACAAATCAGCAACAAACAAAGATGAGAATTTCACCAAAAACACAAGTTGGAAAATTAATTTGCGAACTGAGAAAAGTGAAAGCACAGGCATTTTAAAGTTAGTTTTACGTTCAGACTTTAACAACAGGAAGGAAATTCACATTTTGGACACAGACTGGGAGCTGGTTTTACAGAAAGGAACCTTCAGGTGTGGACCAGAAATTACTTGGAATTATCAGAAGGACTGCGTATTGAGAATTATTGAGTAGCTCAGTTGGATGCACCTGTTCAAGTTGGGGTTGGTAACAATTTGAGGCATTCACCTGTGCGATACGCACAAGATATGTGAAGTGGGATTTTCCCCTGTATCTGGCTTTTCTCTGTGTTGTGGTCCTCATTTTGAGGATGCGACGCAAATCAGACAGCCAAGATCAAGCTCTGAATGCTTGTATGTAAACCAGCAAATGTATTTCTCAGATCAGACTGACACCAAAGGACCATCCTGTTATTATATTCTAGGCACACCTGACCTGTGCTGCTGTCTCAGCTTTGTGTCAGATTACTAAGTCACACTTAGTAGTGTGACTTAGTAGTCATAGTAGTTTGTTTTGTGACCACCTACCGTGGTGGATCACTAATCATAATATTGCTTGGTTAACTTCAACCCCCCTGTTCCATGGTGGGACCTTCCAGTGTAGGCCTATAATTTCAATGGGGTTTTTGTAAAAATAAAATAAAAAAGATTTTATGAAACTGTACAACTTTTTATTATTATTAAAACAACAACGAAAAAAATAGATTTGGTTTAGGAATGAATAAAAATTCCTGTTCCTTGTGTTAAATCGCTAAGATTTAGCCAAGTAATGTATTTTTCTGGTAAGTGGTTAAGTGAAGGAATGTATAATGCTGAAAATGTAGCCTTGAAATAAACAATTAGTGTTATTTATTCCATCCATCTATCCATCCATCCATCCATCCATCCATCCATCCATCCATTTTCTGTACCCGTCATTCCTATGCAGGGTTGCAAGGGGGGTAGCTGGTGCCTATCTCCAGCTGTCATGGGGCGAGAGGCGGGGTACACCCTGAACAGGTCGGCAGTCCATCGCAGGGCAAATTTATTAAGACTTTAAAATGTTTCCCCAGTTGATTTTCTGAATCATTATTTCTACTATCTAGCTTTGTGCCAAAGTACAAAAAAGCCCTTTTGCTTGAAATTCCTGAACATTCTGCCAGCTAAAGAAACAGAAAAAAATACCACTTCAACACTAGCATATACAGTGGGGTAACAAAAAAGGGCTTCGTCAGCCACCAATTGTGCAAGTTCTCCCACTTAAAAAGATGAGAGAGGCCTGTACTTTTCATCATAGGTATACCTCAACTATGAGAGACAAAATAGAAAAAAAATTCCAGAAAATCACATGATCTGATTTTTAAAGAATTTATTTGCAGATTATGGTGGGAAATAAGTATTTGGTCAATAACAAACAAGCAAGATCTCTGGCTCTCACATACCTGTAACTTCTCCTGTAAGAGGCTCCTCTGTCCTCCACTCGTTACCTGTATTAATGGCACCTGTTTGAACTCGTTATCAGTATAAAAGACACCTGTCCACAACCTCAACAGTCACACTCCAAACTCCACTATGGCCAAGACCAGACAGTTGTCTGGACGCCATGGACACCAAGAACAAGATTGTAGATTGTAGACCTGCACCAGGCTGGGAAGACTGAATTTGCAATAGGTAAGCAGCTTGGTGTGAAGAAATCAACTGTGGGAGCAATTACTAGAAAACGGAAGGCATACAAGACCACCGATTATCTCCCTCAATCTGGGGCTCGATGCAGGATCTCCTGTCGTGGGGTCAAAATGATCACAAGAATGGTGAGCAGAAATCCCAGAACCACACAGGGGGACCTACTGAATGACCTGCAGAGAGATGGGACCAAAGTAACAAAGGCACCATCAGTAACACACTACGGCGCCAGGGACTGAAATCCTGCAGTGCCAGACGTGTCCCCCTGCTTAAGCCAGTACATATCCAAGCCCACCTGAAGTTTGCTAGAGAGCAGGATGACCCAAACGAGGATAGGGAGAATATCATATGGTCAGATGAAGCCCAGATATAACTTTTTGGTAAAATCTCTACTTGTCGTGTTTGGAGGAGAAAGAATGCTGAGTTGCATCCAAAGAACACCATACCTACTGTAAAGCATGGAGGTGGAAAAATCATGCTTTGGGGCTGTTTTTCTGTAAAGGGAACAGGACAACTGATCCATGTAAAGGAAAGAATGAACTGGGCCATGTATTGTGAGATTTTGAATGAAAACCTCCTTCCATCAGCAAGGGCATTGAAGATGAAAAGTGGATGGGTCTTTCAGCATGACAATGATCCCAAACACATCGCCCGGGTAATGAAGGAGTGGCTTCATAAGAAACATTTCAAGGTCCTGTAGTGGCCTAGCCAGTCTCCAGATCTCAACCCCATAGAAAATCTTTGGAGGGAGTTAAAAGTCTGTGTTGCCCAGCGACCGCCCCAAAACATCACTGCTCTAGAGGAGATCTGTATGGAGGAATGGGCCAAAATGTCAGCAACAGTGTGTGAAAACCTTGTGAAGACTTATAGAAAATGGTTGACCTCTGTCATTGCCAACAAAGGGTACATAACACATAAATGAGATGAACTTTTGTTATTGACCAAATACTTATTTTTGCACCATAATTAGCAAATCAATTCTTTAAAAATGAGACCATGTGATTTTCTCATAGTTGAGGTATGCCTGCACAATTGGTGGCTGACTAAATCTTTGACCTTTTTAACCCCACTGTAAGAGCCAATACAAATATTTTATGTTGGGAACCCGTGGAGCAGTGAGACAACCTGCCCCAAATGGCCTCTTGACAATTTTTCTTAATCTAACACATGGCTTTAGCTAGCTTAATAAATGTTAGCTCAAATCAAAGTTCTCATTTTTGACTTTTTGATGAATTATTGTGATTTTTAAAAACTTATAACTTACAAACTTTTAATACAGTAATAACGCTATCATTAAAATGTACTCTGACCCATAAAAATGACAAAGTTTATCCCCCCCTCAGTGGTGTGTGATCAAATAAAAAAATAAATAGTACAAAATGAGCAGATTAATAAGCCAAATGTTTGATATCAAAACTAAACCACAGTGCCTTCCATGGCTGTAATGAGCAATGTGGCAACCAGCCCCGGTCTCTCCAATTGCAAAGCCTAAAGAATAGATTTAGCATAGAGCAGTGTTTCCCAACTCTAGTCCACAAAGCATACTGCCCTGCATGTTTTATATCTTTCCCTGCTTTAACACGCCTGATTTAGATAATTGCAGTTCAGCAAAAGCCTGTTCATCAGCCATCAATTAATATCAGGTATGTTGAAGCAGGGAAACATTTAAAACATGCAGGACAGTGTGCCATGGGGAGGAGGACTGTGAAACATTGGAATGGAGAACAATACCTGAAAGTAGCTTTTGCGACTGGTCATCTACATTCTTACATAACTCCCTTTTCTCAGCACTACGTGGATGGAGCTTTGAGCAACAACATGCCCCTGTTTGAGCACAGAAACACCATCACCATGGCCCCGTTCTCAGGCGAGAGCGACATCTGCCCCAAAGAGGGTACCTTCAACTTTTTTGAGGTCAACTACGGCAACTTGAGCATTCTGGTCAACACTGGCAACGTCTATCGCGTATGTACGTCGTTCTTGCCTCCTACTCTAGAGGTGAGTGGAAATGCAGAAATAGCATTTAAATAACGAATGTCTATGGTAGGTTGTAGGAATAGTAGTGATTCAGGTCTCAGTCAAGCTATGAAATGGATCCTCTTGTTTTGACATCAGCCTCAGAGCAATTCTGAATATATTGTTCCTTATTTTTGATTTTATTTATGATTGAGTTTTACAATAATTAGTCCCTGAGACTTGGAGGAGCAGATAAAACTTTCAGTCCTTTATGTTTTTGTGCTGATCAGAAGCTGTCTCAGATATGCCACAATGGCTACATGGACGCCCTTCGTTTCTTAAAAGAAAGGGGTGAGCATTCCCACTTCCATCCTCATTGATAGCAGGACTTTAAACAGTTTTTTTTTTGTTTTTTTTGCCAAGGCCTGAGAATTTCATCAGTCAAGGATCTATGAATTTAGATCTGATTGGTGTGGCGTACAGCCCTCGGAGTTTAACACTTGGGAAAGGCTGGACCACACCTCCTTGTTTTGAGCACGGAAAAGAACCTGCAAATGCGGAAGTGGCTAGGCTGAGGAAGATGGTGCAATGTAATGGAGTAAACCCTCAGCAAAAAGATCAGGCAAGGATGAACCACAAAGTCACCGATTGCCTCCCTGCAAGTATTCAGAGAGGTAAGAAATGTAAACAACCACCAGCTCTTAATAGCAACCTAGACTTACAAGGTTGTAACAAAGTACGATTTAATATATTTTTCAATGCAAACTACTTCTCTGAAGAGCACAGGGTCACAGACTCTGATACAGTAGGAAGACACTGTATTTCAAATGTTTTATGATACAAGGTATGATGTTCTGCTTGTGTTTGCATTTTAGTGCTGTGTAAGGCATGCCGGTGTAATAACGACACTGGCAGCTGGTGGTCTCAGTTTGCTGACTTCCTCCCAATAAAATTCATCGTTTTCATGTTGACCCTGCCCCTCCTGCCCATCCAACGGAGCCTCTTGTTTGCCAAAAGGTAACGTGGATTTGATGTCACGATCCTGGGGTGTTTGGTTTTAGGGTTGCATCTGTGTTCGTTTTTAGGTTATTCCCTTTTAGAACTTACCTCCTTACATTCCTAGTTCATCTCTTTGTGTTTAGTCTGTTAATTCTTGTATTTTATTCATTGCGCATTTGAGTTTTTGATTAGTGCTAAACAATTTCCTCCATGTCATGGCTGCTCTCATGTTTTATACTCACATGTCTCCTCGTCCCCCAGTAGTTAGTCCAAGCTGTTCCTTGTCCGCTTGATTATCCCTATGCGTGGTTTTCTGTATATGTGCTCCCCAGTTTTCAGTGTCAGTTCCGGGATATTGATCCCATGGTGTGCATGACTCCTCTGTAATCCTGCCAATTTAAATCCTTATATTCAGTCTCAATGATCCATTCCTTGACTCATCTGTATGTTCCGTTCAACTTTCCTTAAAAAATCCTTTATGCTTTACCCTTCCTGCGTCCAGCTGTCCGCATTTGGGTCAGATTGTTCACTAACTGGACATTTGAGTTTTTAAAAAGAAGAGGAAAGGAAATAAGTAAAGTATTGAATCACATAACAATTTGGGATTAATCAGTCTTTGAGAATCTGGGAAAGCCCAGATTTCCAATGTAACGGCATTGTAAGCCTCAGATAGGTTTGCACTATTTGAATTGCTGTAAATGGAGACTTCTAGGTTAGAGAGGGTTTTTTTTCAAGACAAACCGCCAAACATGTGGCTTCTTTGTGTCATACATCGGTATTCTGTCACCTATGCATGTAGCTCTACACGTAAGCCGTTTTCAAAAGACACACCGTGGCGGCATATTAGCGTAATATTACCAGCACGGTGTCTCTTTTGAATGCGCCGTAGTGGCATGGCGATGCGCGAATATTGCAGCATTTGTGCCAGCAAGCTTGATAGTAATATTACCACAATATTGTTGCAATGCTGGACTTATGAATGAAGATCATGCCTTGGAGCAGCAGAGGGTGATGTCCTTGAGAATTTAAATGTAGGCAACTGGACTTTTCTTGTTGTCTTGAATACGTGTAGTCTGTCATCCAAGAAGTTTCTTCAGTTTTGAAAACTGGATTGGGAGATTCAAGAATTTTGTCAAATAAAATCACGAAACCTTGTTAGTTCATAACTTTCACTAAAACTATGTAAATTAAACAAGTTTTAATAATCATAATAATAATGGGTAAAGTAAAGAAGAAATGTGATAATTTCACCAATTTTTGACTAGGCAGCATTATCTTAAAGGGGCTATATGCAATTTTCTAAAATTAAACTCGCGACTGACACCTGTGGCCAAAAAACGGAACTGCTCTTCCTTTCTGCTCGCTCTCGCAGCGTGCGCTCCTACGCCGGTCACTCTCAATCTTCGATCTTTTTCTTTTTTAATGTGAAGTTACTGTTGGTGTCAGAGTTGTCCTTGGTCTCTTCTGTGTATTCGCACAATCCATTGAACTGCTTGCGAGTGCTGACTAGCGGCGGTGGCAGAGTGATCTGAAACATTTAACAAGAACGCGCTTGACGTCACATCCGCAGACAGCGCGGGAAAATCCGACCTGACAGAAAATAGAAAAAAATGGATACAGGCTTATAGGTGCACCCACTGTGAGCTGACAAGGTGTCAGTATGCTCATCAGGAGATGTTTGAGTCATAAATGGTCAAATAAAAAGGCTATTGTTACGTTTATTTTGGGGGAAAAGTTGCATATAGCCCCTTTAAATGCACAGCAGAAATATAATTTTACTTACTAAACAAAATGGAGCAGAGACTTGTTGGACGGTCAATCAGCGCAATCAATACCACAGCAAGCCATCTTTGTCTAATAAGTGCACGATTAACATCTGAATACGAAAATTGCGGACGAACTGATGGTCGAGTTCAGAGAAACAAAATAGTCGAGACTATTAACGTGAGGCTGAGGTTGCGGCCTTCCCTGGAGCAAGCATGGGGGGCAAGCCGCTAGCCACGAGCGCTAGCCGCCTTTCCATCACTTTTGGCTGGCCGAGTTTGCCCCTTGGTTACATCACAATCAGAAAACCTAAATAAATCCGCTGATATATCGGGAACAGAGTTGTGTAACTTAAAAAGTCTCTCCATCCTTTGGGTACAATATCCAGATATCACATTCAACTGTTCAAACAATTAAGCCGGAATACAAAAGTCATGAGAATTTCCAGTAAGGAGATAAATTCTATGACCCAGAGGTGAACATGTTACCATCCTCATCGACCTAGGAACAGAAGCAACAGGCTCCTGGCTGAAGCTGTTAGGAGAGCGCTGTTCTACAGTGAAACAAGTTCCTGTACTGACATGGGCTGAAGAGCCACTCAGCAAGGAAGGCACCACTACTCCAAAAGCAACATAAAGAAAGCCAGATTTAAGTGCAATTTAAGAGGACAGAACATTTTGTAGTAGTTTTAAATCAACATCTCAAAGTATCAGTTCGGAAGGTGAAACCTTGGGCAATGATGCATCTTCCAAAATAACAATGACCCCCTGAGCATACTGTACCACCAAATCAGTTGCAAAAGGGCTAAATGAACAATAAAGTCAACTCTTTGAAGTGACCACCACAAAGCCCTGAGAGCTAAAAGGGTGGCCAACAATCCTGATTCAGTGGCAGCAGATCTCTCTGGAGGAACAGGGCAGAATCCGTGCTGTATGAGAAGCTTGTGGAAGGATACCCGGAATGCCATACAACTTGAAGGCAACTTATGGATTTGAAGAAATTAATTTAGATTTAGATTTAAGATTATCTGTTATTCTGGTATTTTGCAAATAGAAAAAAAATAAACGGTAAAAGTTCAGTCTGATTTAAGGTCACACAATTATTCTTTATACAGTGTGTATGAATAAAAAGTATCTGGTTTTAACTGTATTTTCTTTACTTGGATGTCATGATTGTCAGGCTGTGGAATGAACTGAAAACTACTAATGCATATAGGAGGTCTGTGCAGACACACATGAAGCATTAGGAGCAATAAAGCCTAAGGTTTGTCGTAAAAATTCAGGATTTGAAGTTATTGCAAAACATGCACTTGACAGAATGCTTATCTCTCCTTTTCTCTTATTTCTTTCTAAAGAGAACAGTGGAAGCAAGTCCTCTGACCCGGACCTTGCTGACCTCACAGAAGGAGAGACAGATACTGAACCCAGACTACATTTAGTCCAATAATTAATTTGGTTCTTTGTTGTTTATATATCAGTAAAAGATTCTCTGGAAAATGGCAAGGTGATGTGGAAAACAGATGTAGAGATGGCTATTAAAATGTGAAAAAAGGGTCCATTCATTCATGGAGAGTATTTTATTTAACTTCATAATCTCTAATGCTCCCTCATTTGGCAAAAAGGGTAATATTTTCTGCATCCCATTTTTCTTGAATTTAGGTTTATCTGTAAAATGCAAAAAAAGAGAAAAATGTAAATTACTACCTGATTTGTTATTGAAAGTAGAAAAGGAATAGCAAATGTGATTTGCTTTTTAAGAAATGTGGTAGTAGTGGATCTACTAGACAGGAGAAGGGGAAAAGGGAGAGGGCAACAGATGAAGGAATTGGTATGGATGGTAAGAAGTCTGGTTTCATGTTGGCCCCTGTCAAACTAACCATTAACTTTAGCCTCCATAACCAAGAAATCTGTATTTATCCTAAATTAAGACACTGTATTACACCATATGAACTAATAACGATTTAACATAATCTCACTCTAAAGATGCTGAACTATCTCTTTAAGAACTGAGAGCCCAAGCACACTGTGAATCTGCCCAGCCACCATCACCATAGGTGAAATACAAACCGTGAAATAAAAATCTGAATGTAAAGAAATGGCTCCTTCGTTAACAGTTTCTTCAAGCACTGTGATCTTTCACAATGCTGGTTCCCAGTAGTAGAAAGTTCACCTCATGTTAATTCATTGATTCAGTCAGTGCAAGTGTAAAACTATCAAAAAATGCGAAACATTTAATTAAGCTAACGTTGGTTAATTAAATATATGTCATCGTAACCTAGTTGGGTTCAAACTTTAAAAAAAGTTTGCAGATGCCTACCTCACATTACTGTCAAATGTGTTTGTTAAGCTCTAACATTGTTACATACTGTATCTACAATATTAGTTATGCATCTTAGGTTTTGCTTTATTTTTCCTCCTATGATGCCCATTGTGTCCACAAATAAAATAAAATACTGGAGCGAAGGCTCTTTTCTTTCTTTTACCATGCCTTGAATCCCTTTACATTCAATCACTGTACAACCTCAAACTTTGTTAGGATTTTATATATAGGCCAACATAAAGCATAATTTTACAGTAAGAGGCCAATGATGCATGGTTTTATGTAACCTCTGACAGCAGTTAGTTGTAATGGACTTCATTTAGGGGTATTAAGAATACCACATGGTTGACCATGTGTTATTTGTTTGGTTATATGACAGTGATCCAGTGAGAACTGTGGGGTGTTTAACTGAAGCAGTTTCTATCCAGCTGCAGGCAGAGGGCTAAGTCACATTCCTTGTACTTCCATGGGGTGTCCTTGCAGAGGCCTTGGCTAGCACAGTACACGCACCTTTTATGACCAGCGGTGGCTTTTAGGCTGGGGTTTGCTTCAAAAAGGTCCTTATTGCCTATCGGGCTGTAAATTAAAGGGGTCTTGGGAGGTGAAGAAGTGACAAGAGGACTCCTGAGGAGCTCAGTAGTAAGATTATCCATGAGACCTCTGTGGGACATCGGCTGTTGCTTCTTCACCAGGCAACATTCCTTGTAGAAGATGTAAACTGTTGGTCTTGGGAATGTCCAGAAAATTATAGAAGAGTGTTTTTTACCTCCTCATCATTTTGAGTGTGACAGTGTAGCACTGAATCAGTTCGTCTGACCAATCCACTGCACCCATGAGCTTGATGTATTGCATGACTGGTGTGGGACAGGGGATTGGAACCTTCATCCATGTGCCATCTGCTCGTTTCTGCCTCCTCAGCACCGTTTCGCCAGAGTGTGCTGGATGGATTGTGGAACAGATAGACACCTCTCTGACATCAATCCACTTCACATAACACATAATAGAAAGGGCAATCGCGAACCCACCTTATCGTCCCTCTTTTTGATTTGTTGTTGAGGGGGTTGCCATTTGTCTGAACGCACTCGTCCTTGCGGTCGTCTTTGTAGGTCCCACACGCACCTAATTTGAGGTTGTGAAGCGCCTTGAACAGTTTGGGGCTGGTGTAAAAATTCTCAATGCAAATGGGATAGCCTGTTCCCAGAAACACTGGTTGGACAAGAGACATCATAAGACATCATAAGAGAGGCTGTTTGCTCTCTTCCAGGTGTAAATTGAAAAATCCAACTTGTAGCCATTCCCACCATATACTTTGTATACCCATTTAGCTTCAGTTGCAACCATCTCTCGTCTACTGACAGTTTTCTGTAATATGCTGTACATGCAGCTTTGACAGAGTCCAGAAGAGTTAGTCGCGTTTGTCTTTTTTCTGTTCATGCTCAGCGTCTTCATCGGTGTCACTGAGATGAAGGTTTCTAGAGATTGTGAGGCATTGGTTTCATGACATTATCTGTGCCGGAAGGCTCAAAGGAAGATCTCCCTTCCGCCAGTCATCTTAAATGCTTCAGGTTGTACCAGGGCCATATAGAAAATCCGCCCAACACACAGTATGTTGAGTTTCATAAGTCTGTTACATACATGGTACAAGCAAACCTATATCCATTTCTCAAGGATACCAAAGTGCTTATACACATATTTATTATTAAAGTTAGAAACCCAAAAAGTTTAATTAATGTTGTTTGTATGTCCTTATTAGTTCACATTGCTAACCATTTTAGTTTTTAGTTTGTGTAACAATGTTCTTGGCACAGATCATTGTTCTTTTAGAATCATTTACTTGTTTTACAGAAATAAGAGTTGTTTTGAACATTGCTTGGGTAAGAGACCCATATAGGAAAAACAAAACAAAAACAGTTTCATGTGAAATTGGAATCGCCTTGTGTTTTCTGCGCAATGTTTTCAGCAACGTAAAAGCGAGGGATAAACAGAAACCTGAGCTGCAGGACGGATGAGCTGAGCAGGGGCTGAAGAATGTGGAGCAGCTGAAACAGGGCGAGGAGGAGATGGTGCAGTCACTGCGGATGGCGTGAACAACATACAGTAGAACATGATCACTATTAACTCGTATTAATGTGTCAGTAACATGGTTGCTGTGTAGCAGCAGGAAATTGCTGATCACCTGAAAGAGACATTGCCTGTTCAGCAGCAACAGCAGCTTCCACCTTCAGCTGGTTGTCTTCTTCTGGGGAACCTGAGGACCGAAATAAAAACGGAGTCTCAAATTAAGCCATGTGAACACATCAAAGTTGTTCCCAACATTCTGTTTGTGATTTTCTAAATACGTTGCAGTTTAGTACATTAGGAATACTTTAAGAAGTATATTTCAGGATATAAATAGTATGCTACAAGTAATGTGCTAAACAAACTTAAGCATACTTATAGCATTATAACTACTATACTATTAAAATAGCAAATAATAGTATATTACACTTTTAGCATATTGTAAAGTTGTAGATAAAGCTGACTTAAATTAACTAAAATATGGACTAGATGTATATAACTAGAGCAATGGCAGTATAGAGTAGAGTGTAATTGTGGTATACTTTTAAGTATATGTACACTAGTTGTATATAGATGAGTGTACTTGTTGCATATTTGAACATAAACGTTTGTAAACTTAAAATGACCCTATAAAAGTACACTTAAAATGTACTTTTATAAATTTCCATAAAGTCTGAAGAAGAATTAATTTAGGATTCTTTACACTACAATTACATAGTCCGTAGTAGACTTGCTATACTTATACTCAAGTATACTTAATAAAATAAACTTCAAATGTACTACTTTTTTGCAAAGGGATCAATTGAGAACATTGATCCAGATTAATAACTTTACACATTCAGGCAGCAGCCCTGTCCCACATGTTTGACATTAAACAGGTATTCAGACCAGAGTGTTTTGTGAATGGTTTTATGCTGAGTTCTGAGTTCTTTTAAATCACAACCAAAAACGCATCTGTTTGGAGCTGCATTTGAGTAATGCTTTGATGCATCATGTTTTGTGTGTGCTTCTTGCTGTTTTTACATTATATGCGTTGGAATGCCTTGCTGTATCTGTGTGTGCTTCTTGCTTTATTGCTGTTTTTACTTTATATGCTTTGTCTGTGTTTTACTGCTGTTTTTATTTTACCTCTTAATCATGTAAAGCACCTCACCATGTGTTGAAAGTGTGCTATACAAATAAAATTGCCTTGCCTTGCCTAAAATACATAAACTTACCGGTCTTCCAATTGATGACTGTGATAATCATCATCATCATCATCATCCTCAAATGAATCAAAGCCTTCTTGTTCTGATCCATTTGATTCCTCATCAGTGGTTTCAAGAACAGCTGCGACATCTTCCTCCGCTGGTTCCTCTTCTTCCTAGTTGGCATTCCTAAGCAACTGAGCCCGTTATTTGGATAATGCACAGAAGGAAAAAAAACCTGCAGTGACTTATGACCTATGCACAATGTTTACCATGCATCTTCGGATGGATCGTCCCGTTCTAAGTTGTGTCGTAAAGGCTTGCGATTAAGCAAGTCAACGGCTCAACACACTATTTTTGCAACAAATGGAACAGAAAAATTATAATAATACAGAAGCTTGAATACTTTAGATCTAAAAATAATGTGGCATAAACTATAAAAATAAACTATGACAATTTGTTTCAGCAATGATACCTACTTTCATTTTGAATAATTTCTTTTACTCTTTTCTCGTTAATTCTTCCCTCATATTTGGTCTAATTTATTTTCCTTTAACTGTTTATGCATATTTCCATTTCACCATTATTAGTTTTACCCTTTTTTCAGCATGTATAGGTGAGGAACTACTTATCCTCTTTAGTTCCACATTTCCTTTCCTTTCTATGTTCGGTTTTCTACATTCCCGTCTCTTGTGTGCTTTAGAAATGACTTGTGGAGCATGGACGGGAGGGATTAGGTGGAGAGCAATAATGCTCCTCACTGGCTTAGCTTCTTCCTTATTGGTCAAAAGGAAGGAATTGATCCTGGGTGTAGAAATTATTGTCCTGCCTGCCATACATCCCATAGCAAGGAAGAGATAAAGAAAGCAGATTGCAAGTCATTTTCCCTTCTATTAAAAAAAAAAAGTCAACTGATTTTTCTGACATTTTAACCCTTCATGATTGGTTATCTCCATATCTGGAAAAAAACTATTAGTAACAGTGAAGTACTTACAGTGGGGCAAAAAAGTATTTAGTCAGCCACCAATTTTATGAGTTCTCCCACTTAAAAAGATGAGAGGCCTGTAATTTTCATCATAGGTATTCCTCAACTATGAGAGATGAGATGATAAAAAGAAATCCAGAAAATCACATGATCTGATTTTAAAAGAATTTATTAGCAAATTATGGTGAAAAATAAGTATTTTGGTCAATAACAAAAGTTAATCTCAATACCTTGTTATATACCCTTTGTTGGCAATGACAGAGGTCAACCATTTTCTATAAGTCTTCACAACGTTTTCACACACTGTTGCTGGTATTTTGGCCCATTCCTCCACACAGATCTCCTCTAGAGCAGTGATGTTTTGGGGCGGTCGCTGGGCAAGACGGACTTTTAACTCCCTCCAAAGATTTTCTATGGGGTTGAGATCTGGAGACTGGCTAGGCCACTCCAGGACCTTGAAATGCCTCTCACGAAGCCACTCCTTTGTTACCCGGGCGATGTGTTTGGAATCATTGTCATGCTGAAAGACCCAGTCCCGTTTCATCTTCAATGCCCTTGCTGATGGAAGGTTTTCATTCAAAATCTCACGATACATGGCCCCATTCATTCTTTCCTTTACACGGATCAGTCATCCTGTTCCCTTTACAGAAAAACAGCCCCAAAGCATGATGTTTCCACCCCCATGCTTCACAGTAGCTATGGTGTTCTTTAGATGCAACTCAGCATTCTTTCTCCTCCAAACACAACAAGTAGAGTTTTTACCAAAAAGTTTTATTTTGGTTTCATCTGACCATATGACATTCTCCCTATCCTCCTCTGGATCATCCAAATGCTCTCTGGCAAACTTCAGATGGGCCTGGACATGTACTGGCTTAAGCAAGGGGACACGTCTGGCACTGCAGGATTTGAGTCCCTGGTGGCGTAGTATGTTACTGATGGTAGCCTTTGTTACTTTGGTCCCATCTCTCTGCAGGTCATTCACTAGGTCCCCCCTGTGTGGTTCTGGGATTTTTGCTCACCATTCTTATTATTTTGACCCCACGGGGTGAGATCTTGCGTGGAGCCCCAGATCGATGGAGAGTGTCATTGGTCTTGTATGCCTTCCAGTTTCTAGTAATTGCTCCCACAGTTGATTTCTTCACACCAAGCTGCTTACCTATTGCAGATTCAGTCTTCCCAGCCTGGTGCAGGTCTACAATCTACAGTCTTGTTCTTGGTGTCCTTGGCATTCAGACAACTATCTGGTCTTGGCCATGGTGGAGTTTGGAGTTTGACTGAGGTTGTGAACAGGTGTCTTTTATATTGATAACAAGTTGAAACAGGTAAGTAGTGGAGGATAGAGGAGCCTCTTACAGAAGAAGTTACAGGTCTGTGAGAGCCAGGGGCCTCATTTATCAACCGTACTTACTCACAGATCTGTGCACAGGAACAATTCTATACATTATTGTGGTATTTATCAATTTGTACTTGTTCATAGAAATGTTCCTAAATATAACTACACTTCTAATCGTGCGTATGCACATCATCTACTGTTAGAACTGCAACACTAAAACAGTTTTACTTGGACATAATATTTATCTCAGCAGTTTATCGCCTCCGCCAAGGAGCTTATGTTGGCGTCTGTCTGTATTTTAGCAAAATAACTCAAAAGGTTATGGACCGATTTTGATTAAACTTTCAGGAAATATTTGAAATTCGTCAAGAAATAGATAATGTAATGTGGTGGGAGATCATTCATGGAGATCCTGTCACTCGCAATCTGCGCTCTCCGTGCGCAGAGCCCTCTTCCCCTTTGTTTATTTGTCACATCAAACGCTTCAGCTTAATGGGATGTTGTTACACTTTTAATTTAAAGGTTTGCCAACTGTACTGTGACAATGGCCCCGCTTATGAAGCAGGTTGTCGCTTTATCCTTGCGTACTGATGGCAGCCAAAGCTGTATCTCCAATTACGCATGGACACACAAGTGTCACATATGATGATCGGCGCATCCTCAGTAGGAGATCTGGCCAAGCTGTGTGCTGAGGGCAATGTTCCCTTACATACAGTCTATGGTTCCCTCTAAACTGCGCGCATGCGCAATTGCGTACTGCCGACACAGTCTTCGCGCACAGAAAATCAGCTCTGCGCACAAAAAAAAAAAAAAGAAAAATCTAACCTGAATTGAAAAAAACCCCAAAAACAACAACAAACAAATAATTGATGCTGGGCTATTTTGCAGTATGAATCAATGAGCATATGCACCGATTTACAGTTCCAGCGGTGGCCCTGCACCGGTCCAATTAGAAAAACACACTCGCCCGGAACCCGTTATCCACGGTTATTGCCATATTAATGCAGTAGAGACCCGCACACTGACACAACACCGATTAAAGATAGACACGGGTATGCAAATATGAGTAAGGTAAAAAAAAAATGTATTAATCCAGACACAAACTCAGATCCTCCTGTTAATATAGGAGCGGAGCGCTTTCGTCTATGCACAGAGCGGATAACAGCGCCGAGTTCGTGCGCTGTGGAATGCGCTTGACTTATTTAGAAAGTCTGTAGCGTTTTGGTGGAATTTTCTTTAACGAAAAGAGGGATTATAAAATGTTCCGAAAACATCCGAAGTTTTCGTTTTATTCCTCTCAGAAACGGGCTCATTATTGTCTGTCTTGGTTTGTAACTTTATCACTGGATTGTTTCAGCCGCCACAAAAGAAAAAAAACCAACAACTTTGTATAGGAAGATGGATTTTAACAAATCAGAATTGAGCATTTAACCTGCAATGGGAACAGCAGTGCTGCTCCTGCTCCTCTCAGTCAGCAGGGCTAGAGTTTATCTGCTCATATAGTGTGTGAATAAATATTTCAGTGTTTGATTCTGCATTTGGGTTAAAAGATTTCGCTTCAAGACAATGACGTTTATGTCACTGAGTGACCAGTGGGTGGCTGCTCCGGCCAACGATGTGATTCACAAACGTATATTTACGCAGCTAATCCATCAATATTTGTGCTACAGTTCAAGCATCCAGCGCAGACTGTTAAATAGGTTTTGTTTAATGAATCATATTAAAAAAGCATCGAGAAATCCTCTTGAAGTGGACCATTTTTAATCAGCTGACGTGCTTAAAGTCAAAGCTGCGAGCAGATGAGGCCATCAACAACGTGTTTCAAATTTAAGTCAGATTTGTGCTTATCTAGTGTCATTTATTTACAATGTTTGTGAAAATTGATCATTAAATACCGTCACCAGTTTATGAGTAGCAGAAATACAAATAATCATGTGATTATATAGGCTACTGTATTTTGCAGACAAAGAGTCACAGGACCCTCTCCCAAACCACTCTTACCCAGTGTTCAGCAAGAGCTTCACACAATGGCTCATGCTTATAATACAAGTCAGACCTTTATAATAAAAATGTTACGTGTGTTTTCAAAATTTGAGTTCATAGTTAGCTTGGCTTACTTGGCAGTTCATGTTTCTCCACAGTTACAATGAGGTTTTTATACTTACTATGGCGTTAACACACTACACAGGTCATGAATAAGATCTTTGTTGTTTTCATTGTAAGTGGGATAATGTACTTTATTAAAATAATCAAATTACAGCATTTACATTTCTGTGAGAATACTTTTTAATAAACTATGTAAACTGGATGGATGCGATGCTGCCATGACCACAGTGCACACATCTGATGTTGCTCACAGTGGTCAAAGGGAGCGCTCAGGGCGTTTTGTGTGTTCGCTCAGGCACATGGACGTTTTATTGTATTCAGTTTGATATCAAACCATTTTTTGTTCCTTTATTTCCAAAAGGAACATCTCCCCGAACTGATTTATTGCCTGTGTCACTTTCTCCCAGGCAGAGTTATTTTTGTATTGGTTCTCCCCGAGCTGATAGAACTAAACACCAATGTTCAGTACTAATTTAACTTATTTATATTGTAATAATAAAAAAAAAAAGTTAACAGCAAATGAAATGATTCTTTGCCACCTATGTTTCACCTCGATCTCGGTGTCACTGAAATTCCTTTTTTTCGCTTAAGCATATTTGGTAACACCACATCATCTGTCACATACATTAAGTCCTTGCGTTCTTCCTTAAAATAATGGCCAAGAAAGCGAAAATAAATGTATGTCTCATAGACAGTGTACAGTCTCAATGTATGGGACAGATCGTGTGGTGTTAACAAATATGGTTAGTTGAGGGCGTTTCTGTATGCAAATGACTGAGAACAGGCACTAGCACCTGCGTATGCACATGTGGGATTTCTCATCAGATGAACAAGCGTACGAGTGGCCACCGCACATTTCATCAATCAGACTTGTTTACTGTTCTACGAACATTCTAAATTTCATTCATAGGATAGAATATATGACGGTTTCTTCAAACGTTTGATAAATGACCGCCCAGAAATCTTGCTTGTTTGTAGGAGACCAAATACTTATTTTTCACCAAATAAAAATTAAAAAAATCTAATTTATGGAATATTTGCAATTTTAAATGACTAAATTGTGCAGAAATCCCAAAAAGTGAGTAGAATAACTTTTAATCAAGAAATGTTTAATAAAATCCCATGACAGTGACAAATAATAAAGACATAGTATAATTCCAAAGCATCTAAAGGAAGAAAACAACCCCCATTAATGAATAATGAAAACCATTAGGAGTTGTGTAACGTTAAAAGCCTCGTCACAAGTCCCGCTGTGGAATCAATGACATTAAAATATGTGGTTGTAACAAGTCATTATTTTGCATCTTATCAGTTCATAGCACCATGAATTTAGCAGTAATCCTGATCCGATCCTCCTTTCAGTGGATTGCACGGCCTCACACAGAGAAGTCAAGCTTAAACATAAAACATGTTTTGTCTACTGTTAAACAGTAGATTATAATGTTGGTTCCAACTGCAGCACAGTGCAGTTCACAACAGTGCACAGATAAAAACAAACGCTAAAAATACACAAACTTCTTCAAAGACAGTCAGTCATGTCCCTGATTTCACGTATTTAAAAAAGGCTCATAAATGTACAAAATAAAAAAAACAAAAAATTCTAAAATAAAATGTGCAGAAAAAAAACATTCTGCAGTTTTAGTTAACTCCTAAAAGTGTATCTACTGCACTTTGCTAAAAAGGAAAACATCTGAAAACCTAACTAACCGAGCTCTGGAGATTGAGTTAGCAAGCGTCTTGGCGAGCCAACACAGACGTCTCCCATCCTTCCTCACATGCTGCCGTCGTTTGGTCCGCTGCTGATGTTAGGAATCTGATCTGCAAACGAGTGGGTCATCCAGTGTCCGTCCGGGAGCTGACCCTCTGTTTGGGATGTGGTCGCCTCTTGTGCTCCTTCTGAAGATGGGACGGCAAACAAATACGGACATCGAGTTATTGAAGTCATCACGCAAAACCACCCGTTCGGGTGTTTAACATGGATTTGTTTCAGGTTCGGCCCGGGCCTGCTGGTGGTCACCTGAGTTTGCAGTAGTTGAGAATGTGCAGTGACCGTTGGGCTGGCTTTCAGCCTGGCCTTCTTCAGCTCCTCTCTCCACATACGCTCCGCCATAGGCGTCTTCGTATCCGGGATCGTACTGCTCCTCTTTTATTGCTAACCTCTTGGCATCCTCTGTTGGTGTGAAAAAAAGAACAAGAAAAGAGGAATAACCCTGATGCCAAATGAAAACTTAACCAAAATGAATCTCATGCACTATCAAGATATAAAAAGGCCAAATCAATCTATCAATAACTCACCTTCTAACTCAAATATGCATATTCATAATCAGGCTTACCCTTAGCTAACTGAAGATCAAATGAGTAGTTGACCTCCTCAATCTCAGTGGCTTTTTGGACGCCCTTTAGCTGATCTCTGAGCTCCCTCAGTTTGATATAGAAGTGAACCTTATCCTGAGCACGAGGAAACTGGGCACAACGAGCGCTGGAGGAAGGCATTAGGTACAAGGCCTGTAGGGGCAACAGATTATTTTAACCTCTTTATAGACTCTCGATGGTTTGAAAACGCTAACCTGTCCATACAGCGTTTCAGTTAGACTTCTTTGAGTGCTTACTGTTGAGACAAAGCTGGTAGTCGGAAGAAATCTACTGTACATTAGCAGCTGGTTGTTAGCAGACTGAAACATTTGGAGTTCCCTAATAGTTTTTTTTCCGACAGTGCTGATAGCACTGTAACCACACTATCCACCGCAATGCAAAAGTACTTCTATACCTGGAACTTTTCCACATTTTGTCATGTTACAACTACGATCTTCAGCTAATCTCATTTGGATTTTTATATGATATCCAACAGAAAGCACTGTATAACTGTGGGCTGAATGGGAAACTAAAATCTGTGGCGTCCATTCGTATTCAGTCCCCTTTACTCTGATACATGCAAATTGCAGTGTGTGACGAATACCAGCAAAAAACGCCCGTCCCCCTGAACATACCAATCGCACAGTGATGACGGTATTCAGCCGGTGCAGGTAAGCTAGTTAAGAGTTGATGGGAAAACTAATGCAGATAATTCCTTCCGCATTGTCCATGTGGAAATGACCATTAAACATAGCCTAGCCATGAGTTCTACTCGTTTTTCTTTGGTTATTCTTCGAAGACGACGGTTCCCCACTTTCCTTCCAGTTTGTAATAATGCTTCGGACAGTCCTTAACTCATTTTTAGTAGTTTAGGCAATCTCCTTAGAGGCTTCCTCTGCTTGATGCCAATAATTTTACCCTTCGTAAATAGACCAACATCTTTTCCATGACCACGGCATGTTTTTTCAACATGGTTGTTGAAGAAATGAGAAGCTACCCATTGCATCAGTTGTTGCCGGCTGAAAGATAATCACCCATGCAATAATTATCGGCTGGTACCCATTAGCTTAGCTAAAGCAAGCTCTTTTCCAGTGTATTAAAAATCATATTACTTGGTAACAACAGCACTTAGACATATTATCACTGTTCTGGGAGTGTTTTCTTTCCAAAGAGACCCCAGCCATGTCTCTGCTCAAAATAGTTCAAAGACAGCTTCAATTTTAATCTGGGTATGCGTTTAAAAAAAATGTAGAGCGGAAAATTGCAGGAATGTTAAGGGCTTAAGGTTTTATTTTGGAAACCATCAATCCTTTCCCTTCAACATACATACAGAACTTTGTGTTGGTCTGTTACACAAAACCGCAATAAAATACATTAACTTATGAACTTATTAAATTACATTGTTTTAGCGTGTTTGTCTTTTCATTTTTAGATCTGATGCTTTCTATAGTGCGTAACGTAAAGACAGAGTTTCTATTCTCACCACGTCACATTCTGGGATCTTGTGTGGCTGCAAACCAAATTCCAGCTTTTTTGGTTTTTTGCCAAACAGTTCCCTGCAGAACATTTCATAGATACCTGAAAAAAAAAAGAGATGCAATCTTACATTGGAGCAATTCCGTTTAACTTGGAATGTCACGGAATGGTTGAAAAAAAAAACTAAGCTTACATTTTCCATTGAACACAGCAATGAGAGGTTTGTACTTCTTCAACTTCTCCACAAGAATTTTGCCTCCTTCTCGCAATTCTTTACTGGTGGGGGAAAAAATGTAGCAGTTTAAAAAAAAAGTGTACTTAACCGCACCTTCCACTGTAGCGCTTATACTCTCACCTACCTTGAGAGGTCTTTGCTGCCCGGCGTAGCTCTGGCCACCATATTGGTGAAGCCCATTTTGTATTTGACAGGCAATGTTGTGTCGTGCATGTGGTTAAGTTGCTCTTCTGTAAATCCAGACAGATACAGGCATTTCCCTGGGGGGGGGGCATAAAGAACATAACGATGACATTGATCCCGTAAAAACAACCAAAAGGCAGCATTAGATTTCACCCACACCCAATCTTGTATGATTCTACATTAATATGTTCTTAGGCCCAAGTATACACAGTGGTTGAAATGATGCATCAGTCTGATATGTGTGCACTTGTACTGTATGTATTGCAATCGCATCACTACGACTGCAAGTTAATCTTCTGAAACAATCCTAGTCACAAAAACCACAAAAGCTTCTTCTATTGACATGCGGTGACATCATTCAGTGGACTGTCAACAACACTATGAGCAAATCCCTTTAATTCATTAAGGCAGGCCTCATCAAAGGGCTGATGTTCCCGCTTCCACCGTCTCGTCACTTCGCGAAGGAGGAGTACCCTGGCCAGCAATAGCTCGATTTAGCTGGGATGTCGTTTACATGCAGAAAAATGTGCTTTTTTAACCTGCATTATCTGGGTGTCTTAGCTCAATCAGGATCAGGCCAGTTTGGTACGGATTCAGCTGGACTAAGGTGTATACGTCCAATTCAAAAGTCTGTATTCAGTCAGATTAAGTCAATATGTTGTTTGTTTTTTCTTATTGTATGTAAACCCACTGAGTGAAACGTAAAATCAACGACGACAACTGTAGAATTACCTCGCTTGGACTGAGAAATACTCAATTGTTTTAACATCACACCCAAATGCAAAACCCCTGTATTTAATTTGCAATGAGCGCGTGGCGGTAAAGAGTACAATGTGCGGAGGCACCACACAGACTTTCATCGAGGGAACCCAGGACTGGTCTGCCAGATTGCAGAGTTTGATTTCATCTTACAACCAGAGCTGTGCAACAGTTGACCATTTAAACACAAACACTACATTTTTTTTTTACCTTTTCACTTCCATTTCACACCTATGTACTTGTAAATCATTTTTTGATAACTTTAGATTACACCCACTGATTGTGGTTCCGATGAACATTTGAGGAAGTCAGTTGTAACAAAAGACGAGAGATAATAAGCTTTAAACACTCAGAAAGAACCAATAATGAATTTTAATTCTTCTTACAGTGGAATATGAGCAAATTTTAATTTTAATTTTCTGGTTAAAAATTGCTAGAACCCAAAACTCCAAAACTACGAAATGGTGAAGGAACAGATCTGGCAAAAATTATCAAGAGATCCACTTCTCAATGAAATCCCGATTTGGGACTGAACATCTTTTATGAATAAAAAAAAAAATAAAAAAGAATCAGAGAGGGAGTCACTTAATACGTTTAACAGTGGCTAAATTTTAACACGGTTTAGGTTTTTTTTTTCTACGGGCTCTCAATACTTCTTGAGTGCTTACTAGGGATGTGTATTGCCAAGAATCTGGTGAAACGATGAATCACAATACAGGGGGACAATACGATATATTGCGATACTATGAGTAAGACTATATATTGTGATTTTTAATACTGAATTTAACTGTAGAAAAACTGTCACAGGATATTAAACACTCCAACCCGTTTCATACTTTAACACATCCAGTTTTATCACTAAATCTACTTGATCCACTGGAACAAAGAAGGTGAAAACAGCCACCAACTATCGGTCATACTTTTAATTTTACTACAAAAATGACTGTCATCGATAATGGTTTCATTCAAATGTAAAAAAAATAAATTAAATAAAAATCGACATCACTTTTGAATATCGACACAATATCGTAACAAACTATCAATATATATAGGCATATCGATATTTTCTTACATCCTTAGTGCTAACATAAAAGTAGTTGTATTTAGTGCTCCTCTGCCACGGTCCCTTAGGATGGATGTTAGTACCAGGCGTGGGTGAAAGAAGGCTGTCTTATCAAACCAATGATGTTCTGGTTTGGTAAAGTTATACTCAGTGTGTTCAAGTTGCCATTTTAGAAATATTCAGGCAGCAGATGTGTATTATTTCACTTTGACACAAATAACCCTAGAATCGTAACTCACAAAAATGATTTCCAGGACCCGGAAACCACTTGCCAATAAAAGCTGCCATCAGTCCTGGGTTTATACCAATCTGCAAACAAACAAGATGTTACTTAGGATACCAAAACATGTTTAATCAGATAAAGAACTAGACCTTACAATGACATAGTCCAGGTTGTAATCCAGCAGGTCGGGCAGTGTCTTTTTCATAACTTCCTCCTCCGTCATCCCTTTGAAGCGGTCCACTTTCCTTTTTACCTTCTTGAAGCTCTCATCAATCTTCTCCTGCTTCCCCTCACCCTGAGCTTCAGCAGCCTTCTTGGGTTTTGGACCTGGTTTGGCTTTAGGTGCATTTGGGTCCTTAGGTGGTTTTGGTGCTTTGGGGACTTTTGGTACTTTGGGGACTTTTGGGGGTTTTGGTTCCTTGGGTTGGGCTGGTCTACCTCTCTTTTTAGCTGGAGCTATAGGAAAAAAGGTTGCTTAAAAAAAAGTATCTTTTAGAACTTTATGATTGATGACTATTTTCTGTTTGGACCATGATAAACTACTGCTGTTACGAAATATCTACATTAATTTAATTTCCTTTGTCAATAATGTGAACATCAGTATAATTTATATAATCGTGTGCAGAAATAAAGTTGATACACCGAGTGACCTCTATGTGGTAACGTAGAACGAGATGCTCTAAATACAGTAAGTACAGTGGGGCAAAAAAGTATTTGGCAGCCACCGATTGTGCAAGTTGTCCCACTTTGTAACTTTCATCATAGGTACACTTCAACTGTAAGAATTAGAATGTGATAAAAATCCAAGAGACATTGTTTGATTTTTTAAAATAATTTGTTTGTATAATTGATGCAGAAAATAAGTATTTAGTACCTACAAACAAGCTAGAATTCTGGCCCTCACAGACCTGTTACTTCTGTTTAAAGAACCTCTTCTACCCTCCACTCGTTACCTGTATTAATGACACCTGTTTGAACTCGTTATCTGTATAAAAGACAACTGTCCACGTCTTCAAACAGTCAGACTCCAACCTCCTCCGTGGCCAAGACCAGAGAGCTGTCCAAGGACAAGATTGTACACCTGCACAAGACTGGGATGAGCCAATCTACAATAAACAAGCAGCTTAGCGAGAAGAGATCAACTGTTGGAGCAATAATTAGAAAATGGAATAAATACAAGATCACTGACAATCTCACTCGACCCGAGGAAACATCCACGAATTACACGGGGGGAGAACTGATCAATAACCTGAAGAGAGCTGGGACCACAGTAACAAAGGTTACTATTAGTAACACACTACGTTGTCATGGATTAAAATCCTGCAACCCTCGAAAGGTCCCCCTGTTTAAGCCAGCACATGTCCAGGCCCATCTTAAGTTTTCCAGAGACCATCTGGATGATCCAAAGGAGGATTGGGAGAATGTCATGTACTCAGATGAGACCAAAATAGAACTCTTTGGTATAAACGCCACTTGCCAAGTTTGGAGGGGGAAGAATGCTGAGTGACATCCCAAGAACACCATACCCACTGTGAAGCATGAGGGTGGGAAGATTATGCTTTGGGGCTGCTTTTCTGCAAAGGGGTCAGGAGGACTGTTACATTGTAAAGAAAGGATGAATGAGGCCGTGTATAGTAGGATTTTGGGCTAAAACCTCCTTTCATCAGTGACAGCAATGAAGATGAAACGTGGGTGGATCCTCCAGCATGACAATGATCCCAAACACATCGCCCGGACAACGAAGGAGTGGCTATGTAAAAAGCATCGAAGGAGGCAACGAAGAAGTGGCTGCGTGAAAAGCATTTCAAGGTTCTGGAGTGGCCTAGCCAGTCTCCAGACCTAAATCCAATAGAGAATTTGTGGAGGGAGTTGAGAGTCTGAGTTGCCCAGCAACAACCCCAAAACATCACAGCTCTAGAGAAGATCTGCATGAAGAATGGGCCTACATACCAGCTACAGTGTGTGAAGACCTTCAGGAAACGTTTGACCTCTGTCATCCCAGGTTACTTTAAGTATTGAGGTAAACTTTTGATATTGACCAAATACTTATTTTCTGCACCATTGTACAAATAAATTCTTTAAAAATTATACAATGTGAATTCCTGGATTTTGATTTTTACATTTGGTCTCTCACACTTGAAGTGTACATATGATGAAAATTACCGACCTCATCTTTTTAAGTGGGACAACTTGTACAACCGGTGGCTGCCAAATCCTTTTATGCCCCACTGTATGTTTTATTGTCATTATTATTGTCATTATAATTTAAGAATCTTCACAGTACGTTTGGTCAGGTCAGCAGGTTCCATCTGCTCCATCGTGGGTTCTGGGGTGGCCATGTGGGCCATGGCTGCCTCTGCAGACGGGTTCTCTGGGTAGTGAAACGGATGTTGAGGGTTGAAGTTGGCGTACTGGGCCTGGAGAGCTTGAAACTGCTGGGCGGACCGAACCCTGTGGTAGAATAACATCAATGAAACAATGGGTTAATTACAAGAATACGGCAAGCATTTTAGTTTAAGAGGAACTTCATGTTCATCAGGATAATCTAATATTATGAAGGTAATAAGTCTTTTAGGAATGCATATACAATTCTACAGTCACCTAGAAGGTGTTATAAGCACAAAGTCAAATAACACCTTTTTGGAACTATTTTACCAAAAAAACAGCATTGAATCAACTTTGGAAATATTAAGTATATCTGCAAGCGGATGGAGCCATTTAAAAGAGAATAAAAAATTATCCAAGAAATAGGCTGAGTGGTAAGTGCGACCAATTTTCAGATCAGTGAACGTACCGTACGCAAGTACTACCAGGTCCCACTGACAGCAATGCTCTTTGGTGTGGAAGCTCTAACTGACTGAAGAAGACTCTTGACTATTGTGATGCTTACATATGTTGGACCTCCAGCCATGAAGGACTGAACAACAGGGAACAAAGAGACTGGCATAAAAAACAAAAACTTAACCCACTTTCGGTGGGTCACGTGACTAACCCTAACAGTACCTGCCTTTCTGGCCCACTTTCATCCCTTTTCTTCATAGTCTTCATAGGCTACACCAGACAGGATCTCTGCATGCCTAGAGCCCTCTTCCCTTCTGCTGCCTTGCAGAGGACTTCTTTCTTTGCTGGTGGTGAAAGATAAATCCAAAGTAATTTAAGACTATTGTTAGTGTACCCAGTGTCTCTGTTCCAAGGGTCGCGTTAACCAAATATTTTCGGTATTTGACCGTTTTGTAGAATGGTGACGGAAAAATCTGAAGGCTGTCATTTTTGTATTCACACATCTGACCACTTGGTGAAGACGCGCAGACATTTTCAACTTTACGCAAGGAGTTCAGGTAACTAAATAAAAAAGAAAAGAAAAAAAAATCCCATAGGAGCATCATCTTGGACTTGGACACTGTATCCAATGTATATTGCTAACCCCGAGCTGACAGCGCGTTGAAGAGTTACGGAGACTTCGGAGTGTGTTGCTCGGAAGAGTCAGTTTCCGTGGCAACCACCGGTGAATGCTGCGGTATTTCCTCCCCCTGAAGAGATGGCTTGCAGGTCAGTAAATGGCTTGTTCAGAGAGTCTTTCAGACTTCTGATCATTTAAAAACTTTGGCTGAAGTGGCGCTTAATTTCAGTCTCCAGGGGGGCAGCAAGAGCACGGATTCAGCCTCCATAACAACATCAAACCCCCCATAATAATTCATTTGTCCGAGGCGAAAATACAAAATCTCATGACAATAATCTCTGCAGCAATCCCACTATTTGATTACGCACAAGTGGGCGAGCATTTCAGTTCCATGCGGAGCAGGAGGAACTTGGGAGACTGTGCTTTCAAGCCACAGCAGGTTAACTATTCATAGTTTAAGTGCAATGATTTAATTTCATTTTTTATATGTAGTTCTCTGTTCAGGTAGTTCGAATTAAATATTTTTCAAAATGAATTAAAAAAACAACAAACTATTGAATATATTATCATTTTAAAACTTGACGGATAAAAATGGATATGACCAGATTTTGTTGACCCTGTCGGTCATAATGACTTAATGACAACAAAAATGTCTAGCGCAACCTCTGCTGTATTCTGTCCAAACGAATTAGCCTCAACAGTCAGCTGTAGCAAACTGCAAGCGCTCATAAATAGCTAATATTGTAATTAACGGTGCTTAAAGTACATAATGATAGAGTCAAAACGGTTCTTTATATCCGTTTCTGAACACGCCATCTTGGTATTCCAAAACTAAGATTAAATCCATCACTGAGGTGACTGATCAGCAGATCAAGAATCTACTGTCCAAAGGTTATTCATTTTTGATTGAACAAATTATTTCATTAAACAGTACTTTTTCAAAATGATGTTTACCTTTCACATCTCTCTTGCAATGCTAACCGATTGTGTTAAACACATATCCAATTGTTGTTCATAGTTTAGTCATAAACTAAATCAGTTTAAAGCTTATTTCAGAGTTAAAACGAAAGGTGACCGAACTTTTTCGGCTGTAGCGCCAAAGCTCTGAAACTCACTGCCCCCGTCGCTGAGAACTGTGGACTCTGTTGCTGCTTTTAAAGGCCAGCTTATAGCATATATTTTTAAATCTGCTTTTATGTGATTCTGCACTGTTCATTTTTAGCCCCTTTCTGTTGAGAAGCACTTTGTGATTTTTATCTCAAAAGGTGCTATATAAATAAAGTTTTACTTACCTAAAAGCTAATTTAGCCTTCTTTCAAAATTCTTCAATTCAAACCTTTGTCTTTAAGGATACATATTCATATTATACTGTGACATTAATATATGTCATTCTATGAGTTATTTCATGTTTTATCCTTACATATGTTGGTGCAACCTAATCAGAATTAGTTGAAAACTTGGCCCTGGAATTTACAAATTCCTCTTAAATAAACCTGGTTTCTCAGCATTCACAGTTCGTACTGAACTGTGACATCTTAATTTGTTCTATTCTTAATTTGTATATTTTAGTTTTTTGTAGTGAACTAGTTTTCATTCTTAATTGTTTTTTCTTAGTTTAGTTGTGTTTGTTAGCTTAGTGAGTTTGTTGACTAAAGTATTTTAACTGGAAGGTTGAATTGTTTTCATTAATAAACTCTAGGATGTTGTCTGTCATTATTTCATATCTATGCGTTGGAATGTGCTGTTCAAAAAACGTGCTGAACTTATCCGTTTCTTTACAGTGATTTTAATACCTAAGCCTTATCAGGCAAATATAAAACAATAACTAAGACTAAACTATTCAACTATCATTTCCTGATAATCTCTAGTTTTGTTGATAATTGCCCTCTGCAATTATTTCTAGTTATTCATAGCCAAATCAAACCTAATGTTGCATAACATATTGATTGAATAACCTATATTTTCCCTTCTTTATCCTTCATTTCAATGTCCTATTTGATTTTTAGCATCTCAGCCACAGAAAAATACATATAAAGTGGCCACTGAAGAGTGTTAATGTCCTTCTAATAGGCCTAACATCTTACAGTCATGCAGAATTTGCAACCAAAACACCTTAAATTAAACATCCAACCAAATATGGTATCGGAACGATTATGATAGACTCACACGGCAGAATAAAATGGGATTTAATATTTTAAACTACCCCAGTAAGATGTATTAAAGTGAGAAGAAGCATAGAGATGTAACAGGTGTAAAAGTGAGAGACATCAGGACTCAGCAGAGAGACTACTATCTGCTGGACAAAGTAAAACAAAGCAGCTCTTTTTTATCCCTTCAACCTCTTTCTATCTTCTACTATTAGATGGTAAAGACAGCATAAAATGTCAACTATTGGTCACTGTGTCTTTGTTTTAAAAATAGTAAAGCCATGTTTAACAGGGACTCCTTTCCCACACACAGTGTGACGCTGCCTCTGCTTCTGAAATGAGGGTAGAACATCCTATATGTAGGGTTTTTTTTTCTTGGAGAGAAATCTGAATTTGCTGACAGCAGCATACAGAGCCATATAGATTATAACACACAGGCAATACTAAAGCAATGGTTGAAGTATTTCAAAATAAAAAATCTTTTTCTAGCAGTCAGGAAATGGTTAGTGTGTTTATTGTAAGAGAAAAAGATCATTCCAATGATCATGGCAGTGGGAGGACAAAAACAAAAGGGTGAATAGGTGCACATGCTTTCATTTCCATTTAGATTGTTTTCACACACACACACACACACACACAAACAATGGTTACTTCCTGGCTACACTGGTGAGGAGGAAGACTCACCACTGATGAAGATACTCCGGGGAGACAACAGGCAGTGATCCATTCAGCTTTTCCTCCATCTTTAGGGTCTTTATCAAATAAATCAACATGCATGTTGAGGAAACATAGCTGCTGGCTGTACATGTTGTTTAGCATACAAATCTAGGACAGGGTATGAAAGTGAATGCATGTGCTAGCATTTACATAACAGAACAAGGAAAAGACAAACATATCAAACGATGGCGATGGACCGTTACAATACAGTCACCCGGCTATTTTGTTGATGCAACTCTACCCAACTATCAATAGTAGTTTCCTTGACAACAAGGAGATGCAGTTGCTCAGTGTATTGTTTGGTTCACCCCCACCAAGACACTGCTAACACAAGAACTAATAATGAAAAGACCGAATACGGGGGTCCAGGTTGGCTTTTAAAAAGCCGGTTTGGAACATACTGCTAGCAATTAACTGAACGAGTGTCAAATTAAAACATGTTTCATATTGAGTGTAATTTAGCACGTACCGTGCTGTTTATTGCTGTTTACTAACAGTGTCACAAACACAGCTAATGCTAGCCCACAGCTAGCTGGTCGACTAACCTAGCATGGGTGAATGGCTTCGCTTCATTGAGAGAAACCCCAGAATTAAACTCTAAACATTCCGTTTATTGTTGTTTATTAACGTCAACATACCTTGAGAGGGTAAGGTTCAAACTTGTTTTCTCTTATGACAATATCAGCTTAGTTCCCCATAAGGTCCACAATTACTGCGGCGCTACAGAAGCAACAAAGACATGACAAGCCAACCGGCCAACTTTGACACGGGGATAGCTCATGTACTATACGGAGGGGTGGATTGGAAAACATGGCTTTCGGTGTTTTCAAAACAAAATTACCGTAACACTTTACCTTAGTGAAGGGGCATCTTTTATGGCGTTTATAAATGTTTCGGTTTACAAATTATTGTTTTATTCAATTCGAGAAGCACCATGAATCCCAAAGAATGTATCCACACCACCCCTACTGTGTTGTTGGTATAAGCCGCTCGACTTTTAAACACCGCGAGATTGTCTGCTATTGGCCAGCAGTGGTGTTTAAAGGGCCACGTTTAGGACAGGGTTTTAAAAATACTTCAAGACGCACACTAGTTAAACTTTATTTTACTTCAAACCTTGAATGAAAGACAAGATGATTAAAAACAAATCTTACGGGATAAACAAAAGGCCTCTGAGCATTTTCAGCGACTCCTAACATCCTGTCCAGGATATATAAATATTTTTTCTGGAACTGCTGCCATCAGACTGTACAATAAAATAAAAATGAACCAACCAGACTTTTAAACAGCTGTCTGCCTCAAAGTTGTAGAATGCTGAATTACTGTTAAGATTTTGCACGTTACAATATAGCATTGTTTCATATATATTCATATAATGAATGATTTTCACATGTCTTTTAGTTTATTCTCAAATGTATGTTTTGTATTCACATACAGTCCTAAAAAAAGAAGAAAGGAATACATTTTAATCAGAGTACAGAATCAGTTCAACACTTGGGTTAATGGAAGTATGTAGCCAGGGTGGTTAAAAAAAGATCTTCAGCAGCTTTGGGGTCAATGAAACCAAAAACATTTGTACCAGAGGAACAACAACAACAATAATAATAATAATAATAATAATAATAATAATAATAATAATAATAATAATAATAAATAATAATAATAAATAATAATAATAATAATAATAATAATAATAATAATAATAAATTTTATTTGAGGGCACCTTTTTAAAACCAAGTGTCACCTTACAGAGAAGAAAAAACCCTGAAAAATAATACTCAAACAAACAAAATGATCAAATAGCAAATAAGTATACAGGAGAACCAAAATCAGTGTCTAGAGTGAATAAACCAGTTTGAACAGGTGTGTTTTGAGCTGTGATTTAAATAAAAGAAGAGAGTGAATATTTATTGCAGGAGGAAGTGAGTTTCAGAGCTGAGGAGCAGAGCGACTGAAAGCTCCGCTCCCCATGGCGACAAGCCGGGCAAAAGACGAAGATCTGAGAGAACGGGAAGGAGTAGCGATGTGAAGCAGGTCACACAGATAAGGAGGGGCAAGGCTATGGATGCACTTAAACACGAGGATTAGAATTTCGAACTTGATCCGGGATGTTATAGGCAACCAGTGAATCTGCTGATGAACTGGGGTAATGAATATGGGGACAATAATGGGACAACCCGGCCACAAAAACAAAAAGGAATGTCTCAAAGGCCACTGATATTTTTTCACTCCTTGTCTTCTCTGGCGACACCTGGAACCCACAGCGGTTGCCCAGGTCGTCCAACTCTTCCACCATTGTGCAGCAATTTGTTCTATACCCAGAAGATTTGCTGTGTCTCCCAGCAGTGTCGGGAGCATGGAAGAGATTCCAGGAGACAGACATCCTTAACCCATCACCAGGACCAGTATGTGTTATTTAGTGCAATGAGTAACATAGTGAACACGGTCAGAAACCTCTTAAAGGATCTCTGCTGTTCACCCTGCATATGGGGCAGGTGTTAAAGAGCCCAATGAATCCATGGAGAACCATATGCCACCTTTTATCATTCATTGTGACGGGTTTGGTGGTAGGTCAGCCAAGATCTGGAGAGGAATATGCATGAAGGGACACACAGACCTCTGTGGTCTAGACCACAGAACCCTGACTGCCATAATATATCAGACTGCAGCCTTTTGGACCCATTGTCGGAACCTACACTAGTGGATCCTGGTATCCCCTTGGTGCACAACAACGCCCAGGATCGTGTGCTGGGGACGGGATTAATACCACTGACTGGCCCCCATGCTCATCTGATCCAAATCCTTAAACAGAACACCTCTGGGACTTCATGTTCAGTCCATCTGAATCTAGAGGGACTCAGTGATGCTCTGATCCATAGCTGGAAGGAGATTTCCCAGGGAACCACCTGCTGTTTAATAAGGAGCATTGACTGATGCTGTCTGGAATGGATTCATCGGATGGGTTAAATAAAACTACCGAGTACCATTCTGAGTTGCTGAAATCAAATTTTGGCAAGATGGATTAGCCTGCTACATAATTCACACAGTTTTCTGGGGTGTCTTTGAATCTATTAAATGAAGCGTCATTCTTTTAGTTTCTAATGAATTACCCAGTAGGGATGTGTATTGGTACAAATCTGGCGATACGATATGTATCACGATACAGGGGAGACAATACGATATATTGTGATTTTAAAAACTGAATTTAACTGTAGAAAAATTGTCACAGCATTCTAAACACTCCAACCTGTTTCATGCATAACTAGTTGATCCACTGAAACGAAGAAGGTGAAAACAGCCACAAACTACCAATCATACTTTGAATTTTACTTCAAAAATGACTCATCATTAATGGTTCCATTGAATTTCTAAAAAAGAATGTTAAAAAAAATGAAAATTACGATCTGATGCGTTTTCAAAGTGTTCGTTTTGTTCCATTGAGAAGTGTTTATGAATTGTCTTCGAAATAAGTCAGATGCAATTTAAAAAGACACAATGAGCAAGTCACCTTGAGACGAGATTTAATAAATTCGTGCCTATAAATCAAAGAAAAACATTCCATTATCCATGTATACAGCAGATAAAATCATAAGATACAATTGTATTAAAATACAAAATAACTATTCACCTGAAACAAATGTACAAGATGCAATAAATAGTGATAAAAAATACCATAAAAACAGATACCAGAGTGTTAGAAAAATAGCTGCTGTGTTCTCTTAATGGCAGTTCCTCAGGTGCAGCAGAGTCTTCTGTCAGTTCCTTATTATAAATATGTTTAAGCTCACAACCCTGGTGGTGCCATTCTGTCTTCTGATAGGTATATATGGACTACTTCTATGGAGAAAAAACAAAAACAAAAAAACAATACAGTTGAATGTTTTATATAAGCCATTCAGACGTTATTAATCATAACTCCAGTAGAGTACAGCTAATATCAACATCAAGTACGTAAACATCGAGCAGAGGTGCATCTCAGTAAAATAACATACCTGAAGAAAATATTTTATCTCCGTGATACAAGTAAAAAAGTGAAGCACATGTAATATGTAAATTACACGCCAAGTGATTTATATCAAGAATGGCCTGCTAAACAATCATGGGAAGGACTGCTGGCTTGACAGCTGTCCAGTAGACGGTAATTGACACCCTCCACAAAGAGGGTAAGCCACACAAGCTAAATATCAAAGAAGCGGGTACTTTACAGAACGCTGCATACGGTTGTTAAAAGTTGAGCAGAAGGAAAAAGTCCATGGACAAAAAAGGGGTTTCGTGCAACTTTGAGAGGATTATGAAGCAAAGTCCATTCTAGAGTTTGTTGGGAGATTTGAAGGGTGTGTGGACTGCGACTGGAGTCAGACCTTCGAGAGCCACCATGCACAGACCTATCCATAGCATGGGCTGCAACTGTTGCAATCCGTGTCTAAAGCCACTCGTAAACCAGAGACGAAGTTAAGCTAAGGAAAAGGATTGGGACTTTGCTCTGGTCCAAAGTTCTCTTTTCAAATCAAAGTAATTTTGTATTCTATTAGGAAATCAAGGTCATCAATGTCTGGAACGGATTTGAGAAGGACAGAATTCAAATGGCTTGTAGCTCAGGGTGCAGGTCAGTTTTCACCTTTGTCAATTCATACCCAATTCAGACCCAAACATGGTCATATCATCCCTTCCTACTTTAATTGAAAAATGTGGGCTTTATGAAAAGTATGTTTAATACCTGCTTACAGGTTATTTAAAAAAAAAGGTACTTTTAATCTGATAAACGAGCCCCATATTCTAATTTATTGTATATGACTGTATATAGGTTGATTACACATAGTGGGAAACATTTCAAGTCTTTCTCTCTTGTAATGTTGATGATTATGGCTTACTGATAATGAAAATTAGTGGCTCAGAAAATGTGAAACTCACATAAGATAAGGGACACCCATGCTCTATGGGATTCAGGCCAGGCCAGTTTGCTGGCCAATAATATATATTAATAATTATATATTAATAATATTAGCAGTGTGGGCCGGTACCAAGTCCTGCTGGTAAATGAAATCAGCATCGCCATAAAGCTTGACGGTAGAAGGAAGCATGAAGTGCTCTAAAGCTTCCTGGTAGATGACTGTGGACTTCAGAAAACCCAGTGGACCACATCAACACCGACTGTGGAAACTTCACACTGGACAGGAGAGCAACACGGAGTCTTTGCCTCTCCACTCTTCCTTCAGACTCTGGGACCTTGATCTCCAAATGAAACGTAAACTTTTCTTTCGTCTGATAAAAAAAAAAAAAGAGTTTAGACCACTGAGAAAGACAGTCCCGTCTCTGGTTCAAGGCTGGCTTGATACGAGGGATGCAACGTTTGTCGCCAATGTGTAGGACTCATCTGTGCGTAGTGGATCCTGATGCTCTGACTCCACCCTCAGGCCACTCATTGTGAAGCTCATTCAAATTCTTTAAATGATTTGCCTCGACAGTCCTTTTAGAGGTGGTGTGGGTTGCTGGTGCACCGCTTCCTACCCAACCTTTTCTTTTCACTCAACTTTCTATGAATATGCTTAGACGACACTCATTGGTTGTGAACAACCAGCTTGTTTAGCAATGACTTTGTTCGGCTTAACCTCCTTGTTGAGGGTGTTAATGACTTTCCTCTGGACATCTGTCCAGTCAGCAGTCCTCTCCATGGTTGTGGAGCCTTCTGACCCAGACGGAGAGAACAGTTACAGACTCAGAAAAACCTTCGCAGGTGTTTAGGGTGTTAGACCAAGGTTTTCCTCCAATATTTAACTTCTTCGGAATAGTCCAATTTTTCCCAGACACAGGGTTTTTCGGTTTTCATTATCCGCAGGCCGTAATCTTCAACGTTACAAGAAACGAAGGCTTGAAAAGCTTGGATGGCATCAAATTTTTAAAGTTTAAACAAAACAAAAACCGAAATTATTGTAGTTGGTAAACCTGAGCTTTTAAATGGTGTCGACAGCGTTCTTGGTCCACTAACCTCCTACACTCGTTCTCATGCCAAAAACCTCAGAGAGTGGATTGGCAACTCATTTAAATTAGAACAACAGAAAAGCTCTGTTGTTCACAGTGTCTTTCTTCCCTTTGCGGCTGCTTGGTAAGGTTAAGCCCTAAAAACTAAACTGCCTAAAAACGAGTTAAAAAAGGTCAACCATCTCCTTATCATGTCTCGGCTTAATTACTGTAATTCCCTGTACTTTGGACCTCCAAAATAATCTCATCGTTCAAAACGCAGCAGCTCGTTTGTTGACGGGCGGCATGGGCATGTTCCACCTGTCCTTGCTGCTTTGCATTGGCTGCCAGTTAGTTATAGAATCCAGTTGAAATTTTTATTACTTGTTTTTACAGCTTTAAAGAGGCTGACTCCTCCTTATTTCTCTGAGCTGTCGCACCATCATGTTCCAGCTAGGACTTTAAGGTTGTCCTCTCCGTTCTAACCGGAGGTTCCTATATCAAGACTCGGGTCCCGTGGTGACAGAGCTTTTTCAGTAGGTGCTCCTAAATTGTGGAACGGGTTGCCGCTCCATATTCGTGCCGCTCAGACTCTTGTGCAGTTTCAGTCATTACTTAAGACTCATTATTTTTCATTGGCTTTAACCCAAGATGTCTCGTTTTTCTTATGTATTTCTGATAGGAATTGGGATTTTTAATGAGTTTAGCTACAACTATTGGTGTTTTCATGGTGTTTTATCCTTTTATTAATTGTTGTTATTGTGTTTTATTACTTGTACAGCACTTTGGGCAACCATATTGTATTAAATGTGCTTTATAAATACATTTGAATTGAATTTAAATGTTCATTCTAAGTGTAATGAACCTATATAGGATACGCGTTTCACTTTCTGAAATTAGTGAACGTTTTCAGTGAAACACTGAAAATGACTTTCAATCTACAGTCAGGGATGATTTGTGGAGCCGTGTCATCCGCTGGTGTTGGTCCACTGGGTTTATTTTAAAGTTCCAAGGTCAGTAAAGCACTGTGTGTAATAAACGCATCATAAATGACCTTTTCAGAGGCATTTTCATATACATGATTTTGGTGATCGGTGCAATTCATGTCTGTCCTACGGAGCAACACAGAAGCTAAACTTGCTTTGAATGAGAGTATTTTCCAATATGTGTTCAAATAACCACGATACCTGAGTGCTACAGTGGTTGGCCTGTTTTCCTCCTCTCCTCCGTCTCAGCTGCTCTGCCTCACTCCATCGTACGGCCCGCTGCAGCTTTCATATTCTGGATCCACTTGCTCTTCTTTGATTGCGATCCTCTTAGCATCCTCTGCAGCGCAAACACGTCAGCTGTGAGTTAGTGTTTCTACTTAAAGGACATTAAAAAAAAAGACAAAGCACTAAATTTCTTTCAGGTGTAGTTGTCCGGCTGAAGCCGTGGGGCCGTTTACCTTTAGCCAGCTGCAAATCAAATGAGTACTGCGTCTCCAGCACCTCCCCGTTGGATGTCAGGCCTTTCATCTGGTCACGCAGTTCCTTCAGCTTAATGTAGAAATGCACCTTGTCTTGAGCACGGGGAAACTGGGCACAGCGTGGGCTTGATGACGGCATTAGGAAGCACACCTGGGGTACGGGATGGATGCCATGAAGATGTGGTACTGGGGGTACATTTCAATAGTAAAATGGATTCTTTTTTGCCACGTACCGTTTCAGTCTCGGGGATCTTGTAAGGCTGGAGGCCAAAGTCAATATTCTTGGCCTTTACGCCAAAGATTTCTTTGCAAAATATTTCGTAAATACCTGAAAAACAAAATTTTTAGAAAATTGTTACTGCTTGACTCAGATGGTGTCTGTATATGTAGGATTTCTTACTGCTTCAAGGGGTGATGTGTGTTTCTTTTTTTTTACCTTTGCCATTAAAAGCAGCAATTAATGGCTTGTACTTCTGTAGCTTTCCAAGCAATTGCCGACCTCCCTCGCGAATTTCCTTACTGGCAAACAGGAAACAATGCCAGGAGAAAAAAAAGAGAAACTTATTTTTACAAATGATTTTTAAAAAATGCACCTAAATGATGTTGGCATTTGGAAAGATGCACATCTTTTGTAAGCTAAGAGCCATCAGCTCTGCCACCCCTCAGGGGTGTGTTTTCTTACCACTAACCTTCTCTCTCTACACTGAAATGACGGCGCCTCAGCGGACCAGTCTGTGGAACTAATGAAGCTGGCAGATGACGCCACTGGTATTGGTCTGATCCAGAAAAAAGTACAAGTCTGCAGACAGACAGGAGGTGGATCGGCTGGCCCCCCGGTGCGGTCAGAACCCGCCAGGAGCTTAAACCGCTCTACACAGAGGGGTTGACGGTGGATCGCTTCGGTCCACCAACTGCTACCTTACGTGGTCAAGGTCCAGCAGACACTGGACTCCTTTCTGCAACTCAAGAAGTACAGCCTACCAAAGGAGCTGCTGGTCATGTTCTATACCAACATTACTCTGTCTGTCCCGTGTTCGTCCGTCAGTGTGTGGTTTGGCTCAGCCACAGAACAGGACAGGTCCAAACGGCAACAAACAATAATATCTGCAGAGAGGATAATCGGGGCTGACTTTCCCTCCATCCAAGAGTTGTACAGGTCAAGGGACAAGAAAGGGGGCCGCTAACATCTCTGCAGACCCCACACATCCTGGACACAAACTATTTAGACCTTTACCTTCAGATCGGGCAAAAAGAGCGCTATTTCCAAAAACCAACTGCCGCAGAGACCGTGTTTTTCCCTCCAGGCTGTCTCTCTGAGCTCCTAGATCGATACCACGCATATTCACACTAATTCTACCTAATTCAAACACTGTATTGATACATATTACAACAAACAAAACAAAAAAACCGAAGCTAAACTCCCTGTTTGTGTGCACAAACCTGGCAAATAAATACGATTCCTATTCGAACATAAACATCTTGTTTTATAAATATGACAAAAGTAGGCAAGCTATCAGTTTGCCTCAGGGTTGGAATGACATTATGCGCTCAGATCGTTCAACCTGGAGAGGTCCTTGCTGCCCGGTGTGGTCCTCTCCACCATGTTGGTGAAGCCGATGCTGTACTTCTCAGGCAGGCTCTGGTCGTGCATGTAGTTGAGCTGCTCTTCAGTCAGACCAGAGAGGAACAGACATTTCCCTAAAAAAAAAAAAAAAAAAAACAGAAATAAAAACCCAAACAAAAAACAAGCACATTGTTAGATTCGCAAACGGGCTAAAAAAAATATTTAAAAAATAGATCAACTAAAACAGGTTGAACAGTGTTACCTTGCAGAAATTCACACCTAGTTAACTACGTAATTTTCTCTAACAAGCTATAGTTTTATTGGAGATTGCTGATGGCTGGATGGAGATGGCGCAAGCCCCACTTCCAGAAGAACCACGGCGGTACAATAATTATTGAAAATAACTGACCCAGCGTGGTGAAACCTGTTAACAGCACGCGTTTGCATGCATTACCCTGTAGGTGGTACGGAAACAGAATTTCAACATACAGAAATGGTTCCCTGGGTTTGGGTAATGGCGTCCTTTGAAGGCCGATAATAGTCCTGGGTTAATCCCAATCTGAGGAGAAAACAGGAAGGTGTTACCATGGCAGCAAGATAGCCAACCCACTGTAGCAGAATCCGATCAAAACTACAACGACAACAACTCACGATTAAAATGTCGAGATTGTAGGCTAGAACGTCAGGGAGCGTTTTGGCCATAACTTCAGCCACGCTCATCCCATTGAAACGGTTCAGAATCCTTTTTGCTTTTTTGGCAGCTTCGACTTCATCCACCCCCTCCTTGATCTCCTTGTCCGCCATCTGCTGCTTAGAGGGTCGACCTCTTTTCTTCTTTACCACCGTCACAACTGGAACGGAGAGAAGAAATTCAACAAAGACAAGAATTTGCATAGCACGACGTCCCGTTTCTGCTTCTGAAGTTGTTCGTTGAGGTAAATAAGCAGAAGTGAGTCTGCTCAATAACCACCTCGTTTACCTTGAGGAGGGTCGCGAGGTTGAATGTTGGGTTCCTGCTGCTGGATCGTATGCTGATGCGGAGTCTGCTGGGGGACTGCGGGTTGCTGCAGGTGCTGCTGATGCTGGGTGAAGCTCGGCTGGCTGATCTGTTCCTGGTGATGATTTGAGGCTGCAGGAAAGGTGTGGTAAAAGGGTTCCTGGTATTCCGATGGTTCCCTGTGGACAGACAGCTCCGTCATGACAGGCTCCTCCATGTAGCCGTCGGCGTAATGGCCCAAGCTGTGATACGGCATCATATGCTGGGCCTCGGGGTGCTGCTGATTGGCCTGGTACCTAGGGAGAAGAAAAGAAGAGCTGAGCAAACACATACAAAGACGGATATGTGGAAGGAAAGGAAAAACTGTTATGTCTAATGGTCAACAGTGTGGTTGAGGAGGGGGAAAAAAAACACGCACACAGTTCCACAAGACAATACTTACAAACATGCATGCATTGATGTACATCACTTTATAATCTGTGCATTATATTTTAACCATTGTGTGCAGCTCATTTAAGCAAGAATACCATATACAGTGCCTTACAAAACTATTCATACCCAACAACACAAAGCAATGGTCTACTGCAAAGTGGAAGAAAAACACTTCTTTTTCTCTTTTACAACATAATAATGCTGTACTTTAGTGTGCATTTAGCCCCATTTATGCTGATAGTCCTAAAAAAATGAATAAGTATTTAAATTTGATTAATAATTACTTTATGAAGCCAACTAATCAGAGTCCAGTTGTGTAAAAATGTATCCCCAGTGTAAATACAGCCGTTCTGTGAAGTAAGATAAGACCTACATGGAAAATGCTATGTGCCGAGGTAAACTAACACTGCTCAACACTCTTAACATCGCCACGGCAACACATGATGGTGGTGGTAGCAGCATCATGTTGCGTAGATGCTGTTCTCAGCAGGAACAGGGAAGCTGGTCAGAGCTGATGGGGAGATCAATGGGGCGTCAATCTGGACACCCACTCTAACCACACGGCTGGAGCCACGGCGGAACGGTTTAGAGCATAAGAATATGTTCATGTGTAAGATTGGCCCAGTCAAAGTCCGGACCTAAAACCTATTTAACAAAGAAAATGGACAGAAATGTCAGACAGAAGTGGAAATCTGTTGGAGACACACTAAAAAAGACACCCAGCTGTGAGTGCAGTGAAAGATGGTTCTACAAAGTATTAACTCTAGGGGACTAAATATAAATGCACACCACACTATTCAGTTTTTTTTTGCAAGGCACTGCATCTCGTCTTGCTTGTGTTGAGCGTACATCTTTGTATTTCCATTTCCATCTATTTACCTCTCTGATAAAAAAATAAATAAATACAAATCTCTCAACTGAATTGCTTTACATAACATGCCACTGTATAACAGCTTTATCCACTCGACCATTAACACAAAAACTGCGGACGAGGTTTTCAAAAAGCACATTAACACATTGACCGTCTTTGATAAGTTCAATGTCATTTCCAGCCAGAAACCTGAACGTAAAGTCAGATCGCCTGACGTCTCATAATTTTCTCCATCATGCATGAAAATGAGTGTGTGAGGGAGATAAGATGAGAAGTTCCCCCCAGTCAGTCCGTCAGCCCCCCAGCATCAACTCACCACTGCTGAAAATAATCCGTGGGAACCGTCAATGCTGTAAACTGCTTTTCCTCCATATTAACTGTTGACTTGTTTCAATACATTAATGGTAATATATGCTACTGCTAAAACTCGCCGATACAGATTATGTTACAAAATAATACCTCCGATTGACACACAAAGAGGAATCATCGTTGCTAAAGGGAGGAAAGAGCTAATATTGCACTATGCTAACAGCTATAATGAATTATATACAGCTGTACTGAAACTATGGTTCGATCTGTACATCACCGAACTGATTTACTGAAGTGTAGCAACATACCTGTCATACATTTTCTGATAAAGATTAAAATAAGGAAACGAGGTAGCCACAACACAAAGACCATTTAAACGCTCAACATTTTCTTCTCTATCTGGTTTACTGGCGTTCTTCCGCCACCTAGTGCTAATAATGTATACTGCAAGAGGCACATTCTGTGTTTTTTTATGCGTTAAATTCTGAATGACTGTGAAATGACATTTACGCACAATAAGTACCATTAAATTGCCAATTAATATTTAGTAACTGAAGTATTAGACAGCCTTCACCCGATTATAGAGGCAGAAGAATCTCATAGTCCGTCGCTAGGTGGGGGTAGACGTTGCTTTCATTGCATACAACAACGCTAATAAATAGCATAGAAGAAACTTGAAGAAAAAGATTGTATATTCTTAACGCTCCTCACTTCGTAGTAAAAACACGACACCTTCAATGTACAAATGAATGCAGTTGATAAACACTGCATTTGTGTCCTTTCGGGTCGGTAATCTCATTTTAGAACAACAACTTTCTACGAAATGTGTTCTATTAAACCGATATCATGTCTCCTCGATTAATGTTCTCTTATTTTCGACCGTGAACTTCTTCAGGAGCGAATGGACTTAACGTTTGGGAGCGAGCAAGATCCGCAAATAGATGCAGAGTGAGACGTCGCCTCTCGTAGATCGTGTAATTGTTAGCTAAACATCGCGACGTGCGTGCTTGCGTCACTGCGTGTGTCTCAATGACAGACAGATACTTTGTGGTTTAAGATGGTTAAAGACAGCTTTACCTAGCACCTATTCGTTGATTTAATAAACAAGGTAAGAATACAAATACACTAGTATTTCCCGTTTCTTTAAGTATGTCTGAACTCACTGCTGTTTTTGGTTATAAATGTGTTCGTTCGGACTTCGTAACCTTTCTTCGAATAGCACATGTATACCTGCTGCCAGCCTATTACACACAAATAATGTGAAAACTTTTCAGGTCGCAGCTGAAACACTCATACTGCTGTAAAATATTACGTTTGGGGGTAATGTTCACACATCAGTTTAAAAACAGGATTAATACATTGAGAGCAATATAGGAAATACTTTTTAAAAACTATTGGTTGACAAAAATAGTATTGATGTTGCTCCAAGGAAGCCATGCAGAAGAAATAGTTGACGGGACCGTTGTAATTGTTATTGTGGCTTCCTGGAAAAGAGGCAGCAAGAAAGCCATAGGAAGGTTTTCACATTGCCACCAGCCTTGAAGGGGACAAAACAAACATGTGGAAGAAGGTGCTCTTGTCAGATGAGACCAAACATGTAACTTGTTGACCTTCATCCATGCACGGTGGGAAATTAACAGTGCACATCAAATGTAATGCACAGTGTTCTACAGAGCAATCATTACGAGAGAGAAAAAGCCTCAGACCATTAATACTAAAACGAATAAAAGCCACATTAAGCCTGGCATCAACAGACGGCAGAAGGTGTTTATATGTATATGCATGTTTGGGTTTTTTTCCCCACCACCATCAACTTCAGCATTCCTTTTGCCCAAAGGCCGAGTCAGAGTCACCCTGCAAGGATGCCAGCTGGTGTGTCGTGGTCTCGGTACTTTCGGATGTTGGGAGCCAGTGTTTTGGCCATGTTTGCAGGAGCGCAGGTCGTCCACCAGTACTACCTTCCTGATCTGGTAGGAGGCAACATGAATCCATTTTCACTGTTTAAGCTCTGTTTTTGTTGTTGTTGTTGTTTTTATGAAAACTGTTTAAAGTTCTGATCAGAAGTTTACAGATAGTCCTCATCACAATGAATGGCAAAAATAATTCTTGAATAATCTTTATTTTACCTATTCTAGCTTAATTTTTCCCCCATTGTGGATTGATTATGCAACATGAAAGTTTAATATACTTTAAAATAGGGATGTGTATTGGCAAAAGTCTGGCATGTGATATTTATCACGATACAGGGGAGACGATACGATATATCGCGATACTATGAGTAAGACGATGTATTGTGATTTTTAAAACTCAATTTAACAGTAGGAAAACTGTCTCAGCATTCTAAACGCTCCAACCTGTTTCATAATTTAACAGATCCAGTTTTATTACTAAATCTAGTTGATCCACTGGAACGAAGAAGGTGAAAACAGCCACAAACTACCAGTCATGCTTTTAATTTTACTACAAAAAATTACTGTCATCATTAATGGTTCCATTCAAATCCCCCCCCAAAAAAAAATTAAAACATCGATAAAAAAAAATATTTATTCAATATCGGGAAATAAAATATCGCGATATATCGGTGTATCAACATTTTCTTACATCCCTACTTTAAAAAATGAGTGAAAATGTACTGTGTGCGTCTAGTTTTTCTAATCCCTACAAGGTGAAGATTATCACACAGGCTCAAACACACACACACACACACACTAATGTCTGAAGCCACGATTTTAGCAATCAGCTAACAACTCTGCAAAAATGTATTCATGTACTAAAACAAAAGTAGTCGCTGGGACATGTCTAAAAAGGTTTACGTTGGTTCATACCAATATTTGTTTTCACTGTGACTGTGATTGTGGTACTCAGACCAAGATTGCTTGGTTTTTATGTTGTATTTCAGAGTATACCAGAAGTTCCGCCAAAGCCCGGAGAGCTTCGGACAGAACTACAGGGTTATAAAGCAAGAGAAGAAGCTGCTGCCGTCTTAAAGAGGCTTGAAGAGAACCAGAAAATGGACTGACGAGGAAATGCATTTTTAAGTTTGCTACAACTGAATGCTGAATGCTACAATGTACTTTGGGGACTGGAACTTTTCTGGAACAACCGCAATGGATAAGTTCTCCTTTCGCTTTATGTTGTACACAGAATAAATATTCATATTTGAATGCAACTGAGCCAAAAAGACCTGCAGAACAGAACCAACACATCACAGCTGCTCATCCTTATCATGATACATCCAACCTTCTTGCATTTCACTGAGGTTTAATCCAAATATAATCATCGGTTGCAATCATTCCTGTGCACTTGGCTTTCCAGGAATAACTGTCATGAGCATAATAATTATTTTGATAACCGTTAGTCCATCACTATGCATTTTAAATGTTGAATATTTTGGAAAGGTGATGAACAGAGTAAAACAATATTATGTTTTATGAACACATGTAACCCTGTAGAAATACCATTGTTCCACACCAGAAGGAAAATTATATCAAAAATAAAGATGTCAAACTAAAATGTTGGCAACATTTGTTTTATCAAGCAGAGAGAGAGAGAGAGAGAGCCATACAAGCATCTTCTTATTAAACCTCTAAAGTATACATTAAAAGATGTTCTCTGTATGGGATCATTGTAAGTAAGATGTTTATCTTTGGTACATTACAGTAGTACAGTATCTTTAGCAAACACCCCACCCACTTAAAAGGTACAGGCAAATGGGTTGAGCGTTTAGTGCTTTGTTTGTGCGGGTAAAACTAACGTTTGTGCTGCTTCAGTTTTTGAGATATCAAACTTTATTTTTATAGGTCATTCTGAGGTTTATTTATAACCTACGCCATAGAGATCAACACCACTGTCTGTGGCAGGTTTCACCAGCTGTGGCGTTTTTTTCGTTACAGAACTCTGTTATATAAACGGCAACTTTTTTTAATGCTTGCTGCTTTTAACTTTATTCATGTTTTGTGTGTTTCAGTACATTCTAGTAAACCGATTCAGTCAGAGACTAGGTGGAAACTTCTAATGTTACCAATGCAGAAAGGAACACAAGGTCAACTTTTTATTTCTTTCTGTGGAAAACTATGACATTACAGGTGAGGTGATTTATGTATACATACATTATTTTTTTGTCAGAGCCAGTGTGTGTATGATTTTGTTTTTTAATTATATATGTTCATTATTATTACTTTAGCTTCATTATTATTACTTTAGCTGTCTCAGAACAAATGTTTTGCTTTCAGGCTATTTTCCTGTTTCAATTCAATTCAAAAACACTTTATTGATCCTAGAGGGGAAATTAATTGTTGTTGTAGCTCAAACAATTAATTCTTTAAGAAGTTGTAGATCATGATGGCTATATGGGCAGGAAGGATTTCCTGTAGCTGTCTGTGTTGCAGCAAAAGCGAAGAAGCCTCCGACTGAAGATGCGCTGTTCTTGTAGGATAGTCTCAAGAAGAGGAATGCTCAGGGTTGTCCATAATTTTTTTTTTTAAGAATCCTTCTTTGCATCATCATCTCCAGATGTTCCGCGGCCGTCCCCAGAACAGAACCAGAACCTACTTTATCAGGTTGTTGAGCCTTTTTAAATCCCTGGCTCTGATGCTGCTACCCCAACAGATGATGGCCGAAGAGATTACACTCTCCGCAACAGACTGCATCTTGCTGCAAAACGTTTTTGGTTTTATTTAACCCAACCTTATTAAACAGATTACACACATAGCAATTTGAAAATGACATTTTCCAGCAATAACACAATAACGGCACATATCTCAGAAACGGTAGCAGCACAAACGTTGATTCTACCTGTGCACATCAGCACAAACGAAGCACAAACAAAGTAGACCATTCTGGTCTGTTTCGGTGCAATCTGGGGTGTATGGTGACCTCTAAATGACCTATAAAGCAAAGTTTAATATCTCAAAAAACCGAAGCACTGAGCTCTGGTGACCGTGGAGTGAGCTGAACCAGGGCGCGCGCCGGGCCCGGTATCATAGCAACCGGTTCTAACAGAAAATAGAGGGGGGGAGGAAATGGCGACGCAGCGAGAGAAAGACGTGGCAGAATATCTCAGGAAACACAAGATTATTGAACTCATGGACAACTTGACGAGCATGCTCCTGTTTTACAGACCCGGTTAGAGTTTGATTCTTCCTCAAGCATAAAAAGTAGCCGTCTCCCATGCGCGTTATTATTAGCAATATTTGTTAATAACGCTGAAAGTATGCTCGTCTTTAGTTTCTAAGGATTTAATGAACATGACTTGCAGATAATCAGCGATCATGGTATTAGCCAATTTTAAAAAACGCACTGATAAATGCATTACAATACAAATGTCCTGCAATATACAAAATTGCACATGTAAGTTAAAATGTATACAGTACAGACGTCCACCTTAGTCTTTGAACACTATCAGCTATCAGGGATTGTGGTAGTAGCAATATGCTGTGGTGCTATGCTACCAGTGGTTGTGGACGGTATATGAAAAATGACTACCTCATTTCTCGACTGCAACTTAGTTCAACAGCCATTGATCACAAACACACATCAAACTGGTTTCGGAATGGCTAAAAGCTAGCTAACATTAAGGAAGGCCTTCCTAAACCCCCTACCTCAAATCTAGGGTGCACCAATGTGAAAATTTGGTCCAGTACTGATATGCTACATCAGTATTGCAGTTATGGCTGATAACCGCTATTTACAGGTATTATATGTAATTCCCTTCCCTTTCGACACTGTTAAAAATGACCACTTCGCCTACATTGTTTCTCTGCTTCAGTTAAAACCCCCCACAACCCTGCATTGTATCACTTTCCCATGACCGAACAAATACCACATGACTAACCCCCTCTCCTGAAACACATACATAAAGAGCAGCAAGATGGTGATGAACATCAGTTGGTAATATTACCCTAGTTTCAATTATCGGACCAATACCGATGTGAATGTCGATAATTCGTGCCTCCTTACTCAAATCTATTGAAAATCGGAGGACTACGCATAAAAGCTTGGTCCATGTCTGGAAGCTAGCCAAATGACATGAATTGATACCAGTTCTTTCATGAAAAAAGTGGTCAAGCATCCAGAGATGGGTACAAAAAGAGAGAGGTCAAGTTGCATCTGCTAAGGAATATTAACCCCAGAATAAATAGCGAGTGACTTCACAGCTGTGCAATTACTGTTTTTAGAAAAAGATCCCTGTTTCCCACCTATCCAACCTGATGCTGCATCATCACAGTGTTTAAAATCTTTATTCTGAATACTCTGATATTGACCCTGCAGTAAACTTCTCTTTTGCTCTGTTTAGGTTTCAATTTATTAAATGATTAACTTACGTTGCTATCAGATAGAATACATTTTTGGTGCTGCCTTTTTCTTTTTTGTAGTTTTGCCTTTCTAGTTGACATGTTCGCTGATTGTGTCATTCAGAGAGTCCCAGCGAGTTTCTGATTGAGCAGCTGGAGCAGCTGAAGATTTCCCAGGAGAGTGGATTGAGAGGGCCAAATCTGTTCGACAACTCTAACCTGGATGCTGTCTTTGGGATACTGGATCCCGCTAATCAAAAATATATCACTTTTGCACAGTACAAGCAGGGTGAGTGGTGCTAGTCACTTTGAAGAAAGTCTTAAAATTCAGAACTGTCTCCGTACACAGTTCTTTATAGTTAAGTAGATGATTTTTTTTCCAATCTCACTGATGCATTTAAAGCATTAATTACCGTATTTGAGATGCTTATAAAGTCTTTTTGTGGAACTACATTTAAGGTATTTATTTCTTAGTTCTTCTGCTATTAATTTTCGGGCATTTTCAACTCTTCACTGGAGACATGGTTCAAGACCTCCACCATAGTCCCTGTCCCCAAGAAGTCAAGGATCCCTGGACCCAATGACTACAGACTTGTAGCTCTGACATGTGTGGTCATGAAGTCATTTGAGTGCCTTGTTCTCTCCTACCTCAAGACCCTCACGGCCCCCCCTGCAGTTTGCCTACAGAGCCAACAGGTCTGCAGACGACGCCATCAACATGGCCCTACACTTCATCCTGCAGGATCTGGACTCCCCGGGAACCTACGTCTGGATCCTGTTTGCGGACTTCAGCTCTGCCTTCCAACACCATCCTTCCAGACCTCCTCCAAGGCAAGCTGTCCCAGGTCAGGTGGGAGCCAACCAATCACCTCCGTCATGAAGAAGGCCCAGTAGAGAATGTACTTCCAGAGGCAGCTGAAGAAAGTCAACCTGCGGGCACGGACGATGATGCAGTTCTACACTACAATCATCGAGTCCATCCTCACCTCCTCCATCACCGTGTAGTATGCTGGAGCTACCATCAGGGACAAACAGAGACTGTGTCGTGTTGTGCGCTCTGCTGAAAAGGTGATTGGCTGCAGACTCCCAACTATACAGGACCTGTAGACCTCCAGGACACTTGACCGTGCAGGTCACAGCCGACCCTTCTCACCCTGGACACAGACTTTTTGACCCGCTCTCCTCAGGCAGGAGTCCGAAAGGACCGGAACCTCTCGACGTATGAACAGTTTGTTCCCCTCTGCTGTTTGACTCATGAACAATAACCCTAAGACTGTTCCCACCACCCGCTGTGTTTCAGTCACATGACCATGTGTTGTATTTTTGCACCTGTCTGATTTTTGCACTGATGATAACCTGCACTCATCCATCCATCCATCCATCCATTTTCTTCCGCTTATCCGGGGTCGGGTCGCGGGGGCAGCAGCCTAAGCAAAGAGACCCAGACTTCCCTCTCCCCAGCCACTTGTTCCAGCTCCTCGGGAGGAACCCCAAGGCGCTCCCAGGCCAGCCGAGAAACATAGTCCCTCCAGCGTGTCCTGGGCCTTCCCCTGGGCCTCCTCCCGGTGGGACGTGCCTGAAACACCTCACCAGGGAGGCGTCCAGGAGGCATCCTGACCAGATGCCCGAGCCACCTCAACTGACCTGCACTCATGTATATATTAATCTGTTTACCCCATTTTATTTTATTTTTTTAGTTATTGCATGCTTAGAAGTGTTTTATCTTATTTCAACAATTTCCTAATGTTGTGAACCTGTTCACACATATAGCAATAAAACTTTTCTGATTCTGATTTTAACCTTAACCAGACAACCTTGTTTATTTGTGTGGATAAATATATTTTTTAAAGCTCTTGACTAAAAATACCTGCTTGAAGCTGTGAAAGACTAAACTTCAGGACTTATCTGCTTTCTGTACTGTATTTTGCATGTAATTAATCACATGTTTACTCATTTAAAAAGTAGCAATAGAATAAAATACAATATACATATCCTTTATTGTCCCACAGAAGGGAAAATCAGGCATAAAGACTGCAAAGTGATGGGCAATTTCACACAAGAAAGAAAGAAAAGAATTAAGAATAATATACTGTACAGTGAAGGCAAAATTGCTGCACAAAAATATGGTGCAGTTGTTAAAAATATAATCGGATCTAAGAAACGTGCAAACTGAGAAGGACAACGTTCACATTTTTACAAAACAGGCGTGTGTATTTGTGCATTAAAAACAGACCTTTTACAAGAAGTGAAAAATAAAACTGTCCAAACAGAGATGTCCGAATAACAGCAGGAATGTAAACATTTATTGAGTTTATTGGGAGCAGTGATGGTTGTAGAGGCCTACAGCTGCTGGGAGGAAAGACCTATGATAACGTTCCTACATGCGCCTAGGATGCAGCAGAAGTAGCTGTCTGGTTCAGCAACAGCTTCATGCATTGGGTGGGAGACATTGTGCAACAGGGATGTTATTGTAATAGGCATTTTTTTGTAAAGTAATATGATTACATAAAGGTTCCTGCTTTAAATTAAGGTACTGTCTTGTCTAAATTCAAAATGATAAAATAATAAATAATTTGTTCTGAATCAATAAGCTTTCCAAAGTTATTTAGCTATCAGTTTTTTAAATTATATGATTTTTCACAGCACTTAAACTCCCCTGTAACTCCAGTGTTATTGGTTCATCAAGTTGTTTACTATGCCACAATTAAGCTGCACAAGTCATATTATTAATTATCTCAACAAAGCCAGTTTTGTAGTATTCATCACATATATTGGAAGGTAATTTTTATTCCTGCCAGTACTGCGACTTATAGATCTTCAGTGTGAATGTTATCAAAAACTGTTTCTCCCCACAGCTCTGACCATGCTCGGCGTAAAAGACATCAACGAATGTCCCGAAGGTGTGAATGAAGACAGAATATCCTATGAAACATTCAAAACTGAAGCGTGAGTGCTGCTTGCTGAGTCAGCTATGTATGTCAAAGCATTTTAAATGTTCTGTGAGTTTAGTTTGTGATATTCTTTTTTTTTTTCAGGATGGAAGTACTGCAGAGAAGCTCAGCAACATATGTACAGCTCTGAAGTCCCCCTCCCTCCCTCTCTCTCTCTGCAATGGCTCTTTTAAAATTTTATGTTACTGATGTTTGGAGAGGCATTATCAGCTCGTGTGAGGTGGAAAACATGCGATTTAACAAAGGAAAACAAGTATCTGGAGTTGCTAAGCCTGTAGAAAATGCAAAAATTCCTTGCTGAATTCTTGCTTTTCTCATTCTGAGGCTATTTTTGTTTTGTCATTTTACCACAAACTATAACTAATAAATTTACTCCAGCATCCACTCTAGTCAAATAGTCTTTTCACTGTTGTTCAACCTTAGCTGTGTCAGGATTTCAGATGAAAATATCCTCCACACAACACCTATGCATCGTTTTATTGCAAAGCATCAATGCTATGCCTGCTTATTCTAATAATTTTCTTATAGAAACGCATTTCCACCACTCTGATAAAGAGCAAACAAATATCTTATAATTAAATGATTATAGGTTTTTAATAATCACCACTTGGCTTTCTCATTATTACGTAGCTATATCATAATCATGGGATACAATGTCATTAGGATGAGCTTGCATCCCATATAAGGATCAACAACCTGCATCTAGCATCTGATAGCATCAGACTATCTATAGAGTGTCTTCAGTCGGAGGCTTCTTCAGTTTCGCTGCAACACAGACCGCTAACCACAGCCATCATGATCTACAACAACTCCTTAAATAACTAATTATATGAGCTACAACAACAATTAATTTCCCTCTGGGATCAATAAAGTATTTTGAATTTGAATTGAATTGAATTTTCTGTATATTTGGGTATGGATTGATGTTAAAATGTTTAGTGTTGCATAATTACAAACACATAATCTTGAATGCCAAACATAAAACCATTCATGTTGTCGATTAAAATATGCAGGTCCTCTTAAACGCATCAAAATGTCCTTAGCAAATATAAGAATCTAGAGCGTGTGTGTGCTATAAAGACAGTGAAAGCAGAGCGTTTCTGCAGCGTGGCGCTGTTGAACGCTCACCGAAAGGGGCGTGGTCTGGAAGTGACATGGCCGCCTCCTTATACGGGAGGCTCCTCGCTGCTCCTCGGTTACTTGTAGGTTAAACTAGTTTGTCATTTCCACGGAAAAGTTTCACCGGTACTTTAAGGGCCAGCGGCCAACGGAGCTCAGCATGGGCACCGTCCACGCCAGGGTAAGGAACAGTCCGCGGGGAATGTGTTGGCCCCGGACTTTGACCTCTCTTGAGTACTTAGTGGGAATCTGTCAGAGCGGCTTCTGTGGTGGAAGTAAAGGCCCCAGCACACCGTGCCGCTGTTTTATAGCACAGGACAAAGTTTCCAGCTAGGAATGGTTTCATCTCAACCAATTTATGCAAAGACAAAAACATCAACTGTTTTATGTTTTGCCTCCTGTCTGTGATAATAAGCACGGTGAGTGATGCTGGTGTGTCTGCAGTGTTGCAGAAGCTATGACACTACAGCACTGAACATTTTCAAAGTAATTCTGATATTTTATAGCTAACTAGGTTATAACTATATAGTTAAAGCGTTATAGCTAACACTTTAACTCTTTAAAGTGAGTTCCCGTTGAATTCCTTTTATTGCACAGTTACCTTTTATCATATTTTCCACCACCCCCTATTGTGTGATGTGTAATTTTGTGCAACAAAGTTATTTGAAACCAACAACAACAACAAAAAAAAAAGTTATTCTTACTGCAGCCAGGAATAGTGTGGCATATTACACTTATAATAAGTGTAATAAATTATTTTAAAATATTGTTTAGAATAAGAAATAATGTGATACATAGACAAGTAAAAAAAATGTAATTAAAACAAATTTCATTTGTGGTAGTTTTCAAGTGTTTATAGTGAATTAGAGTATACGTTTTAACCATTCTGCTCTTTTTAGAGTAACACAAGTATAACAAGTGAAAATTAGCTGGTTAATGAGTCTGTCTGTTTGCTGCTTAACTGAGATGCCTGCCGTGGCTTCAAACTATTTCTGAAACCTTGTTATCCACATAGGAGTCAGGTCCGCAAAGTATACCGCAAATACATCACTATTGCAATATCACTATGCAATATTCATAATGCAAAGGCCTGTTTGGTGTGCAGTAATTGTTGCCTAATATATTTCAGGTGTTATGAACTTGCATTTTTCATGCTAATGTAATATCCAGCCAGGTGGACAGAGTCTTTAAGGTAGCAGATGTTCATTGTAACGACATCGCCCAAAACGCTAAAAGTCACGGAGTGATGGAAGAACAGATTGTGTGTGTGGATGTGTGTGGGGGGGGTAAACTGAAAAAAAACTCCCAGCAATGTCAGTTTTTTTCCAATATCGTGCAGCCCTAATACTACTTTTGTGTGGCCTTTAGTTTTCCACTCCATGATTGTCCAGCTGAGTTTCTTCTTTCTAAGGCAGGAAAAAAAGTGTAGGAGTGTTTCTCTCCAGCAGCGTGCAACAGCAGGTGAGGGAGGGGCAGCACTGTGTTACGTCTGTGCTCCACAGAGCCAGAGAAAGCACTGGTTGCTCCGGCACCTTCTCTGACAACGACTTTAAACTGTACAAAGGAGATGAAGGAAAATTTTAGCAGTTATGAAACAATGTTGTAAAAAAAAATCTTGGTATACCATAACTGATAACATACCTAATACATGAAAATGCCCTGTCTTTAAATTAATTAGCCAACTTGATGTATTCTAAAAACATTCAGTTATCAAAATAAGGGCTATTATGTGTGTTGTTTATGTTGCTATGTGACATTTGTCTCTTGTTTTGGTTTGTTGGTCAGTCAAACCGTCCTGTTCTGTAGTACGACTAAGTAAAACATCCTATGAAATGAAATGTATTCGTTGTTAAATATTTAAAATTTTGGCTTTATAGAACACTATGTGTACTTTGGGTGATTCTAGTTGCTTTTCTCATATTTTGTTTCTGCAGAGCCTCGACCCTCTGCCCATGCACGGGCCAGAGTTAGGTGTCCAAGCAGATGACATTGAAGCTCCAGAGATTGAACGGGAGCCAAAGCAAGAAGTTATTGAAAACAAAGATGTAAGAATGTCATTTTTTTTGGTGTCTTTTTAGGCATCAACGTCTCAAGACTTTCTGTAGCACGCTAACGTTGGTATTTTGTTTGCCCTTTCAAAGGTATCGATCCCTTGCTTTGTGACCATGTAGTGCTGTGTAATAATGCCTTCCATTGATTCTTGTCTTTTTGTTTTCTCTGTTGAATTTTGTTTGGGATGTTCACGATGTTTCAGGCTGTGTTTCTCGTTTTTTTTTGTTTTTTTTGTTTTTCAGGTTGTCGTTCAGCGAGTGCACATAGATGGACTCGGAAGAACAAAAGAGGACCTGTTGAGTTATGAAATCTCAGAAGTGTTCAGGGCAAAAAACCTGATTGACGTATGTCCCACTTTATCCCACTGCACCGTTCGTTGCTTCTTCAGCACCTACTTGTTTTGAGCAGTCGCTGGCGTCAACATGCTTAACTTTGTGATGCAGGTGATGCGAAGGTCTCACGAAGCCCGACAGAAGCTGCTGCGTCTCGGTGTCTTCAGAAAGGTGGAAGTTGTTATTGACACCTCGCGAGGTACTGACCGTCACCATGGCGTCTTGGGAAGTTGGGAACTGACTTTTATTTGGAAGAATCTCAATTTCAATACATTAGCTGTGTGTTACATGTTCATAGCGTGTTTTCTTTTGTCTTCAGGTGAAGATGCCCTTCCTAATGGCCTTGACGTGACTTTTGAGGTCACTGAGCTCAGGCGTATGACTGGCAGCTACAACACTATGGTTGGAAACAATGAAGGCAGCATGGTTAGTGCTTAAAGCCAAGTTAACATTTATTGTTATTTTACTAAAACGTTTTTGCTCTGTTTTATTGTTCTCTTATATTGAATAATATGTTTTTTTTATATTATATTACATTTCTAATATTCAATTTTATTGAAAGTAGCAATTTCCTGATAAGCTTTTGCTTTCTGTCGTTTCAGGTACTCGGACTCAAATTACCGAATGTGTTTGGGCGGGCAGAAAAACTGACATTCCAGTTCTCTTACGGTACCAAAGAGACATCCTACGGACTCTCCTTCTTCAAACCCCAACCAGGACACTTTGAACGCAAGTAAGATGTAAACAGCTTTTAGAAAACCAAATAGTTTTGTGGTCAAGCTTAATACGTACGCAGGAAAGATAATGCGCACTGTCGTAGATTCGACAAGAGTTCTCTCTATCTTTTTACATTTTTCAAAAAGTGTGTTTGAAGCAGATTTTCATTGCTCTCAGCCAGGGGTCAGAAAAGGGGTAATCCCTCCTTTGCACCTGCTTACTGGTAGTATACAGCAACTGGTGGGGTAGGGGCAGCGCTTCACTACTCTGGGCTTTATACAGCTGGAGAAAACTCCGGTCACTCTCCCAGTTTCTCTGGCATCTGATTAGGACTGTAAACCATGGATACGGATTAAAGCTTTGTTAAACCTTGATACAGGGACCCAGCCCATGCCTACTCTCAATAACCAAGTGGTTGTGGTTGGAAAATCTGCAGACGAGCACTTGACGTACTTTCAGTTCATTTCTCATAGAGCTTGAAATGTGGGGGAAATCTAAGCCATAGCGACCAGGAAGTCCTGTATTTATTCTTCAAACGGAACCCAGGAGAACATCTAATTTCCACTTTTCTTTTTGCTTTCAGTGTCTCTATTAATGTGTACAAAGTAACAGGTCAGTTTCCATGGAGCTCACTAAGAGAGACGGATCGAGGCATCTCTACAGAACTTAGTGTAAGGCGCTTCTTTACATTTTTTCTTTTCTTTTCATCTGGCATTTAGTTGAGCCTAAGTTCTGAGAAACAGTTTGGGCTCTCCTTCTTCATGTTCTAATTTTTCATGCCAGCATTTACTACTATGCTCTATGTGACAAAGCCATTCACACATTACTGAACTTACTGTGTTGTAATTGAACAAAAATCGTGTCGCATGTCATGCTGGTTGCCGATTTCTCACTGCAGATCTCTAATAACACAAAAGGACTTATTTTGAAACCTACCACATACAGTTTCCTTTATGGAAGACCAGCCAAACCCTTAAGTGGGAAGGAGTGTGGAGAGAGCTGGGCTCTCTGGGTCAGACGGCCTCTTTCGCCATCCGTGAGGAGAGCGGTCATTCCCTCAAGTCTTCCCTATCGGTATTTGTCTTCTTTTTTTCTTTTCTTTTTTACATCCTAAGACTACGCTATGAGCTCAAACACTGCGGTTCGGCTGCAAAAAAGCGCTCCAACCAATTGCTTGTAAAATGGTTAGCAGAGGTTTAAACCAGTTTCATTACGTCTTTTGATTAAGAGATTTTAATTGGCTTATTTAGACGATGTTGTCAAGTGGTAGAAAATTAGGTTTCTACAAGGAAAAGTCTAACTGAATATTTTTTAGCACCTACCCTGTGTCATTTTGTGTTTCAGCATGCTATGGTCATTGATACCAGAAACTCCTCCATCCTTCCCAGGAAAGGTGGATTACTCAAGATTCATCAGGTTTGGTCTTTACTGGAAAAATAGCATTTACAGTTGTTTCTAAATGAAAACAATGTGACGGATCTCGTGTATAAAACGAATGTTTCGTGTTCGTATAGGAACTCGCCGGTTACACCGGGGGGGATGCCAGTTTCCTGAAGGAGGACTTTGAGTTTCAACTCAACAAATCTCTCATTTGGGATTCAGTGAGATTTATCATTTAACTCTTCATCCACAGACCAAAGATTGCCGCCCAAAATAGATTTTTAGGCAGGTTTGATTGGGGCAGAATAGGATGTAAAGATTTAGTAATTCTTTTTCTCTTCAGTGGTCTGAAAAATGTTTTCTTTCCCCTGACAGATTGCGTCTATTTTTCATTTGCTGTTATACTTAAATGTTTTATATCATCACAAAAAAAAAATGAAGTGATTATACTTATTAAGGGGAAACAAAGATATCCAAACTCCTGACCTAATATGGAAAAAAATCTCACAGCCCCCCGACTTCCTGTTTTTTTGTTTGTTTGTTTGGTTCACTTTCACTGAGTGGAGAAATCAACTAAATCGATCCTGCCTGACCAAGATCAAGTATGAGGCATTATCAACAAATGGAGAAAACAGCATGAATGATCCAAAACACACCAGCGACTCCCGTCCTTCTCAGGCTAGACAATGCTAAAACCTCCTGAATCACTTCACATGAAAGCATTAGAAATAGTTGACAAGCAGCAAGGCTGGGCGATATGGCTTTAAAATAAAATCTCCGATTTTTTTCATACTAAATCCGATGTCCAATTTTTATTCAATTTTTTTTCTCCCTTTCTTTAATTACAAATATCAGAAAATATTTTCAAAAATGTACTTTACTATACTATTATTATTTATCATCCGTTCTGGGAATTGATCTGAATTTAAAGTCCAAATAAACGCAAGCTGTAAAACAAAGATGGTAGGCTCTCGGCCGGCTGACAACTCTCTAAACTACGGAAGCCCACAAGGAGTGTGTTGGTGTTAAAAAAAATCCCAATTTTCTACATTTTAAATCTTCATAGATAGCAAATTTGTTTAATCGATAAAATAGATTTTATTGTCCAGCCCTACCTGTAAGCGATCAAAATTGCAGTAAACCGTCCGCAAGCTTAAACTATAAAGTTTTCATCCCTTCAAACATGTTTGCTACTTGATTTACAAAATGTGACACAAATTATCTCTACTAAAATTAAGCTATTTCATTAGATTGAGAACCGGTACTTCTAAAACATGTGCCATGAAAGTAGGCAGCAGAGGTGAATGTGAACTGTGTTTCAGAAAACATACCAGCAGGAAAAAAAGCCCACATTATCTGTTAGTGGCGGTGTATTGTGGGACAGTTTACCACCTTTAGTCAGGGCAAGTCCTAATCTAATCATTTGACACATTTACATATAGAGGTTCATGAATGTGTACATGCTCAAAAACATCCAAAGTGGCTAAATTTAAACTATTCTGCAAAGAAGTTGAAATTCCTCTGCAGCAATGTAAAAGGCTCATTGCCAGTTATCGCAAATGTTTGCTGAAATCTGTTGATGCTAAGGGGGGGGGTTGACCAGTTATTGGGTCTATGGAGCAATTACGTTTTCACACAGGACCAGGTTTATTTAGCTTTTTTCCCCCTTAATTAATTAAATCATCAATTGAGTGCTGCTTTTAGTTTTTAATCCAATTTTTTTGTAGTTTTATTACCTGGAGCGGTTGTGTAACAAAATAGGAAAAACTGAAGAAATCTGTAGGAGGATACATGTATTTTTAAGTCACTGTATGTGTAAGTATAGACAGACGGGTATCCATCCATTCTTTACTCTAAATGGAGAACAGTAACAAAACACTGTGTTAAGTCTTATGAAACTTTGCGTGTTGGTTTAATACAGTAAAGAGGACAACAAAGCTGCTTCTCTCCATTGCCGTTTTCTTCAGATACAGGTTTCCCTGATTACACAGAGAAAAGGCGATGATCACACACGGAAAACACATTTTATACAGTACAATGATTTGTTATGTCGTTTCAATGCACAAGCCAGATTTCTTAAAAGTTATATCTTTTCATTCAGGTCATCTCGGCCTCGTTGTGGGGTGGCCTGCTTTTACCCATTGGTGATAAGCCAACATGCATTGCAGACAGGTACTTAAAAACACGACATTGAGACTAATGACTATGTGTGTGCACCGGAGCTTGTGATGTGATCTTTGTTTTTTAGTTTTTTAAGAGTTTTCAAAGTTTGATGCCGGTTTATTGCAAAAACTTCCTGGATTTTGATGATGTTTGTTGTTTCCTGGGCAACCTGGAATTTGATTAAAGTATTTTCTGGTTTGGAAAAGTATAGAAAACAAAAATAGAGTTTTGAAAAATATTTGTATTTTCAGACTACTAGAACTTACATCCATCCATCCATCCATCCATCCATCCATCCATCCATCCATCCATCCACAGCTCTTTAAATACAGCCAATATCATGACATGACTGTGATATGTGTTTTTTTATTTTAATTGACACATGGTACTAAGCTAATGTTCCCACGTCGTACGTTCATTTATTCAGATGTGCACCGCACATTGACTGATCCAGACAGAAAAGCATAAAAGTTACTGCCACCTGATGTATAAAGGTTAATTGCACTGAGAACAAACCCCAGGAGACAAACAATAGTATAAAATACACATTACAGACTTGATGTGCTTCAGATTTCCATCAAGCTTTGTTTTAAAAACACCTCACAATTTCAAGGTCTGTTGAAGTTAGTCAGTAGACACATAAAGAAGAGAGAGAAAAAAACTTAAAACACATTGTTCCTTGTCTTTGCTAATTTCCTAGGTTCTACCTTGGTGGCCCTACCAGTATCAGGGGATTTAGTATGTACAGTTTGGGCCCACAGAGCGATGGTAACACATTAACCTTTGTTTAGCTGCTTATCAGTCATTTTAAAATGTGGTGTTTTACTATAAAGCTGTTTTACTGATTTTACTGGCATGGCAGGTGATTACCTGGGAGGCGAAGCTTACTGGGCGGGAGGCCTCCACCTCTACACACCTCTACCCTTTAGACCTGGCAGAGGCGGTTTTTGTGATCTCTTCAGAACCCATTTCTTCCTTAATGCCGGAAACCTTTGTAACCTTAACTACGGTGGGGAGGAAAACAGCAGAGCTCAAATTTGGCACACAGACTTCTGTTCCTTTTAAAAAAAAAAAATCTGTTTGACTGAGATCCCGTGTTTGTTTTTATCAAGGCGAGGGGCCTCAGGCACATTTCAAGAAACTGGCAGAATGCATCCGCTGGTCATATGGATTGGGCATTGTACTGCGTTTGGGGAACATTGCCAGGCTGGAACTGAATTACTGCATTCCCATGGGAGTCCAAAGTGGAGACAGGTAGTGATTTTAGATTTATATGTTATCTTAATGTTATGATAAAAAGCCTAACTGAAATTAATGTGATTAGTCTGAAAATATATGGGCTATAATCCTGTCTATTTCCGAAGAGTTACCAGGCAAAGATTATGTTTAAAGTTTCCTACCTGTGAGATACGATAAATGACAGCAAAGAAATTTAGACATAAAGCTGATAAATATATTACTTTTAAGACTATCTGTCTTATCGCAGATTTTTAGTTGATTTCCTTACAGAAAGACCTGAGCAAAATTGATGAGGAAAAGTTCAAAGCAAAACATGATGACAGTTATACCCCCCCTCCTCCCAACCCATCTCCCATGCACACACACACTTAAAAGCAACAGTATGCAAGGACATTGGGCTGGGGACAGAGGAGCCAGGTAAGGAAACGCCATCAGGGTAGCCATCTGCATCGGCAGCCGCAGATCGACAGCAACTGCCGAGGCACCTGCCCAGGGCGCCCAGTGGAGGAAAGGCTGAGACCCCCACCTTCACCCAAGCACTACCTGGAGAGTACCTATTTTAGTAATGTTTTTAATGCGAGGGATAAAAGTCAGCTCAGAGTCAGAAATCACGCCCAGGTTCTTCACTTGTAAAGAAGGATTAAAAGACAGTGGTTGCAGTTTGGGTAAAAATTTCTCTCTCTGAACCACCGGACCAATGACTAAAACTTCAGTTTTGTCCTGGTTGAGCTGGAGAAAGTTTTCTGCCATCCAGGATTTTATGTCTAAAATGCAGTTAAAAAGTGCATCCATTGGCCGTGTGTCATCGGGAAACATGGAGATGTGCAACTATGTATCATCAGCATAACTGTGAAAGTTAACTCCATGTCTTCTGATGACGCTGCCAAGAGGGAGCATATACAGATTAAACAGCACTGGGCCTAAAATTGAACCCTGGGGCACACCACATGTAATCCTGTGGATCTTAGAGGAGCAGGTATCTAAACTTACCATAAAAGTCCTGTCTGAGAGATGGGATGTGAACCATTTGTGAACAGCACCAGAGAGGCCGATCTGTTTTTAAACGGGTTAAAAGAATAGTGTGGTCTACTGTATCGAAGGCAGCGCTTAGATCCAGTAGAACCAACACTGTCACCTTCTGGGCATCGTAGTTTATTCTAAAATCCATTTAAAATCTTCAAAAGGGCCGCCTCTGTGCTGTGGTTCACCCTAAAACCAGACTGAAATTTCTCTAGGACATTATTCATTAACTTGAATTAAAACAAGCTTTTCTAAAACTTTGCTTAAAAACGGTAAGTTAGATACTGGTCAGAAATTATTAAAATCATTAAAATCTAAATTGCTCTTCTTCAGTAGGGGCCTCACTACCACCCCTTTAAAGGGGTCTTCTACCATATTTGGCTGAGGGCATGAGATCTTTTTTTCAAATATTACTTCTTTTTTATGCCAAACCCACCTGACTCAGACTCAGTTCCACCTGTTCTGTCAGGAGGAATAGGCCAAAATTCCAGCAAACTATTGTGAGAAACTTGTGGAAGGAGACCCAAAACAATTAACGCAAGTCTTATAGTTCAGAGGCAATAACCCCAAATACTGAGGAAATGTATGTAAACTTCTGATTTTGAAGACATCAATAACTACACCTCTGACAGAGTCTCTCTCTTATTGTTGTGGCTTTTAGCAAATAGAAATAATTTTGCTGATTCTAACTGCCCTAAGGCAAGAGAAGTTTGGTGTGATTTAACTTCAGATGGTGAGGAAAAAAAGGAGTATGTGTCTTTTTTGGTGTATGTAAACTTCTAGCTTCGACTGTATATGGTTAGTATTTATTGTACAGAGTACTGTCAAATGTTTTGACCCATTTACTGTTTTCTTTTAGAAAGGAATCAAGTAGTGTTTAAAAAACCCCCAAAAACATTGAGATAATTTTTGGCTCGCTTTGATTTAAATCTCAGAAATATTTTCTGTTTTTCTTGCAGGATATGCGATGGGTTCCAGTTTGGAGCAGGAATTCGATTCCTGTGAAGCTACCACTTTTATCAGTTTATTTGAAAGTTTGCTTGTATAGTGATGTTGGAAAAAGTTAGTTCAATAAAAGTGTCTCATCTGACTTTAGTTTGCGATGCATCTTTTAATAACATTTGTTGTGAAATTACATTAAATTTGTCCAGCTCAGTTTGTGAAACTACATTATCTCCGTTAGGTTTATCATGAACTTCACAGTGTCTGCCAGTGGCTTACCCATTGTCCCTTGTAAATACGGTAAGACATTGCTCAAAGAAGGGATCTTTTAGTATTATTTTTATTATTCCAATAAGTTTTAGTTTGATCTTTAATCACATATTTTTTCTGACTCCATGCAGTTTTTATCTCTAAAAATTATATGTTTCTGTTCTTGATCTTGAACATTAAGGGTTGCTTGTTGACCTTGTCAAATACACTACTGGTGTTACAATTCCTAAACAGTTATGCTTAGATTTTTCTAACCTGACAATAATGATCCTTTTGCAAGAGGGCTGGCCTAAGTTTTATTTATTTATTTGTCACACAGTTTTGACAGTTGTAGGTCAACTTTTTTTCATTGTCTCATTGGCACAATATTTATAACAAAACAATTTTTCTATTGATCTATTCAGAGCAGGAGTTAATTTGCCATCTAATTAATGAACAATAGATATTGGATACATTAGTGTCCAGTTCATACGCTTAACATCGCTGCCACATTATGATGGGCATTTTATTTTGCCATTCAGAGATGGACTTAGTGATGACTGTTTTGAATCATTGTTCTGCTGCTTAGGTGAGTTAAAGGTTTAAGGTTACAAACCAATGGCCGGGCATTCTCCTTCAGGATTTTCTGGTAGAGAGCAGAATTCATGGTTTCAGACCTTTAAAACTACCACCAACATGATTGACTGTCAATCACTATGATGTAAGACATTCTTTTAGTCCAAAAGTTCATTTTTTGTCTTGTCACTCAACAAAATATTTCTCCAAAAGTCCTGGGGACTTTGTGAGATCTGCTGTCCTACGTTTCATGGTGTTAGACAGGTACTGCTTAACTGATTCCTTGATTCAACAGGTCTGACTGGAATCTGGCCTGGGGGTGGGTTTTGAAATTGAAATTGCCTTTCCAAGTACTATGATAAAATCACACTTCATTCAGTATTAAAAAAGGGGACCGAGAAGTTTTTCACATAATTTGGTTTGGATGGGATTTTTCCCATAGTAAATAAAATCATGATTTGAAAATAACTTTTTGTATTTACTCAGATTGACTTTCTCTGATATTAATTGTGCTTGATCTAAAACGTGTGATGAAAAAGCAAAATCAAAAGACATCTACAGTTGAAACTCGAAAAATTATAATATCTTGGAAAAGTTCATTTATTTCAGTAATTCAACTTAAAAGGTGAAACTAATATATGAGATAGACTCATTACATGCAAAGCGATATATTTCAGGCCATAATTTCTTATAGTTTTTATGATTATGAACCTATTGTTCATTTGGTTTCAGTGACCACCATTGTTGAGACTAAGACGAGGTTATATGTTATTGTATGCAAAATCTGATTATTAAAATTTTCTACATTTAAAGTTTTGTGTTTTTATAATTTATTTCTAATAGCCAAGTTTAAAACATGCATAATGGTTTTCAAAGAGAATTTGCCACTCGTAAAATGTCGGACGCGCTGAAAAATCGTTTCCGCTCCTTCATATCACGTGCTCTCAACCTTCCTTCGCACAAGAGTCGCGCATGCGTACTACGTCTTCTTCCGTAGCATTGTAGCCATTAAGCCAGGAGAACATTGCGGGAAAACGGACGTTCGGAGGTGGAGAGTTCATTCACGGTTTTCTCGAAATTTCATCCTCGCGCCTCTGTTGCTTTCGTGATAGTATTTGACATTACGGCGTCCATCGTTGTTTAGTTCCTCCAAAACCGAGCTAAAGCCACCCTGTAAGGTATTATCTTTTTTTTTTCCTCCCGTGGTTTCATCAGCGCTCTTCTCTGAAAACGCCAGGGACTGGGACACACGCTGATGGCGGTCACAATCGAGGAGCTGTATCGGAGCTACGGGATCCTTGCTGATGCTAAAGAAAACCTCAGCCAGGTGAACAAGAGTAAGCCCGCTCGGTTTTAAACCCTGCGGTGTTGTGGGCTTCACTGCGTGGTCCACAGCGGAGAGCTTTGCTTGGATTCACCTGATTTTAGTGGACACAGTGTGTACTCTGTTAGCCGCAGCTAGCTAGAATACTGACCAGGCTAACGTGAATGGCTTTTTACGTGTCGACCCCGACCAGAAACTGCGCTAAGAACTTGAGACATTTCTCATCAGAAATGGTTCCAAAGCGCTTCGCCCCCATATGTTCATTCAATCCTAAATCTCTTAAATTCATTTCAACAAATAGTTTTAATGGAGTCTTGTTTGATACCTGAAAACGTTTCTCAGGATGGGAACTTTTGCCCTGTCAATTTGTGGAGCCTTATGGAAATAACTTCTATCCTGATCTTGCCTTGACATTAAAAAGGAATAGAACTTTTTTTTTTGTTTTTTTTTACTGCCAAGCTACAGCCTAGAATTAGTAATATTTATAATAGCAACACAGTGACTCGGGGAGAACATGCAAACATGCCATGTACAGATGACACTTGAAAAATTAACTCGTGCAAAAGGTAATTTATTTCAGTGATTCAACTTAAAAAGGTAAAACTAATATATGAAATGGACTCATTACATGCAAAGCGAGATATCCCAAGCCTTTATTTGTTATCATTGTGACTATTATAGCTTACGGTTTATGAAAATCCCAAATTCAAAATCTCAGGAAATTAGAATATTGTGTAAAGGTTCAATATTTTAGGCTCAAAGTGTCACACTGTAATAAAATAATTAATCCTAAACACCTACAAAGGGTTCCTGAGCCTTTAAATGATCTCTCAGTCTGGTTCTGTAGGAATCACAATCATGGGGAAGATCGCTGACCTGACAGTTGTGCAGAAAACCAGGATTGTCAGGAAAACGCCAGTCAAAAGTGTTGGGGACCTTCACAAGGAGTGGACTGAGGCTGGACTTAGTGCATCAAGACACACAGACGGATCCTGGACGTGGGCTTCAGATGTCGTATTCCTCTTGTCAAGCTGCTCCTGAACAACGAACATCAGAAGCATCTTACCTGGGCTAAAGAAAAAAGATCTGCAAATTTTGCATCTTGTTTGGAAACCAAGGTCCCAGAGTCTGGAGGAAGAATGGAGAGGCACACAATCCAAGATACTTGAAGACCAGTGTAAAGTTTCCAGAGTCTGCGTTGAGTTGGGGAGCCATGTCATCTGCTGCTGTTGGTCCACTGAGCTTTATTAAGTCCAGAGTCAACGCAGCCATCTACCAGGACATTTTGGAGTTCTTCATGCTTCCTTCCAGACGAGCTTTATGGAGAGGCTGACTTCATTTTCCAGCAGGACTTGGCACCTATCCACACTGCTAAAAGTACCAAAACCTGGTTCAGTGACCATGGGATTACTGTGATTGATTGGCCGGCAAACTCGCCTGACCTGAACCCCATAGAGAATCTATGGAGCATTACCAAGAGAAAGATGAGAGACATGAGACGGAACAATGTAGAAGAGCTGAAGGCCGCTATTGAAGCATCCTGGTCTTCCATAACACCTCAGCAGTGCCACAGGCTGATAGCATCCATGCCACGCTGCATTGAGGCAGTAGCTGATGCAAAAGGGGCCCAAACAGAGTACTGAGTACATATGCATGATTATACTTTTTAGTATGACATTTCTCTATTTAAAATCCTTGTTTTATTGATTTCATGCAATATTCTAATTTTCTGAGATTTTAAATTTGGGGTTTTCATAAACATCAAAAAAGCTTAAAAGTGTCTCTGTTTGCATGCAATGAGTCTAAATCATATATTCTTTTCACCTCTTAAGTTGAATTACTGAAATAAATAAACTTTTGCACAATATTTTAATTTTTCGAGCGTCACTTGTAGAAAGACTCCAGGCTAGGATTCGATCCCTGCAGCTTTTTACTGCAAGGCAACAATGTGGTACAACATGTGTGTATGGTCATTTTTAAAAGGGTTGAATATGGGAGAAAAAACATTTTTCCAGAAAGAGCATTAAAAATTTGCATGTAGGTTTATATAGTTGCGTACAGTTTTATAAGATAGTCTGGGTAAATTCTGCCCCTCAAATTACATTAAAACCTATTAGAGGGTTTTAGCCAAAATTGCATTTTCTTTATATTGCAATGAAATGTTAAGTCCTCTTTCTTGAGTGTTATCCCTTTTAGTGGTTAGAATGGTACTTTATTTACCTATAATAGTCTTTTTATTGATCCAAAAAGCCATATCAAGTTACTCTAGAAAATGATATTTACCATTTCAAAACGGCAACGAAGTGTATTCTGCATCAGAACAAAATTATGTTCAGTTTGCAATCCTTTTTCATATAGGTAAAGGCATAAATTAAATTTTTTTTTATTTCCCATTGTTGATTGGTTCCAGACTTTGTACTTATATATATATATATATATATATATATATATATATATATATATATATATATATATATATATATATATATATATATATATATTTTTTTTAGAATAATTATTTGGAATATGTATCCATTATGTTATCAGTAAGAATCCTCCAAACTGCAAATATGTTGAGGGCAGATACAGCAAGTAATTAAATTTTGAAACACAAACTGCAGCTGTAGTATATGATGCGTATCATGTTACTCGTTCCCCGTTGACTCGTGCGTTTTGGTTTTCAGCACAAAGATGCATACCAAGCGATCCTGGACGGTGTGAAGGGCGGTCCCAAAGAGAAGCGACTGGCGGCGCAGTTTATTCCGAAATTCTTCAGCAGTTTTCCAGAGTTGGCTGATGCAGCCATAAATGCCCAGCTTGATCTCTGTGAGGATGAGGATGTGTCTGTAAGTACAAAAAAAAAGCATTCATATGTCTGGGTTGTGTGTGTTCATTCCTTTCTTTCTTCAAAAGAGACTTTTAATCTGAGAAACCAGCCTCATCGGACCGTATATTCTAATGTTTTAAAAACTCTATAGTAATGTTGTGTATCTTATCTATTTTAGTAGTATTCCAGAAAACATGCATATTGTGCAGATTATTATACCTGCCCTTGACACCAAGAGAAGACTGAGAGGCCTCAACGGGTACAACAAATTTCATTTGTCGTTTTCTTATAATATTCTCATCTTGCGTCGTACATCTTGCACGGTGTAAACTGCATAAGCACAGTTCAACTGACATATAGCAGGTATTAAATATATATTAATATAACATTAAAATCCCAATAACATAAGTTACTAATTTAAGTTTAAAGTCTTAAAAGCCTACCTTGTTGTGCTTGACAAGCAGCAATGTCAATACAGCAGCTTTAGGACAAGATTTCTTAACACAATTAACATGAGAAAATACATAGAACGACAGACACTTATGTGGGAATTCGAAATTTACCCCGCCACAGGAGTTGAACAAAACAATCTACGTTTCCGTGGGGGATGGGGTGGTCTCTCCCTTTATACAAAACACAGGAGTACACAATACATGACGTCACTGCGTAGCTAACGGTTACTCACTGTCTCTATAGAGTGGTATGGGTCAGTGGCAACCTGATAAAAGCTTGCTATTTATTTGGGCTTGCTGCTCCGGGAGAGCCTGCAGCCAGATATGTCACCTATAGCCTATCTGCAGGTCTCCATGCAGAGCTCAGTCACTCTTAAAACCTTTGTGCAGCTTGATAACCAACAACTGGCTCATTTTTTGGTCTATATCTTCATTACTGCACTTTGTCTCCATTAGTGTGATTTTCCTTGGGCTTATTTTACAAAAAGATCCATAGCCGTTTATCAGGTTTTATTCCACGACTAAGAATAAGCTCCGTCTGTGTCCAGATTCGGCGGCAGGCCATTAAGGAGTTACCCCGGTTTGCAACTGGAGAAAACATCTTCAGAGTCGCTGATATTCTGACCCAGCTCCTTCAGACAGGTATTGCAGTAACATCTTTATCTTTTAGTGGATCACAAAGCATCGGATGTACAACTAGTCTTTGTAACCATATCTGTTACGCTTCTAGATGACACGGCAGAGTTTAACCAAGTGAACGCAGCACTGATTTCAATTTTCAAAATGGATGCTAAAGGTAAGCATTATATTTTTTTTTTGATGGGGGGAGGGGTTAATTTCTGTGTTTCTAACACATCATAGCATTTGATGGAAATGAAATTTGTTTTGTTTTAAAGAATCTCTTTTAAAACATCTTCACCTTTGTCCTCGGTCGTGCAGGCACGCTTGGAGGTCTGTTCTCACAGGTCCTGCAGGGCGAGGACATCGTGCGAGAAAGAGCCATCAAGTTTCTGGCCACCAAGCTGAAGACCTTACCGGAGGACGTGATGACCAAGGAGGTGGAGGAGTACGTGTTTGCTGAGACAAAGAAGGTTTGTGTTTATGGGGAAACTGATTTGTTTTCATAGTTTAAACAAAAATAATATTTAGGCTAACTCATAACTCAGGATAACATGATAGACTGGTATGATTAAGCGAGCCATTGATTTGCCAGCAAAAATGACACTGGTATTTGATTTCTATGTACTTAAACATTTTATTTATTTAGCATAGCTATTTTAGCAGAACTAATTGGCTTAATGCCACTACTTGAGACAGAGTTAACCTTCCTGCTCGCCTCCTCAGGTGATGGAGGACGTCACAGGAGAGGAGTTTGTGCTTTTGATGCGGGTCGTGTCTGGTCTGCGCGTGCTGCAGTCAGTAAATGGACGCCAGCAGCTTGTGGAGCTGGTGGTGGAGCAAGCTGACCTGGAGCAAGCCCTCAACCCAGCAGACCCAGACGCCGTGGACCGGCTCCTGCAGTGCACTCGGCAAGCTCTGCCGTTATTCTCTGTAAGTACAGCCTGACGTTCACAAATCAGATAATGTTTGAATGCTTCTGCTGGTAGGTTCATGGCACAATTTTAAGTTTGGACACCTTGCGTTTTGGAGAGTCTAATAGGTTAGTTTATCCTAATTTAAGTGTAAATATATCACGGTTGTCTTTGTTTTGCAGAAAAATGTCCATTCCACTCGATTTGTGACGTATTTCTGCGAGCATGTCCTGCCTAACCTCAGTACCCTGACAAGTCCTGTGGCAGAGCTGGACATCCAGTTGGAGGTGGGTTCATCTTTCTTACTGCTGAGGACTTATTTCTTGGTAGGCATGGGTCGGTTTGAGATGCCATAAAACCCTTAATAACCCCCCTAAAATATCACAATATATAACGTATTACATGAAAAATGTTCTCCGGCATTTATTAAAGTGACTTTAAAGAGTAGGAGAGGTATGAAATAATTTTTTTGAAACAATAACCTTATAAAACTATGGTATATCTCCAGTAACTGGCACTTTGTGTCCAACCTTGCTGTGTCTGAGTTTTCAGTGGGGCAGAGGTCCCACTGAGCCGCACAATGAATTGTTTATTTAAAAATCAATCACGACCAAACCTGACCGTCATTATTTTTGGCAGTAGGGGACCCGTTGAATGGAAGTAGAACGGGCGTGACTTAGGCTCCCCATGGGACCAGGAAAACCTGATTAGATTTTGGGGTTGATCCGACATGAGGCATGTATCCACCCACCGACCAGCGGTGCTGACCTCCACTTCTGTCTCGTGTCAGAGAGCTCACATGCGGCTCCCCTTGGGCAGCAGCTCAAAATCTCCACTTTGCGCTGGAAGAGGACAGCAATGCGTCTCATTAAGAAACATTTTATTGGAAAAGTACGGAAAGTCCTTGGGTGCTATCTTCCTCATCCTCTTGCTCACTAAAACCAACGTCTTGCCATTGATTCATTGAGGTCAAGCTTACGTGCAGTCGCTCAATTTCCTCCTTCGATGGCCAGCTCGATTGCCTTTAACTTCAAAGCTGCATTAGATGCATTTATTGTTTTTCATGAGGAGGGTGTGTGGATGATGTGAATAATAACAGTTCAAAATCTAAACTAGTATTACTTTAAATGGAAAAATACTTATTTTCTCAGAATATAGTTTCAGATTTTTGTGTGTGTGTAACTTTTGTCCTGTGACTTAAAAAAGGATCTATTACTGTTATTACGGTTTATTTTCTAATACAGAAGGTTAATTATTTGTATTTAGATCTTAAAGTCCTTTCTGTCAAGTTTGACTTGGAAAAGCTGGTCCGAAGTTTATTTAATTTTTCTTTTTAACCACATAGAGCAGGAATGCTTTAATAATACTGCGTCTACGATCCTCAATGATGCCCGTTTCTTTGTGATTCTTCAAAAGAGCTTGAACAACACATCTTGAAACCCTAGTGTGCTTTGAAATCTTTGTCGCGGAGAGACCTTGCTGATGCAGTAGAACTACAGGTCCTTCTCAAAAAATTAGCATATTGTGATAAAGTTCATTATTTTCCATGATGTAATGATAAAAATTAAACTTTCATATATTTTAGATTCATTGCACGCCAACTGAAATATTTCAGGTCTTTTATTGTTTTAAAACGGATGATTTTGGCATACAGCTCATGAAAACCCAAAATTCCTATCTTACAAAATTAGCATATCATGAAAAGGTTCTCTAAACGAGCTGATAACCTAATCATCTGAATCAACTAATTAACTCTAAACACCTGCAAAAGATTCCTGAGGCTTTTAAAAACTCCCAGCCTGGTTCATTACTCAAAACCGCAATCATGGGTAAGACTGCCGACCTGACTGCTGCCCAGAAGGCCATCATTGACACCCTCAAGCAAGAGGGTAAGACACAGAAAGACATTTCTGAACGAATAGGCTGTTCCCAGAGTGCTGTATCAAGGCACCTCAGTGGGAAGTCTGTGGGAAGGAAAAAGTGTGGCAGAAAACGCTGCACAACGAGAAGAGGTGACCGAACCCTGAGGAAGATTGTGGAGAAGGACCGATTCCAGACCTTGGGGGACCTGCTTTCATTTTTCAGCACGACCTGGCACCTGCTCACAGTGCCAAAACCACTGGTAAATGGTTTACTGACCATGGTATTACTGTGCTCAATTGGCCTGCCAACTCTCCTGACCTGAACCCCATAGAGAATCTGTGGGATATTGTGAAGTGGAAGTTGAGAGACGTAAGACCCAACACTCTGGATGAGCTTAAGGGCGCTATCGAAGCATCCTGGGCCTCCATAACACCTCAGCAGTGCCACAGGCTGATTGCCTCCATGCCACGCCGCATTGAAGCAGTCATTTCTGCAAAAGGATTCCCGACCAAGTATTGAGTCCATAACTGAACACAATTATTTGAAGGTTGACTTTTTTTGTATAAAAAACACTTTTCTTTTATTGGTCGGATGAAATATGCTAATTTTTTGAGATAGGAATTTTGGGTTTTCATGAGCTGTATGCCAAAATCATCAGTTTTAAAACAATAAAAGATCTGAAATATTTCAGTTGGTGTGCAATGAATCTAAAATATGAGAGTTTAATTTTTATCATTACATCATGGAAAAGAATGAACTTTATCACAACATGCTAATTGTTTGAGAAGGACCTGTACCTTGTGTCTTGTTGCTGTGCTCAATCTTACCATGACATGAAACTCTCTTCTACAACCTCACCCTGGTAGCAGTTTGACTGTACCTCATCCAGTTTAAGCCACCTACCACAGCTGTTTTGTTTCAGTTATTTGACTGTGTTTCAACCTACGTGTGACATTGATGAACATTAGCACATGCTTGGTATAATTGGTTGATCATACACCTGACAATAATCCTACAAAATCTCTGACTTTGTGCAAGTGTACCTATAAGAATTGATGTTGGTTTGGAGTTAAAAGATAACACCAGATATTGATTTTGACTTAGAATTTTTGTTTTGCTCACTTTGTTTTTTGTTAATTGATCAAAATCAATCATTTATATTCCTGGAAGCATTCTGTGTTTACAGCTATGTATGTGTGTGTGTGTGTGTACATGTATAGCTATACTTGTGTGGACCAACCTTTGACAGCCCACCAGCCTTGTGTGGACATTTGTAGTTGTGAGAACATTTTGCCTGGTCCCCACAATGTTTAACTAGCTATTAAACTCTACTAGTTAGGTTTAGAGGTATGGTGTGAATTAAGTTTAGGTTAAGGTTAGGGTTAGGCATGTATCACTAATGGTTAGGGTTAGGCATAGTAAAATCAATATATATATAGGTAGCTTCAGCCATACTCAGCACTTCAATGCTTGCTGAATACAAGCACTGCTGGGAGGAAGCTGACATTTGGTGAGTGGTAAACAAAGTCAGCGTGGGAGCCACCTGTTGGAGGCGGCAGCCAACTGCATATTGTTAACAGGTCATTAGTTGGCGCCACGCAGCGCTGTTTCTCATTAGTAATTAATATTTTACGGAGTGTAAAGATCTGTTCTATGTTTGTGTTGTTAGGTACTGAAGCTGCTGGCTGAGATGAGTCCTTTCTGTGGAGATATGGAGAAGCTCGAGGCCAACCTCAGCACGTTGTTTACCAAGCTTGTGGTAAGACTTATCCTGTAAGGTGTGTATGTGTATGTATGTATATATATATGTGTGTGTGTGTGTGTGTGTATGTATATATATATAAAAACTTCTCAGATTTTCTTGTTGGAAAAACTCACCTAATTAGACGTCTGGGCCTCTTCCCTCATTTGTTATGCAAAGACTAGGACTTTCCTGATCACTCATTTAGGGATAGACCAGGACCAAAGCAGAGTCCCAATAATGTGGTTTAAGAACTTTATTAAAGTCAAATAAAGGCAGTTAACAGTAGACCCCTGGTATTCACGGAGGTTAGAGACCTTAATACTTGAGACCCCCTCTAAAAAGGCTTTAAAGCTTCCTATTTTCATAGTGCAAAATGCCAAGTATAGAAAACTATGCATTAATACGCAGTGGAGACGTCTTGGCACTACAGCTGAAGCTAACATCTACAGCAGGGGTCAGCAACCTACCATCCTAAGAGCCATTTTTGTCTTCAATCCAGTTTTTTATAGGTGCAAATGTTACACGACTTTTTAATGAAAGACAATTTATAATGATACTATAGAAAATTTGCTGTAAAGAACCACTTTTAGTTTTAAAATAAATAAAAAATAACAGTTTGGAAAAAGAGGATGGATGCCATTTTTTCCTATGGGAAGTTGATATTTGTGGCAAATTATGTTAACAAAAAAAATCTCAGAAGTTTCCAATCAAATAAGAAAAATTTTTCTAAAAAATTAAATATTACTGGTACTCCTCGTGTTATTTTGTTTGTGGATTCAATGCAATTAGTTCATGAAAAACCTATTATCTGTACTCAAAAACATGAGTTAGTTCCAAAGTTATTATGAACCATTGTGGAAGGTCCAGAGCCACAGGCTGCAGACCCCTGATCTATAGTCTTCCCTATTTATCCCTGGGGGTACAGCTAATCAGTCCCAAGGGGGGAAAAAGGGTGCTCCTGGATTGGCTGCATTGCAAACGCCAGCCAATAGTGTGTCAAGCAGCATAGCTCCCCTAGCTGTTTCCGCTTCCCAAGCTCCGGTTTCTTTCGAATATTTTAGACGTGCTCTACGGAAAATTCCGCAAATGGGCCAATTGCTGGACCACGAACAGGTGGGGGTCTGCTGTAAATGCTTGAAACGCTGGTAGGACTATAGTGCAGTAAAATAACAGTAGATTTGATCCCCATTATACTTGGTCAACAGTGATGTTCAGGATGCTGCATTCTTTCTGTTCAACAGCAACAGGAGTTTCTGCAGGTCAGCTCAGGCTAACTATTGTAATGTTTCTGACAACAAATGACTACAAATTTTTATTTGATTAAAATTCTGTTTAATGTTGTTAACATCCTGGGTGATGTCAATGTCTAGGTCATGTCAGTAGCTTCCATTATATAAAATGTTAAATGACCACTGTTTGTATTGCGCTTTATCAAGTCTGAGGACTCTAAAGCGCTTTACACTACTATCAGACATTCATGCACATATTAACACATTGTTGGGAGCGGTGCCACAGCTGCCTTGGGGCAGACTGACGGAAGCCAGTCATTGCTCAACTAACCTGGGATGTCGTTTACATGCAGAGAAATTCTGCTTTCTAACTGCATTATCTGAGTGTCTTAACTCAATTAAGAGTAGTCCAGCTCCGTACAACTTCACCCACACTAAGGTGTAAACATGCATTTCAAAGGTCGAACTAAGGCAATAATTCGGTTTTCTCTTTCTGCATGTAAAACCCACTGAGTGTGGACTTTGGTGTAACTATGAAATGTGTGTTAACTGGCTGAATAAGGTAAATAAAAAACCTTCTTGGGATCGGCTAACTTCCTGATGTCCTGAACACTATGAACTCTAGGGGGCAACGTGGGACTGTGGAAAGACTAATTTGAAATGTCAAAGACAGCCGCAGCAGGACACTCTACTGATGTGCATAGAATTGAGCCACGTTGTCCATCTGCTCCAAAGATGTACAGTAATTAGCAAAATCTTAAGTGGATAGTAAAGTGTTGATGATGGCACACATTTTCTTTGTATTTAAATCTCTTAATGCATTTTAAGCCAAACCCTTTTCTTCCCCATGATGTGCAAGAAAACACTGCCCATGATCAGTGTGGATCCACTTGCATCATGTGAAACTGCAAAGTGATTTTAATGGGAGATTCATGGTTGTTTGTTTTATTAGGGAATGATCCATCTGAAGTGGGGGGGGGGGAAACACAGATTCCAGGGAGGATATCCCGCAGCATGCACCGGTGGTTGGCACGACACCAAGCTTTTGGGAGCGACGCGGTCCAAAGTCTCATTAGCTCTTCGGCACGCTGTCATCTCCCCGGATAGTGAGATGCATTGATTACGGTGTCCAGGTCTGAGTTCATGCTCAGACGCTCTCGTGCGAATCTTTTAAAATTTTTATTGATTTTAGTTACCTTTACTCCACGCTTAAAGTTCAACATGTCTGCAAATTTGCATGAAGTTGTTCAGAGGTGTGAATACTGATCTGTCAAAATGACCAACGGTCTTCAGATTTTTCTCAGTTTTAGAAAAGCAAGAAAAAAACGATCGAATAGGGAAACTAGAAAATCACTTGGAGAGCGCAGACCTCTGCCAGGGCAGCTCAGTTGTAGACCAACGTCTGGATAAGAGTTTCATCAGAGACTCAATACAGACACCAAGCTGACATCTGGGATAGAAAAGGGCAAATTCAAAAAACAAAACAAAAAACCTATTTGATTGGTTTTGTTTCTATTCAACAGATCTGGGCAATCTGAACAAAAATTAAAAAAATCTGTTTTTGTGTCTTGGACAATTGAGATACCAACTTTTCAGTTACCAATCCGGTTTCTAAAATGGAATGTTTCAATAAAATTTTAGGTAAATTGAAATAAAAATCAGTAATGCGATAAGCATTGTGGGCTACTTTTTTAATGATTGATTGTTGTTTGTTAGGAGTTCATGCCTCTGCCACCTGAAGAGGTCGAGAATGGCGAGAACTCAGCCAGCGAGGAGCCCAAGCTACAGTTCAGCTACGTAGAGTGTCTCCTTTTCAGCTTCCACCAGCTGGGCAAGAAGCTGCCAGACTTCCTTGTGGACAAAGTGGATGCCGAGCGCCTCAAAGACTTCAAGATCAGGTGAGGTTGTGACAGAAAACTCTGTTCATTGTCAAGGCTATAGTGCACAGAAGGTTGCATAAGTTATTTTGTCTAAGCATGGTGTCATCATTTGGAATTGTTTGGTTTTTGTTGTTGTTGTTCAACAGGTTACAGTATTTTGCCAGAGGTCTGCAGGTTTACATCAGACAACTGCGGATGGCGCTGCAGGGGAAGACGGGAGACGCTCTGAAGACAGAAGAGGTCATTCTCTAGTTTTTACAGCCTCGTGGCTGCTGTACTGTAAAATGATCTGCATTTGGAAAGCAGTATGAACGCGTCTGCTGTAAAATATCCTTATGACTAATGCGTTTTTTTGTGTGTTTTTTTTTTTGTGCTATCAGAACAAAATCAAAGTGGTGGCCCTGAAGATCACAAACAACATCAACGTTCTCATCAAGGTAGGGGGTTCATAAACAGAGCGGCCCTAATGAGCGGTTATTAAAATTCCCTCTCTTCTCGGGAGGCCATCGTGATGATAACCTGAGCAAGTTTTTAAAACATTTCTATAATTTTAGCAATTACTGAGGCTTTATTTTAACTTTGTGAATCCTAATGTTCCGTTCCATATAGAAATGCTATAATTGGAGCTAAAATGATTATTATCAAGTATGCAAGTTAAAATACTACCATGTTCAGTCGAACTAATGCTAATTTTAAAATTCTAAGGCTATTTCCATGTTTCATGTTGGGTGTCCAGTTCTTCAACCAGATTTAGAAGCAGCAGTTGTCTCCTACAGGCAGGGATGGGAAGCAACAAAACAAAAGGGAAACAAATAAATTGGCACAAAACGCACACAAATATTAGTAAATGATCAATAATAGGATGCTGTTCTGGACGATAGCTAAAGGGATAACTTTGGGTCATCAAAGACAGTCCTAATGATGAGTTTTAATAAAATGAAAAGTTTTAGGCCCATAGAAGGAATCTAGTTCTCAAATGGAAACTATAAAACCCGCACGTAAGCCTGCAGTCTGAAAGTAAACAGCCTTATTTCCTTGACTGAGTTCAAACAAGATCTTTGTTGTAATTTCAGGATCTTTTCCACAACCCTCCATCATTCAAGAGCACAGTAACCTTGTCCTGGAAACCTGTCCAGAAGCCAGAGGCAGCAGCGTAAGCCTCTACCACATGAAATAGGAAGCACATTATTTCAAAGCCAGAAAGACATTTATGTAATGTTTGAATTCTGTTTATTGCAACTTTATCTTATTTTGTTCATAGGCCCAAGCGACCATCAGGTGAAGAAATGGGATCTGGGGGTAGCACAAAAAAAACGATCACGCCCCTGCCCCGACGGGACGCACGACAAATTTACAACCCCCCCAGCGGCAAGTACAGCGCCTCCATTGGCAATTTCACCTACGGTGAGGAGCGTCTGGTGGCACATTTTTCTGTTCTCTGGTTTTTCATCACCATACATGTTTCCTCTGTTTAATTGTTGATTTTTCTTTCTTTTCTTTTTTTTTTACTTTGAACGCACATTGAGAAGCCTGGGTTATTTCTAATTGGTTCAAAATATCATTAACTCTATGACCATTGTTTATTTTGATGTACTCATTTAAATACCATTATAAAACAGAATTGTCCACTACTCATTGTTTACTCAGTAAAAACTACATCAGCTACATCATTTTCATCCAAGTAACCTAGATCTAAAGAAATATGTGAAATATCAGGTTCATGGTGGGTTTTATTTGAATTTCAAAGTTCCTAAAAAAAAATAAAAAATTACCCTCAATTTGAGGAGTAACTAGATTGACCCCAAATTGAAATTCTGTTTTGGAAAGTTTACATTTCTTCTCCAGTTGTGATCTCAAAATCCACTTTGCTCCGACTTCCTAACCATAGTGATCAGAGACAGAGATTTCAAGAATACCGGCAAAAGCAAATGAGGCGGATTAGCAGTGCTTGCCAAGAACAGATTGTGTCATTCAGGACATGTTACTGTGGAAAACCTTCCATGCTGCCCTGCTTTTTAACTGTTGGCATGTCATGAGGCTGTTATATAGCAAAAATCTTCAGTCAGAAGCCTCTTCAGATTTGTTGCAAGACTGACTGCTACCAGAGATCCTTCCTTGCCACAGCATCACCTTCCAGAATACCTCTTTGAAGATATAAGATATGACATTTAATTTCCCTTTGTGATAAATAGTCCATAAAGCTAGTTTTGTTTTCTGAATTTGGCAAAACATTCAACCTCTAGATGTTACAAAGCTAGTAAACATGGACCAGAAGAGCTGGAGCTGTAATTCAATTCAATTCAGTTTATTTATATAGCGCCGATTCACAACAGATGTCATCTCAAGGCACTTTACAAGAAAAATAATTTCATTGCAATCATACAAACATTCCATTTAGTTTAAAGTTTTAGTTAGTTTCCTATTTAATTAATCCCAGCAGATTGCATGGAGTCATTGACTTGAGGTTGCGCAACTTGAGGTAACTGCAGGAAAATGGGGTTATTCAAAATATCAAATCAGGGCAGGGAGGCTGAATTCAATTGCACGCCAGACTTTTAGGATTTTTTTTATTTATTTTTTATTGTAGAAGCATTTGGTAGTTCTGCATCCTCAATTCAGTTATGCACGACTTCGTGTTGCTTTGCCACATTTGTTAAAACAATGTACAAAATTCAAGGGATATGGTGACAGGCAAAGTAAGTGCTTCCCACAGGTGCTCTTAATTTAACTTTATTCCACTTCCATACCAAACAGAATCAAGCAACAAGCAAGTCCTGATATAGACAGTTTATTTCAGGCATTGAGTTTGCTCACTGGAGAACCGTTGTTTACCGCCTGCACCCAATAGACTAAATGTCCACCATCCTCTTTAAGTCTGTTGCATTCTTACTGAGTTCTTTTTGATGGCGTGTCGATGCAGAACAGCGCGGTGGATTCAGGGGCGGCCGAGGACGAGGCTTCGGGACCAGAGGCAACAGGAGCCGAGGCCGGATCTACTGAGTGACAAAGTGTACTGTGTGCTCTTGGAACTGCATCACATCAAGACCTCCTCCTCATTAAAATGGACTATTTGTGACCTACCTATAATACTTTTTTTTTTTTTTTTTTTTTTTTTTTACAATTTCATTTCTTTTTATTTGACTGGTATTTCTATTCATTTGGGTGTCTGAGGTCCTGTCTTGAGTTTCTGGCTCCCACCTTTTCTACTTGCCATGACATGTAGTAACTGTATTTTTCTTGGCCAAGGTAATAGTAAATCTAGATGTGTGGATTTTTCTTCTCCCTCTCCTCCCCCCCCATCGCACCCCCTCCCTCCTGACATTTTAAACATTTTGTGTATTTTTGTCAAAAAAAAGACTGCCAAGTTGTAACTAAAAATTTTTTGTCACATAATTGTGGGGAAAAAAAAGATGATCTTGTTCAGCAGCATGTCAACAAATTTCTCCATTTCTAGCTTTTTATTTAACCATGTTTCTTGTTTTTTTGTTTTTTAAAAGAGCTTAATTAGAATTGGCTGACTGCTTTGTATAAATCAATAATGCTGTTTCATTGGATTTTTATCATAAACATGAATGGAATTGCAATCTGTTGTCTCTTGCGTGTAAAAAGAACCTTTTTTGTATACCATGCTTGCGTGCCATTAACTTTATTTCCAAATCACATCAAAATGGAGATCTGAACCTAGTTACAATACTCCTCCATTTACCCCATATTTACTATTTTTCGTCTCCTCACATGGCACCTATATTTATTGAGCACAAATGCCTTCTCGGGTTAAAAGAAAAGCCCTCTGCTGGCTGAAAAAAAAGAATCTTTTGGACTTGAATGAAAGCAGCATCAATGAGCTCACTCTTTAAATTAATAAAACTTATTGCCTTTTTTTTTTTTGTAAACCAAACAATGGGTTGTATCTATGTATCTCTTTTCTAAATCGTTTCAGTCAAATTTTCTTACACTTTAAAAAAATAAAATCTTTTTTTGCCTCCAATTTTTAAAGTAAAATGAGCGAGCAAACCATTCCTTAAAGCTTCTCATCTAACTTCCCTGTAAACTCTGACAAACTGTAGGTTCTCACCTGTACAACATGACATGTCACTGTTCTAATTGCTCTGCAGCGTAGTGATTTGAGATAAAATTTATCCATTATTCCTCCCCCCCAACAAGCTTTAAGGCACATATGCTTCTGGTGACATCATCAGTAGTCCATTGTGAGTAAATCATTTGTATTATTTTTTTTCTCATTAAATGCTGTTTTCTTGTACAGAGGCCCAGGGCAGCCTTAAAGCCTAGATCAGCAGCAACCGTTTCAAACCAAGTGCCAATGCCACTGTGCCAGCTAACCTGGTCACTATGGTAAATTGAGCAGAATACAGCATTTACTCATTTTTAAAATGCTGAATATACTTGGAAATCAACTTGATGGCAAAAAGAATGCGAGAGGAGCAGAGGTTGCATTAGAAAAAAAAATTCTGGGTCAGAAAAATTTGGTCAATCAATTGTTAAAATGACTTCAGTGGTGATGAACTTTAGCTTAAGTTAATATTTATATAATTTACAAACTGAACAGAGGATCCACATCATGCCATCACACACGAGCAAATTAATGGCTATATGTAGGCCTTTAATATAAACATTTCGCCTGCTGTGGCCTGACCGCTCCCACCTACGCTTAATAGAGGCTGGGAAATTATGAGCGCCACTTCATCCAAAAGTGTTGAAAACTGAGAATATTTCCTTTAATTGAGAAGTTTAGACTTCAAGATTCTCTGAAGGAGAGCTTTTGTGGGCTTCAGGCCACTCCTGCATCAGGTGTCTGGTGCAGTCACAGATGCGCTCCAGCTCTTCAGCACGCCATCAGCTCCGGATGCATTGGGTACAGTGTGCAGGTGTGAGATGATGCTTTCGTGGTAATTCTTTTTTTTTTTCTCATTTGATTCAGTTACCTGAACTCTGTAAAGTTGAACATGTCTGTGCATCCGCACCAAGTGGTCAGAGGTGTGATCTGTGACCAATGACAGATTTGTCCCTATTAAAACAAAAGGTTAAATACTGAACATATTCAGTTAACATAACCCCTGGTTGGGAGTATAAGTGGACTTGTAGCAGTTAAACATGTGATCAGTTTCTGTACAGGCCTCTATATTTAGCATCTATGATTGCTTGGAGGCTATCGGACTTCAGTTCTGGCACAAAAATGTAAGCCTGATCTGTCCAGTCTCTTGATTTGTAACCTTCATTCAGAAGTGTGATTCTTGGCCTCTTCTGATATCAACACAAAGCAGATTTAACAGGGTTTTTTTCCTTGCGATTTTTAAAGAAAGAAAAAAAAAGAGCAAAAACCTTGCAGTTGAAATCTATACTACTCCTACCAGTTGTATTTTTGTTTTTAGTCTACATTTGTTCCCAGATAGCAGACAGGCATTGAAACAATGTAGAATCCACATTGCATTGTCAACATTAAATCATTGAATCAACGTCAGAGTTCAATGTTGATTTAACTTCAGTTTGCACCCAAAATTAATATTGAAACAATGTTGATTTATTAACTATAGAGCAATGGAAATACAATTGTAATTCAATTAACTTGACCATTGAAACAACATTGAAATTGCAACATAACTATAGATCAATGTGTTTTCACTTCTATTTCAATTAATAATACCAGACAAATAAAACAATATCCAGATTTAGAAGTCAATTTTTATTTTAGTACAACCAGAAAACATGCTTTTAAAGTTAATAAATATTTAATAAATAAATAAAAACAGTTATTTCATTTACATAATCGCTTCCACCACGCCCAACTCCTCCCACCCGGTCTGGTGCATAGCGGAGCCATTTTTGTACCGCCTGAACAAAGGCAAAATCGTTCATGGTAGTGCCAGGCTGCTGGGAGAGCGCATCTGAAACACATAAAACACTTTTGGTCAATAAAATCCTACACTTTGAGCAACTGTAGTGATGTCATGCTATTATAAGCATATTTTAGCCTATCCTATATGTTTCTGGGGGAATGTTAGCCTAATTTAGGCTATCTCTGGTGTTAATTCAATTCCAGTGAGTTTATTTTTCTTGGCCTGAACTTGATGCCAGTTTCACTAACAGATTTGATCACTGATGTGACAGCTGGCTGTCCCTTCATGATTCACCCCGCCCCCTCCATTGTGACTTTATCTGTGTCATACGGGCATCTGCGCCGGTTCCCAGGTAACTATTTCTGGTTTCGAAAATATTAGACCTATCTGTTGGGTACAAGAAAGTTCTTTTGGATGTCTGAAGGGGGGCTAGGAAGGTTTTCTTAAATGTAACTAGAACAATTGTTCGGTTGATGGAAAATAAATAAATAAAATTACTATTCAGCAGGAAAAACAGCCTGTAGGACATTGGAAGTAAAACCAAGGTTGCATGTTTGCCATTACACCTGCATTGCCTCTACTCAATTATATTTATGTTTATGAGTTTTAGACTAAAAATTGGGTTTCCAATATAGGCATACATATATTTTATCACTGTAGGCCTTTGTTTTTGTCTAAGCTGGCTCTGACGGTGCTGTCAAGAGACAAACGCTTTAAAGGGACAGTGAATGCCTTGGTTCAGACAGAGGGGTCGAAAACTGGACAAGTCCAGCTCAAACTGGACAAATGCGCTCACACCAAGAGTAAAGCAAAACCTGTAAATGCTTGTTGCTCATCAAGCACACAATATGTGTTTGAGCATGTTGCTCATGAGAGCAAAACGCAGTGCCCATTCATATTCTACTTACAGCTGAGCTCTAGCAGCTAATTTGCATTAAAGAGTAACTCACCCCCTACCTGAGTCTATATCCGGCCACATTTTCTGTTTTAAAAAAATGCGTCAAAATGAGGCGTTGCCTCGTGGTACAGGAGAGGGAGGGCTGGGAGTGGTCTGCGCTGGCATTGACATATGTTGACTGTCTGTGGTGGTTCTCCAGTGCTTCTGCAGCGGGACACAGACAGCTAGAAAGATGGAGAGCAATAGCGACGCGAGCTCCATTGCCTCAGAGGGGCTCAATTATGAGGTTTAATATTTCTCTCCACTTCCTTCAGAGGGAATAGAGGAAAGGGAGGAAGGTTCTGTGGAGAAGGTCAGCGGGCCTGAGCCATATGGTTTCGAGCTGATAGCTTGTGAGTTGCCTACTTGCTATGGAGGCGAGGCCGAGACTGAGCTTGTTGTGAACTCCACAGCAGCAGGATGCTAAGGTCAGAAATCCAAGCTGAGCCGGTAGCAAAGCCCGATTCAAATTCAAGTGCAGTGTAAAGTTTTAACCTTAACAGAGGGCGCTCCGCCAACAACTTTTTGGTACAAAATCAATATTTTTACTAAAATGTTCTAAAATACCAAAAAGAATGACTAAACATGTGGATAGCACTATTAGACACTCATTTATACAGTTTATCAGCAGAAAAAGTTGATTTTGGGGTGAGTTGCACTTTTAAGTTCAGCGGTATTATTAGCTTCTTTTAGTTGCTCTTTAGACTGAACTTAGACAAGATGGCACACTGTGTTGCCTTTCACCCTGACACTCTCTTCGGGAGTACAGGCTCAAATACTGGCAAGACAAGCGTGTTTTTTTTTTTATGTGATGTCTCGCCAGGGAGAAAGTAAAGGTCCCTCTCCCTCATTCTGTGTGAAGCTGCAGCGTAAAGCACCACTCCCCCCACGCACACCTGCGTTTGTTGTGAGTGACAAACGGCCAGCGCTGCATGCTGTGTGATGGCTGAAGGAGGCCAGCCTCCAGAACTTTTTCCACCGTCTCTAAGCGGATGTTTGGGAATACTTCGGCTACCGTAAAAAGCCCGACGTTCACGGCTTGGAAGAAGAAGGTCGCCCGACGTGCAAAACGTGCTTGAGAACAGTGGCAGCCCGAGGAGACAATACATCAAATATGATTCCGCATGTTCGGGAGCATCACCCATCGTTGTATGCTAAATTCAAGGTAAAGTTTATGCTGTCTTGGAATGAATGAGCGTATTTAACGTCTGACATTAGTGAAATGAGCTTGTTACCTTGGCAGATATGGTAACTACCATATCTTATCTTATCTTTTCTATCCTTAGTAACTTTTTTTTAAATGAGGTAGATAATGGTAACTAGCATGCTAATGATGATTTATCTTAGCATGCTAGTTGGTTATCATAACTACCTCAGTAAAAAGTATTTTCCTTAAAAAAAAAATACAGGTATTCAAAATACACATTTTAGGGCTGTAATCATAATACCGTGAAACCGCGATATTTTTACCTACGGTTATCATACCGTCAGAATCTCATACCGGCCCATGCCTAATCCCACTATAACAGGACTGCTTAGCTTCCTGGACCTGCTGGCACCACTGAAAACCCAGACCGTCACCTTCTCTCACCCTGCCCCCGGTACACTCCTGAATTACGGCAACTCAAATCTGAGGGCCGCAGTCTGGAGCGGCTTTCAAGGAAAACCGGACTCACTGTCCATAAGGACTTATATCAAAATCACCTGTTGTAGTACAAAGACGCAATTTTCAGTGCAAATTTGGTTTATTATGCCTCTCTTATCCAGTCTGTGAAAGGAAATTCTCCCACCTTGTTCTCTACACTAAATAATATTCTCCAGCCCTCTGACACCTTTTCTGCTCAAATGTATTCCACTACCCTCTGTAATAGATTCGACTTTTTTTCCTCAAAAGTTGAAAATATTCATCTGTTTACCACTTATTCCACCTTCTTCTTCCTCAGTTTCAAGCTTCACCCTGCCATCAATCAGTGAAATATCCTCTATCATTCAAAAAACTAAGTGTAATGATGTAGTTACCAATGCCCTTGCAAGCCTCGAAGTTTGGAGAGTAGCCTCTGCATGGTCAAATTCATCCACGCTTCGGATTGGCATCTCCAACACGCCTGCCTGGGTCACCTGTTGTCCCACTACCCTTACTGGTTGGCAGCACCTGGAAGACCGGATCTCTTGGACTTCCTTTCGAAGTTCCTTCACTTCCGAGGAGAGTTCAGTGACCATTGCCAGCAACTTCTGCAAGGCCACATCTGTTGACCAGAAAAACGGTATTTAGTATAGCTAAGTTCAAGTTTGTCTGTTTTTCCTTTTGAAATAAAAGTAAAGGGACGCAAACAACTATAGGGCCATTCACCTCATCCTAACTCCCCAAAGTGGTGGTCTGTCACATATGATCATTTAAAGGCACAAAAGTGGAACTAACCTTTTAGAGCCTGTCTGTCGGGCGATTTCTCTTGTATCTGTAACAATCATGAAGAAAAATAAAATAATGTAGCACTGGACATAGGAGTAAAATTTCACATGAAACATCCCCTTTTGCAACATACGTTCAGGTGAAAACTCTTGAACCGAATTGGTCCCAGGTTGGAGTGCTGGCATCTCTGTGAGATGTGTTCTAACCGGGAACTACTCCGTCAAAGGCAGCATTAAAGGGGATTGTGGGACCTGGTAGCTCATCGAATTTGGAGAGGGGCAGGAGAGGAGCTGGAGATTGTGGAAAACTTTGCTAGAAGTTTTGGCTGACTGCAGGGTAGTGGATGGTGTATCAACAAAGAGTTGGGTAAATTAATTGAATTGAAGGTGATTACAAGACATTGTGCCAAGGTTTACACACAAACACACACACACACACACACACACACACATATCCAGTTTACTACCTGGCAGTAAAACTTTGGGCGCAGGTGGGTAGGTGCGTTTGGATGGGGGATGACATTGGCTTTCCAGGTCATATTCTTCTTGAGCATAGATTTGATTTGCTCTATAAAGAAAAAAAAACTAAATATAAATACTGTTTTCACCTTCAGTTACTATAAGTATGGAAAACATGCATGGTGTTTGTATGTGTGAAATTAAAGAGAACCTCTTAAATCTTCCAGTGTTTGTTTTTTCTGCATCTGACTCCATGTCAGTTGTGTCACATTGTTGTTTCAGGTACCTCTCCAGACTCCTCCCTGCTTCCTCGTATGTGTCTACAATGCAGATGTACTGTTAGATACAGGTAAATGTTTAAAACATCAACATGTATATAAAATACCCAAATTATTTGAAAATACCCACCACGACTTATGAGAACTCTGATTGGTTGAAACGTTTGCCACCCATCACATGGCTCCTCCCTCCTCCTGATGGCTGCCCGGACCTTGGTAGTGTCTTTTGAAGGATATGGAGGCCAGAAGACCTTGTCCTCATGCACCCATGTATGTGGTGCAATTTCAGTATCCCCATTGCTGAACTGCATTATGCACCACTGGTTCATTTTTTTTCTTTTAGAGAGGCATTGTTTGTGAAGACTGTAAATAAGGACACGGACAAACTGAATAGTGGAATAACTGTTATGAATGTGATATTACTTAACTATTTAATAATAACTATTTAACTATTAACTACTAATGAACTGATTTTTAAAAATATTTTGACAGCTGGGATGTTTACTTGGAAAGAATTATGGGAATGGTGATGAACTCTTTTTTGTCAGGGTAAAGTATGTATTTTTTATTAATAAACTCTAACTTCACCACACTGATGGTCTTACTCAGCCCTGATACTTTATACAGCCCAATTGTGGAGGATGGAAAAAGATACTTGTAATAAGAGTCCTTCTTTGTAAACGTTTTGAATATTATAAAAGTCTCATGAGCTACCCTGACAATGTTTTCAATAGTTCCGATGTCATCGAGTATTTGTATGCCATTCTTCCCAAACTTAGTTGTTAAGGTATACTCTTTAGTGACAACTTTACGGTACTGATCCCCATGGCCTAAGTGAGGGACGACTGGACCGTCACAGTCAGGGTGCATGTACTTGGGGCTGTTCTGGGTCTAATGTCTCTGTGGGCATCTCTGAAAGCCTCTTCACAATTTGCTGCAAAGGCAAGTGAGGCTTATGTAACATGCTCTCCAAGTGACCTAAGTAATTTTCATAAGGAAAGCCAGCAATGTTGTCTAGGGGACCAAATAACTTGTAGTCTGCTGCCAGGTGTGTCAACTGATGGACATTATATGTAATTTCACCTTTCCCATACAGCTGCCCAAAGTGTTTGACAAATGAAATAAGCAAATCATTAGCACAGTCTATCATATTCTCTTCAGTTCCTGGTGTCAAAATGAGGTGCATAGCCACAGAAAACAACAGAAAGTTGTTATACATCTCTATAGGAATGGTGTTGTTAAGAACTACAGGGCCAGCATACAGGATAAAGTACCGCAGTTCAGTTGCCTTCCACCTATCAATCTCTGAGAGGGCCCTGGGTTTGCGATTGAACTCAGCTGGGGTGTAGGGGCTCAGGTGGTTAAGTTTATAAGAGATTTCTCTTATAGTGTGGCTACCCAACCTAGTTGTCAGTGACTTGCCTCTCATCCAAATATTAGAAATAGAAACAATAGAAACATGGTAACCATTTTCACCACAGAAGCTAGGGGAGACAGTATTTGATTCAATTGGTGGTCCTCATCAGCCATTGAGTTAAAGTTTTCATCAGTTCTCCGTTTTGCATTAACTTCTGGAAAGACTATTTTGCCTTGCCATTCACCCACTTGAATGCATTTATCACAGCCAGAATAACCGTTGTGGCCCTTTATGTTTTTTAGAAATGCTCTGGCAGGGGCATCACACACAAACAAACTCACTTTAACCAATATCTGCGACTCATTGTGCCAGATACCTTTCTCTAAAATATCCTTCAGGTCTGCGATGAATGGCCCCAAAAACTCAAACAAACTTTTTGGCTTACTATCACCGCAAAAGAGGCCAACAAGAAATAGCGATCTGGTGTAATCCACATTAACTGTTGCAAGAATTGGCCAGAACTGTAGTCCACTGCTCTTAGACAATGGCAGTCCATCTACATTGAACTGCATCCACACAGTGTTAACAGGCAGGGTCAAAGATTTTAGTCTTGAGATTAGCCCTGTGGCTAACCAAAAGTGGTGATATTCCCCGCCTTCCATCTTCCTAGTTGGTATTTCACCTTGCGTCTAAAGAACTGTCTGAGCATCTTTGGGCAATTTTGGGTAAAACACACGCAAAATACTCAAAAGTGCAGTAAGTGCGACTAGTGACACTGAAAATGTGGAAGCACAAAACCTCAGATTAGTCAACAAATACTCAAGGGATGGGGTCTCTTCAGAATCATCTGAATCTGATGCAAATTCATAACCGGTGTCTATTGACACATGGGTCTCAGTAAGTGTGGCGTTCGGCTAATTTTCCTCCATAATGGGTAGTTCCTCTTCACACATAGGGAGCACCTCTGGATCTGAAGGGCTAGAGGCTGACACATTTGAGTCTACTACTACACTCGGGCAGGCAGTATCTTCTATTCTGGCCATGTCTCCTTCCATATTTGAACAACTAAACCTCTCCTCAAACATCTGCAGTATGTCAGACTATGTGGCCTTAAGACTTGACCTAATTTTGCGCCTCTTTGACCAACGTGACGCCATTTTCAAAGTGGTGTACCAATTCAGAAATGGGGGGGGGGGTGATCACTAGAGTATGTTTGACACTTGCTCTTAGTAGATAAGCAATGTATAATCTGGGTAAACAGGACAAAAAGGGAGAGTACAGTGTCAACAAACAGCATTTAACTCACTTGTACAACAAAGCTCATAACAGTATGTTATATCATATTATTTTATTTATTTTAATTATGTAGCAAAACCAAATATTACAGTGACCCACATGGGGTAATAAATTTTTTTATATACTAAACCACACACAGGGACTGTTAAATGCTGCTGCTTGTTTAATACTATTAATTACATTATTAACACTCGGTTTTGTAATACCCAATAACAGTAGCCAAAAAGTGGCCAGAAGTGCAGTTCATGGCACTTACACACTGGCAGTCATTAATAATAAACTACATCCATGCAGTGTTCATGAGGACCATCCCTGCCAAAACTCACAATAAATATATGCATGAATAAATAAAAATAAATAAATAAATAAATTTAGAAACAAATAAATTTAATAATTATTTAATTAATTTAATTTAATAATTATCATTACCAAACCTGGACTAGATAGTTCTACACTACTGGAAAAACAATTAAAACGAACTCTGGGATGTGTGAAACCTTTATGTGCTTTGTGAAACTTCAATAAGGGCAGATTTTCAGTACTTTTCGTGCATTTGCAGTAGCTTAGCTGTAGCTCAAAAACTACATAGGCTAACCTAGACATTTCAAACCTGTATTAGATTATTCTACATTAATAGAAGAACAGTTAAAACCATCAAATACTCAAGGGATGGGGTCTCTTCAGAATCATCTGATTCTGATGCAAATTCATAACCGGTGTCTGTTGACACATGGGTCTCAGTAAGTGTGGCGTTCGGCTCATTTTCCTCCATAATGGGAATGTCTAATGTTTTCAATGCACTTGTGTTGGCATTTGTGAAACCTATATTTGATTCAATGAAGAAACATTATTGTATATTTTTTCTTTTATGTTTTATGAACAGCTTCCAAAGGGCCAGCATATTGTGTCATGTTTTCCTGTAGCAAAATCTTACTTTTTGACGTTACTCTGAGAAAACTTTGTAGGAAAAAATGACATTACATATAGATTTCACAAATCACAAACTGGGTATTTAACTTTCTGCAATATCTGCAATTAGTGTAAAATAAGTTCAGGTTTCAAGAGTCTAGCTTGTATCCTACCTGAGCTGGACCAGTTCTACTCTACCAGTTCTATAAATCACGAGAATCGATTGATTGATCGGTTTTTGCAAGAGTGATTAAACATCTATTTTGGATCAAGATTTCAATGTCAACCATTCTGATGATTCAGATGGAAAATCAATATCTTTTCAATGTCATCTTGCTTATCTGGGTTAGTTGGGGGGGGGATTACACCACGTGATAGCATTCTAATATAGGAAGAAACTAGTTCTACAAGTTTGAAAAACGCCAATGAAGGTGGAGAAGCAGGTCTCCATGCGCATAAACGTGTGTTGGGGTTGTGTGGGTGGATGCTTTGGGGGAGAAGGGGGGGCCCTCTGCCTCATTTCCTGAATCCACTGAAGCAACATTTAGCCGAGAGGCAAGTCTTAATGGTTTTTATTCTTGGAGGATTAGTGATTTCCTTTGGAGGAAAACGCTGCTGTTATCGATAGGTTTTACATGGTGATTGACGTTTTCTGATGGATCGTGACACCTCACATTTTTCCGGGAATAACGTGACAAAACATATCCTGGCCTGGCCTACAAGATGGTTTGGAAATGACTGTACAGCCTCAGATTATTGCTCTACACCTTTTGGGCCACACTGGGCGTTTCGTGTATTGGCAGAGCGTCCCCTCCAGGGGGCGCTTTGGACCAGGGCTTTCCTCTCGAAGCGTCTAGATCTATTTTTAAACCTACTGAACGAGTCATTTAAAGCGACCATGACGTATTCTTCGCGTCGTCCCCCCACTGTCGGGGTGCGCAAATAAATCTGGTCTTTTAAACTTGCAATGCAGTAAATAATCAGTTCAAACAGCTCTTATTGAATATTAAGAAATTATTATCTCAGCTTGCTGCAAAGCAGTACAAATGAACTAGATGAATGCATCGGTCTGTTTTCAAAGTATTTTTTTTTTTGGATAGCGATGGGTTGAGTGTTTCTGATTATATATCAGCATTAATTACTAAAGTATTAAAAACTATTAATTTACTGGGTGATATATTTGGTTTTTGTTTTCTCTATGATGCTGCACAGCTGTTGGCACAAGCGAGGCTTTTCATGGCGCGTTTTAAGATGGAGTTTTCACTTCTGAACGGTAGGGGGAGCCACGATACCGCAACAAAAACCCCTTGCTGGTAGATCGTGACCAGGTATTTCCCCAACCAGCCAGTCAGCCAGCCATCAAGCTGCCTAACACATGCATTTATGAGCACGCACTTACACACAAGAACTGAGCTGAAAATAATCAAGCTGTGGAAGAGGAGTGGGCGGCAGCTGCGGGAGCAGGAGAGAAGACGACCCTCAGAGAGAGAGAGATGGAGATGGAAGGAGCGACTGTTGATGTCCGTTTTAGGGATGGCATGAGATGACGTCCGCTTCTTGTTTCCAGTGAAGCTGGGTGGCAGGACTTTGTTTTACAATGACCGTTGGTAGTCATCAAAGCATATGCCAGCCAAGTGTTGACTTTTCAGAGCTGAAAACAAAAAGCACGTGCCATAATTGATAAACCAGTGTGGATGATATTACAATACAAACTGCAAATAAGAAAGAACAGGTCCGCCTCCACCAGGTTTTAAAGGGGTAGGCCAGATGGGGGACCTTTGAAACTTGGGGTGGCGTGGTAAGGCCCGGAATGATGATCATATTTAATAATGGGATTGCATAAAAGACTATATAAAGACTTGAGGTGATGAAATATAGTTCTTGTATGTTTGATATTTGATATTTTCACTGGCAAATATCCATTCCAGTCATATACGGTGGTGGCCACCTGCGAACCCTCCCTTTGGTCAAACTAATGTATGATGATGAGGGGGCCCTCTAATTGACCGAGTGATGGGGGTCAGGAGGAAACATGAAGCTCATGGTTCTAGCTTGGTGCATTGCGTCATCGTCTGATATTGACCAACTCCTGTACTTTGGACTGACTGAAGATCTCCAACCGAAATGTTTATTGCAAACTAGTTGATACAAGCCTTATACCTACAAATATTGCAATAAATCACTGTACTGGTGGCAATGTATTATAATAGGTTGTTGCTAGTGAAGACCTACTGCCCCCCAAAAATGAATTTCAGGAGTTTTATTTAGGGTATGATAACCTACAAATATACCAAGTACATATATATCAAGCACTAGCATAACAAAAATCAACTCAGTTCATATACTACTACATTCTTTTTTTTTGAAAAACGTAGAAGTTTTACATTTTTATTGTAACCATCTTATTTTTTTTCTTTTTTTAACCAAAATATGTGATCCTGATATCAAAGCCACACAGCCAGGTCCATTAGTCCATTAGTCATCCCTGGCCGTTCCTAAATCACTAACTAAGGTTGTGACAACTCTCACACTCCATTTTTAAAAAGTCAAAATGAGGTCAACCAAAACAGGAGTGGTGAAGAACTTGGTAGGGGTGATTGTTGAACATCTAAATGGTTGAACACATTGGGGATGTGATACCTATCAGTTTTGTTCTATCCTCTAGCAGAAAGGCTGCAGAACCAAAGCGCAGTAGTCTGTTCTGTCTTGGAATACTTCATGTCACCTGCTCTGGACACCAGCCAGGAAGCTGAAACAAGGCTGTTTCAAAAGAATATCAGCGACCTTTCAGAGGTTGATGTCATGCCTCTTTCAAACACATTTCCGCCATGAATCTTCAAAGACGACGAGCCACCTCTTAGCTGCATCTGGCCATTCACAAATCACAAGTAGATACTTCCAATGTCCTGCAAAGCTGGTGAGCTTTCAGAAACAGCCGGTGGTGCAAGACAAAAGTTGTGGTGGGGCATTGACATCAGAACTATGCGTAAAATGTCTGTCCAAAGCCTCCTTGTACCCTTCCCCACGGACGAACTCAGTGTAGCAATCCAGTTGTTGGTCGAGCACATACTTCACTTTTAAATGACATTTCTTTCCTTCTCACTGTTCTCTTTGGGAAATAATTTCCGAGTGTACAGTTTCAAACATTGGGAATGCCTGGTCGCACAAACCATACGTCATTACTACATCCCTCCTTCAAAGTAGCCTTGTACAAGTCGGCCGATGCGAAGATGTGACTACCTTGCACTTGAAGTGTTTGGTGAACAGGTTTTTGGTTACACAGAACATGTGAAAATGCATCTAAATCCTAACAATAAGCGCTTTGTAATGGAGGTTTAACGACAGACGTTCAAAATAGTCGTAATGAAAGCACGGCAACATGTAGAGATCGTTATTTCTTCTCACATATTAATGCTTCAAAATCTGCAGGTAAGATTAGATTATGTCGGGAAGGGGGTGGGCGGCGAAGTGGTTGTTGTAGCAATTTTTTTAGGTGTGGCCATTGACCCCTGACCCCCCTTCCTGGTGTCTCCTCTGGTACCTCCCCGGACTGGAGCTGTCCGTGGTGCTGAACCTCTGCGTTCTCTGGGCAGAACTGTCTCTGGTTGTGATTTGGAGACTTTTAGAGAGAGTTGAGGAAGCTCGTTGCTCCTGGAGTGAACACGTCTAAATTCAATAGGATCTGCTTTGTATATTTAGTCCGCGTACACACGATGCCATCACACAAACAAACGCTCTTTCTGAAGGACACCTTAGCTGTTTTCCTCCATTCACAGCTCGCCTCGACCCCATCCGCTTTCCTATTCTCTGAATCGTGACAGCTTTGACTGCAGCTTCCCTGAACTAATTTGGTGCCAGCGGCGGATCGCAGGTCGGAATGTACGCGCAAAAATAGATCAGTTTTGAAAAAAAAAGGGTGGGTGGGGGTGGGGAACTTATTCTTCCCTTTAAGAAAAAAAAAACACCCCCTACCGTCCCCACACTCATGTACAATGCTGGGAATAGTAACAGCACTGTGAGGCTGGGCTAAATATAGCAGCCAGTGAGTGTTAACATGTAAACTTGAGCAGGAGTGTGCAGGGAAGCGGCTGCTGCACGTGTGACCGCCGTGGATGTACAGAGTTTGGCTATAAATAACCAACCAGCGTCTCTCTGCGTGTTGCTGCTGCTGCTTTCTGGGCACCCAGTGCACTCCGAACCAGGCTGGGGCTGTTTAGTGATAAAAACCAAGAGATCTGCTTTAGTTCCGCAGGTTTGCACAAGGGTAAACCTGCGGATAAATACATTAGATTGCGTTGATGGCAAGATAGGAAGCAGAGGTATACACTTAGAAAGAGAGAAATTGGAATCTTTCTCCAGCATCAGTGAAGAATCTCAATAGACTCAAGTTTTGAGTTCATGTCTTCGTTTTTGTCTTATATGTATTTACACCATTGGGTTGATGATGAAGGGGCGGGTTGGGTTGGAGTCTAACTAACAGTGGTTGGGGGGTGGGGGGGGTGGAGGATGATAAGTTTCAGGGATGGGAGGGGTCGGGTGAACTGCTTTATTTTTTTTTTTATCACGGCCGCCTTTCGAAAATAGAAAGGAGTCTAAAAACAGCAGCAACAAAAAAGAAGAAAAGAAAGAAAGAAAATTTAAAAAATGTCACTCACGAGTCCTTTTCAAGCCAAATTTGAGCAGCAAAATCGTGCGTTTTTCGTTTGCAACGGAGGGAGACTTTAGGCACGCACACGAACCCGTCCACTTCACGTAATCTGGCACGTGAACGACATTAGAAAGACTCTTGGAAAGAGTAAATTCAGACGGAACCCCACACCCACGAAAACACCGTGTTGTCCCGCGAGAATTGCCAGGTTAATCTATGTATCCCCACCACCTCCCTCTCTCACACGCGCCACCAACATGCGCGCTCACGTACGCGCAAGAGCCTAAAAGTCGCTGATTCCCAAGCGCAGTCGACTGAACACAAACAAGCGGAACTTCAGTTAACTAGCGGCCATGCAGCTGAACTGGTGGCTTCTTTGCTGTTAACCCGTTGTTTACCCCCCCCCCCCCCCCCCCCCTTTCCATTCACAGGTTCTGCTGCAGAAACCGTGTGAATGAGTGAGTGGGGGTGGGGGGATGACTGAATGACTGCTCGGGGTGAGTGAATGAATAGCGGCGGCTGCAGGAGAAGGAACAAAACGCAGGGGGCGCATGTCGCTCCTGTCCCTCTCAATGGCTTCTTCTCCCCTATTCCTTTTTTTCTCCCTTCCCCCCATCCCTTCTTCCTCCCTCCTTCTCAGGGAAGTATGGCTGCACGAGCACTAACCAGAACAAACAAACGCCATGCCATGTATGGTTTGTGTGCGCGCGTGTGTTTGCGATGGTGGTGTTGCATGTATTTGTGTGTGAGCTGAAGGTCTATAAATAGCACTATAGCACTGTTTCCATCGACATCATTTAGGCAGGAGAGATGGAAAAATAAATAGGTGGAGGGGAGGGGACGAAGGACAAGGCGCATGGGTTCCTTAATCTGGGTATGAAATTCAAACAAAACCTGGCCAGCCATCCTCACGCACCTCACACACCCAAAACTAAAATGGTTCTTAATGCAAGAAACCTGGTCATGGCTGTTCATTCCCTTTTTATTTTTTTTATTTAATCTAATTTATTCAGTAAATTCTGACCTACAGTAATTACTCCGTTATAACAAGCTTTAAAAAAAAATCAAAGTCCAGACTTAAATCCCATTCAGCTGGGCTGAGCACAAATGTATACCACACTTTTGCATTTTTATTTGAAAAAAAAAGAGTCAAAAACTGCAAATTGTTTTCTTTTCACTTCTCAATTATGCACTACTTCGTGTCGATCTGTCAAGTAAAATCCCTACAAAATATATTTAAGTTTGTGGTTGTAATGTGATAGAATGTAAAATAGACTCTATGTTGCTACAGCCTCATCGACTCAATCTGATTCCTGCTCACTTATCTTAGTATTTGAATTTTATATTGATACCTTAATCTAACTAAGACACATCAAAACAAGGAGCTACTTGAAGGTCCCCTTGGGTCCACTCTCCTCAGCATATGCGCCTACACCCAAATCAGTAGTGAACATTAGACCGGAAAGCAAACCTGTTTTCAAGAAGAATACATCGGACAAATTGGAACCATCATGTCTAGAACAGCTAAACACTCTCATACAAGCTGCTGGGATCCAAGTGAAAAAAGGAGGAGAGCAAACACACACCTTAAGGAAAATGTTTCTACGAGATATCATTATTGTGTTTATATGCTTTAAAAAACAAAACAAAGCATCAGAGATTAATAAATCCCGTCTCAAGCAGAATGACCTCTATGTTATGCTGTTATGAAGTATTTTTTCCCCCCATTGTTGGCGTGTCTTAGTCACAGCCAGGATCTCAATCTGGATCTCTAAGTGTGTCGTCAGCCTTGGCACTGACCCCCAAGTGCTGCGTGACTTCCACTGGTGCTGATGACGTCTCCTGTGATACATTTCTTCCCGTGTTTCCAGCATGTCCTGTGATCACACATTTCAGAGTCCCACACTTTTCTACCTGCAAAAGCTTTTTGTTTGCATATTACTGTTTCACAAAATCAACGTAGTCTTGTTAAATAATAATGTTTAAAAAGCGACATTCAGGAAGAGGGACTTTGTGGTCCTTCCACAGGGGATAGATGTTTTTTTTTCCCTCTCAGGACCTATCAACTCTTTCTTTTACCCACTTTTACTCTGGGGCTCAGCTATGTATGACAGAGAACCTTTCCTCTCTTGTTGATCACACACTTCTCTTCCACCTCCCCCAATGGTACCGTTAAAAAAAAAAAAAGTGTTTTCCATGCTTTTCTGGCCGCAAAACCTGAAAGGTGTTGGCGCTGAGCGTGAGATTAAGCATCTTTCGACATGTGAAATGTGTGGCTCTCAATTCAAGAGGATGAATCACGAAGCCTAATTTAGTCCTAATGGAAAAGTATTTTTGCCCCAGCTGTGCTTCCTGCCTCTCTCCCTCTTGACATATATACTACATCCTTTAGTTTTTTTGTTTTTTGCCATATATTATTCAGAATAGCACACCTACACCATAGACTCAGAAATAGGTAACCCCAAATCCATGACCACTACCTGTACATGTGTGTTTTCACCTCAAATGGTTGTGACAGTGGTGTCTTCTTTGGAAAAAAACATGTGGCAATTTCACAAACGGTTGTTTCCTATATTTATCCTTAATTTAAACAGCACCTATGAATTAAGTTTGAGATATGGACCCTAAGCCGGCATGTAACTCATCATTCAAGCTGTCTTTGACACCCCTTGAACTTTTTCACATTTTGTGATGTTGCAGATGCAAAACTTCTATGTACTTTTCTGATATTTCATATGAAAGACTTCCAGAAAATAGTCTTTCTCTCTAAAGGGAAGGGAAAATTATTTATGGTTTCCAACATTTTTAGAAGTAAAAATGTAAAAAACTGTGACGGGGCCCAACCTCACTCCAATGACTGACGCAATCTGCTGGGATTCCTTAAATAGGAAACTTTTTAACTGATTGGAATGTTTGTATAAATGTATTGAAATGACTTCTTGTTAAGTGCCTTGAGATGACATCTGTTGTGAATTGGCGCTATATAAATAAACTGAATTGAAATTGAATTGACTAAAACAGTCAATGATTTGTAAAACCACAGGTCGATGCACAGTTGCAAGTCTTTGGAAAGGCGTATCTGCTGGTTTTGCGAAGACTTCTCCATTTTGTTTTCTTTTTGCTTGTGACGACTCCTTACTTTGCCTGCCTGTCTAAACATGGGCCCTTCCTTCTCAGGTGAAACTGAGTGTTGTTTGTCAGCTGTTGACTGGGAACACCTGGGCCTAATCTTCCCAGTCTATAAAACTATTTTCTGCTCCTCACATTAAGGGCTTTCCTGGCTTATGCATAGCAGTCAGTCCGGGGGTTCTTTAGGTTTGATTCTTGGCTTAGAAACGGTGTGTCTCCTTTGTGTCATGACCTAATGAGCCATGTTGTGAAATGCTAAAAAGATTGGATTTAGTTCTTGACTTTTTGTTTTGTTTGTTTTTTAACCAGTTTTTCAAAAGGATCATATTTTTGGAGTGCATAACTAATAGATGTCCTGAATACAGATTCTCTCAGCTGAGCTGTGGATTTCTGCAGCTCCTTCCGAGTTACCACAGACTTCTTAGCTGCTTTTCTGGCCATGTCTTTGTAGGTTTGTGGTTTAGTCATGATAAAATCCCGTTTCATATAGTGGATTGAACAGTGCTCCTTGGTAAGCCTGGTGTACACTTTGCCAAACTTTCTCCCGGACCTTTCTTGTGTGTTCCTTTGCCTATATGAAGCTGTTTGTTTACGTTCTTTGACAAATCTCTGAGGCTTGCACAGAATGTTTGTATTTAAACTTTGATTAAAACACGCACAAGGAGGACTCACATGACTTCTGCGATTGGTTGCACTGGACTTTATTTAAGGGTATTAGATTAAGGAGGGGTTGGTTTTGGCGTTGTAGTTACTGAAGAATGCCATTTGATCTTAATTAGGCTTAACATTTATTTTCCATCCATCCATCCTCAGCTCTTTAAATACAGCCATGACATGACTGTCCATTGTCTATACCCAGAGAAAGAAAGAAAGAAGTGAACCTATTCTAATTCTAAATCTAATTGGGTATATATATATATATATAAATGTGTGTGTGAGAGAGAGAGAGAGAGAGAGAGAGAGAGAGAGAGAGAGAGAGAGAGAGAGAGAGAGAGAGATTTGGTCAGGTTGGAAATTGTGGGGAATGGGGGTAAAATATAAATTCCACGCCCACCCACGAAAGGACCATCGCCCCCCCCCCCCCCCCCATCACACACTTCTTCTTGCCAGCTGAATTAATTTGATACTATTTTTGAAAGTCAGTGTTTCTAAGGGATACCTAATGACGCAATGACGTCAATGCAGGTCAATAGCACAATGCTGGAGAAGAGAGACAGAGAACGGGAGAGAAAACACACAGATAGATGGCGAGAGTAGAATAGAGGAAAGCTGGTTAATAATCTAATTCCCGTTCCTGCTTGAACTCCAAAATATTTCCGGCGAAACGTGTAATTTTTTTTATTTTATTTTGCATTTTACCTTTTTACTATTCTTATTTGAATGACGATAGTTGTTGCGTCGCGCTGTTTCTCCCTCTCCATTGATGCTTTCCGTCTCTGTCTAGAGGAGAGAGAGAGAGAGAGTGTGTGTGTGTGTGTGTGTGAGAGAGAGAGAGAGAGAGAGAGAGAGAGAGAGAGAGAGAGAGAGAGAGAGAGAGAGAGAGAGAGAGAGAGAGAGAGAGAGAGAGAGAGAGAGAGAGAGAGAGAGAGAGAGAGAGAGGAGCAAGAAAAAAACGGCGAGCCTAGGACTGAGTGCCTACGTTGAGAGATGAGTGCGTCTCTCCGCATGCGTAAAGCCCCCTGATTTGGCGGGACCTCACCATCCACTGGGCTCCGTTTGGATTTCCCTACTTTCTCCGTTTCTCCAACCACCACCGCCACCTTTCAACTCCCAGACCACTAGCCCCTCCCAAGCAAAACCACCCTTCATTCGAGCAGGCTCCTTGAATCATAAATGACAACCACAAATACATCAGTTTACCAAAGAACAGGGAGACGACGCACATCCTGGCGCAGGGGGGGGGGGGAGGTGTAGTGAGAGAGAGAGAGAGAGACAGTGGGGCGATCCCGCTTTCCCTTGTTTCTTTCGGTGTCAGCCTGAAAACACCGTTTTGTTTATCGAAATAAAATAAAAAATCTAAATCTGAAAGGTAAGTACCTTCGCTTGTGGTGCCAATCTCTGGGAAGTTTGCAGTGAGAACGTATCAGGTGGATGTTTAGCACTTTTTTGGGGGGGTGATCTGAAGATTAATGTGGCAGTACACCAGTGATTTGGAGCATCGTAGCGGGGAATACCATCCAAACTACAGATCAGCTGTCGTTTCCAGGCAGGTTTTTGGTCCAATTTTTTAGCAGAAAGGGAAATAATAATGTTGATGACGTTAAAGGAGAACTGGTAGTCTACAAACAATTTGTGTGTTCCATTCGCTTTTGTTTTTAGTTTGTCTTCAAGTTGATCACGATAGACTCATCGGTGGCTGCATGTTCATGTTCTAACTTCGGTAACTGACAAAAATAGGATGTAAACACGGCAGTAAGATCGTGTTCCAGAGGATTTTCTGTACATACTAAAAAAAACGGGGTCCTGTAATACTCGTGTGTTAGGTTTCCTCTGCTTTTGATTGCCTACTCTGCAGTGAAGCCTGTACGAATTAATTATTATTGTTTGAGGTAAAATCTTATCCAAGATCCATCTATCAGGACTTTGTTTCTTCAGATTCAGTTGTGTTTCATCCCAATATTCTCTCGATGTCCTTATTTCTCCATTATGGCCGGGAATGAATAACATTTAGGCACGTTGATTGGCTAATATTGAAAGCTCTTTGAATTATGGAGACGTTGGGGAAGCTAGAGGAGGCTTTACAGGTGACTAGGCTGAGGGAAAAACACAAAATATACCTAAGTGGTCCGCGAACAAGCAGTTCAGCACCAAGGACAGCTCCCACCACGTATACCCTCGCTCTTCTTAGAGAACTTCGTGGTGGTTTTCTTCTTCTCTGTTACCGTTTTATATTCCGATGATCGATGTTTTCAAACGGTGCAACAGTTGTATGATTTTAAGTGCATCGGTTTACATCAGTTGATGTTTTATGTCAGATCATTTCCAATCGTCGGTTCGATCCACAGCCCCAACAGGTGTTGTCCAACTGTTCTTGGTTAAGACACGGAACACCCTAAAGTTACCAATATGTGTTTTCTGATAGTTAAATAAATGCTGCATTTCCATTGCAATCCTTTTTTAAAATATGAGTATATGTTTTATAGAATTTTATATAGATCAAAGAGTCTAAGTTTTGACTATCGTTGTTTTTTTTTTTTTAAAGGTCAAATTAACAATACAGGTGACAAATTCTTATAGCCACCTTTTATAAGTATAAAAAAATACTATTTAGAAGCTACTTTTTCACTGGTTCTGGGTAGCTTGAACAAAATGTCATAGCCTATCTCTGATTTGATGTTGTCTCCTTGGACCTGCGGGAACAGCACGATCTGTTTCAGATGTCGTGCAGCTTCAGTTAGATCTTCAAGAATGATATGTTTTAACCATTTATGCACCAATGCACTTAAGAGATTGCGTTTTAATTTTGCTTTATAGTTGGGTTTGCCCCCCGTTGATCAAACAGATAAATAACGATAACAAAAAAAATCCAATAAACATCTTCATTACTTTGATTTTAACCATTTCTGGAGTCAAATTTTATTACAGTTTGTCCGTTTATTTTTGATTGATTTTTTATTTTATTTGTTATTTTTAAAGAATTATTACATATCGACTGTCAAAGTGGGTACAAAACGTCCGGAATCGACAAAAGGTCGGCACGAAACGTCCCGTGGTCGGCCTACTGCTCCATTTCGTACACGTATCAGGGCAAGGCAAGGCAAGGCAAGGCAATTTTATTTGTATAGCACACTTTCAACAGCAGGGTAATTCAAGGTGCTTTACATGATTTGGTGATTTAAAAAAACAAAAAACAAAAAAACACATGGAATGTAACATTGGAAATTCAAAGTAAAATAAACAAACGTTACACATGATACACAATAAAGCAGGAGAAAGATCAAAAAAGCAAGAGAGCATGAACACATTTCATACATATAACATCAAGCATTTACTCAAAGGCAATTCTAAATAGATGGGTTTTTAGTCTCGATTTAAAGCAGTTGAGAGTTTCAGCAGCTCTACACTCGTCAGGAAGTCTGTTCCAGATAAGGGGAGCATAGAAACTGAAAGCTGCTTCTCTATGTTTAGTTCTGAGTCTAGGGATGTTTAGTAGGCTAGAGTTGGAGGACCTGAGTGGTCTTGGGGGTTGGTACCGTGACAACAGGTCTTCAACACATTTCGGTGGTAAGCCATGTAATGATTTATAAACTAGTAGGAGTATTTTGAAGTCTATTCTCTGAGCTACAGGGAGCCAGTGTAAGGACTTTAGAACTGGGGTGATGTGCTCTACTTTCCTGGTTCTAGTGAGGACGCGAGCGGCAGCGTTCTGGATCAGCTGCAGCTGTCTGATTGACTTTTTAGGCCGACCTGTGAAGATGCTGTTGCAGTAATCAATCCGACTAAAGATAAACACATGGATGAGTTTTTCTAGGTCCTGTTGCGACATCAGTCGTTTAATCCTAGAAATGTTCTTCAGGTGATAGAAGGCTGACCTTGTTATTGCCTTTATGTGACCCTGGAGGTTCAGGTCTGAGTCCATTACTACACCTAGGTTACGAACCTGATCAGTAGTTTCTAGCTGTATTAACTGAAGCTGTGTGCTGACTCTTGATCGTTCCTTCTTGGGTCCAAAAATAATTACTTCAGTTTTGTTTCTATTCAGCTGGAGAAAGTTATGACACATCCAACCATTTATTTGGTCAATGCATTAATTTAGGGTTTGAATGGGTTCAGAGTCACCTGGTGACATTGTAATGTAGAGCTGAGTGTCATCCGTGTAGTTATGGTAGCTAATGGTATTGGTTGCTATAATCTTGCCTAGTGGGAGCATGTAGATATTAAATAAGAGGGGCCCCAGGATGGAGCCCTGGGGCACCCCACATGTGATTTCTGTTCGTTCTGATGAAAAGTTTCCTATTGAAACATAGAAGTCCCTGTTCTTTAGGTAAGACTCGAACCAGCCAAGTAGTGCACCAGAGAGTCCGACCAGCTCTCCAGTCGTTCTAATAGTATATGATGATCAACAGTGTCAAATGCTGCACTGAGGTCCAACAGAACCAGCACTGTGGTTCTACCACAGTCTGTATTTATGCGGCTGTCATTGAATACTTACGAGGACAGTCTCGGTGCTGTGGTGAGCACGGAAACCAGACTGAAAAACATCAAAACGGTTTGTCATTGTTAGGAAGCTATTTAACTGCTGAAACACAGCTTTTTCAATAATCTTACTGATGATTGGAACATTAGAGATCAGCCTGTAGTTCTGCATTAACGTGTTGTCCAGATTTTTCTTCTTTAGCAGCGGTTTAATAACCACTATCATCAGCATCAGTAACCAATCGTCTTTTAGCGTTGTGCATTGCAACAATGATGGGTGGTGGTGGTAGCATCTTGGTAAGATTAAGTCACACCGAGATAGATGCGGGGGGAGTCAGAAAGTTGCTCTAGTCAAAAGGGCATAGTTTTTCCTTTTCTCCTTGGTGGGATGGGTCTTGAATAAAGAGAGGGGCTTTGATTCTGATTTTGTCGGCACCCAGTGGTATTTAAGGCACACTACAGCGTATATATATATATATATATATATATATATATATATATATATATATATATATATATATATATATATATATATATATATATATATATATATATATATATATATATATATATATAATTATAATTATAATTATTATCATTATTATTGTTAACATGCTCTGAATGTGTTCCCATACATGCACGCAAACGCCAGCAGTCACGGATATACAGTTGGCCTACAGGCAGGGATAAAAATAGCACAAACAGATGCGACGGGCGCAGCCCTTTTCCTTTCTCAGATCGCAGTATTCCTAGGCTTACACTCAGTGGATTCTCAATGCCACTTTTAAATCCCCCACCCCTCCCCGTAGCCCACCCTGTCCCATCACGTTCTTGTCCACGCGGTATGTAAGTGCAGATGGACGGAGTTGGCGCGTGGAGAGTCTTACACTGAATATATTAGAGGACTGGGGATGATAGACAAAACATACGGTGTTTGAAAGTTTATTTTTGTGCGCCTTTGCACGGACAAGTGTGCGCTCCGATCAGTGGTGTAAGCTGGCTCAGCCGGGCATTTTATTGCGTTTTTGGCCGTCAAAATGCACTGGATGCTGGGATATGAATTCATCCAGGACCAAAACAGCACCAACACCTGGATATATATATAGAGAGAGAAATGGTTCGGAGGAGAGAGACAGGAGAGGGAGGGAAGAGGATGGTGGCTGGAAACCCAGATGCTCCAGCCTTAGAGGAGGGATTTTACCTGGAGATAACCTGCTCCAACCCCCCCCCCCCCCCCCCCCCCAATAACCTGCAGCTTCCAACGAGTCCACGCCACATTAGCCCGTCTTCTCACTCTTCCTTTTTTTTTCTTCCATGGCACAATTTGGATGGAGCTGCGTGCAGAAAGGCCGTCTTTAATCAGGCTTTACGGGTTGGAAAGTGAGAGAATCTAAACGTGACGTCAATGCCTAGTAACTGACGCAGCCCTTCAACATAAAATGGCTTTTTATTATTTTTTTCCCCCTTCTCTCTACTCGTCAGCAAAGCTTAATTCTCAAATTTACAGTGCTCCGTCAAGTAAAGAAAAAAGGAAAGAAAGAAAATCCATGCGGGCAGAGCCGGGGTTAGGACGTGTTCATCACTATTCGGACTCATTTAGCGTTCAGGAGTTTCGGGTGCTGAAGTAACACCGGGACCAGAAGCTCGTGAAGAGGGCAACAAGACATCAGATATAGCCGATCGTAGTGGTAGGGTCCAGAATGTACTTGTTAGTAAGGAAAGTGGCGTTTAAAGGATCAAACGGACCTTCTTTTTTTTAAAAACACTGCAGTGATGCAACGGATGGGGAATCGACGCTCTTGTGCAGAGTTGGAGAAACAGGCAGCAAAAATTCATTTATATTACATGATGCACTATACGTAACGATCCCAAGCGATGCGTTTGTGAGTGTAGGAGTTTTTTTGTTTTGTTTTTGTTTTTTACAGCTAAAAATAGCACCATAGTTTTTGATCGTGCGCCACAAATAGACAGACGGGTATCACTTTTGTAAAAAAAAAAAAAAAAAAAAAAGAAGAAAAAAAAGGAGGCGAATCCAACTTGGACGTGCCACTGTAAGCCCATGTGAAAACAAGTGTGTGTGTGTGTCTGTGTCTGTGTGTGTGTGTCTTTTGTGTGTGTGTCTGTGTGTGTGTGTCTTTTGTGTGTGTGTCTGTGGAGGATGGTTAATCTGTTGCATTTCTCCATGACTTCTGCTGCAGCCTTTCGCAAAAAAACAACAACAACAAACAAACAACAACAACTCAACATTTTTTGTGCATCTCCGCATTTTCTTTACAGCTTAGAGCAAGGACGTGCCACATTCACGGTGAGAGAGACATCTGCACACGCAATGTTGAGTCCCCTGCACTTCTGTGTATATATTTGTGTGTATGTGCATGCTTCCCGGTGCCTGTTCTGCTTCTCTTCCTTCCCTCTGTTCTTTCTCGTGCACTTGACTCCCAGTTGTTCGGGTGGATTTTTGGGGACTTGCTCGTAGAACAGAGACTACCCTTCCTGCAGAGTAGGAATCACCCATTTGAGTAAATAAGCTAGTGCAAAAAAAAAAAAGTATCTTTGTTTGTTGGCGCTGTTGAGTCTCTTTTATGCGTTTATTTCTCCTCCCTCCTATTTCTGTGCTTAACCGCGAAAGCGAGGGGAACCCTTCTCTGATTAATGCTTTAAGGACGAATTTCCCTTGGTTTCCTTGTTCCAGTTTTGTTCTTAATGTCTGAAGAAGAGTCATGTTGACGAGAAAAGCGTTGGAAGAGGAGGAGGAGGAAGAAGAGGAAAGGAGGAAGTGAAGGAGCTGTTGCTGCAGCAGAGTGCCAGGCGCACCGCATGGGGAAACCCGGGAGCTGTCCAGCAGCAGTAGTGCTGAAACTACACCAAGTGGCAGTAGTGGGCTGTTGCTGTGCATGCATGTACGTGTGTCTGTTTATATGCATGTGTGTGTGTGAATACACGGAGTTTAGTTGTTTTGGCACTGCTGGTGGAACCAGTGTTTTCTCCACAATGAGGGATTTCTCTTTTTCTGAAGAGGCAACGCCTCAATAAAACTTCCTACAGACAATGACTGGAGACATTTGGCACAGAAAACCCCACTATAGTAGAGCGTTTCTCTAAAGTATAAGTTTGAATTGCCTCAACCGAGTCACCGGGGAGATAAAGAAAGTGAGAAGACGAAGATGCATCAGGAAAAACGATTTGGATTAGCTTTTCTTCAAACATCTACCTCGTGATTTCTTTCCCGAGCCCGATCAGTTGATAGAAAACACCAGATTTTGTCCAGCATTTTCATTTCTACCCATGTTCGCAGTGCATTTCTAAGAGTTGAAATACTCTACGTAAAGGCTGTTACGATAATTTTGCTTCCTGACGAGTTGGAGGGCGCATACAAGTCGAAAGCAGCAGCTGCCTCCGTGGCCTCTGTTCTATAAGAAATTGAGGGGATCGTCCTTTTTCGAAGGTGGTGGAGACGCTATGGCGTCTGTCTGCACGACTCTGCAGCCCGGCTGGGACAGCGGTTTATGCGCTACCCTAGAATGAGTGCAAGCCCAAATTTCTCAGCATTTTGCATGCAAGCTACCGCTACCAGGGTTCCATGCAACAAAGAAAGATAAAACACACACACACAAACACACACACACACACACACACACATCAAGCGCCTGTCTTTGTCTTGCAAAGATCCGTATTCGGACGACATTTGCGATACATTGCTCCACCTATTTGAAACACAGACACCTTAAAAAAAACAGGAAGAAAAAAACATAACTGCAACTAAAAACCCTGCCCTCTTATCCTTCGTTGCACAAAAAGTGCCCGTTTCGACCCTTGTTCAATAACGCAACACCAAGCGTGTAATTTCAGTGGAAACAACACGGATTCCCGAGTCGTGACTGCCAAAGTGAGTCATGTGCACGTTGGCTGCGTCAGGAGAGGCAGTCACTGTGCAATGCCGACGGTAGGGGGAGAGTCGTGACTGACTAGGCTGCAAGTAAAAAAAGACCACCCAATAAAAAGGAAAAGAGGAGCAAAAAAAACACCTATATGTATATATATACATATAAACAAAAACAAGGGGGGATATTCACACAGGAGGGTGGTGGTGGGGGTCGGTATTATAGGCAATGTGTGTGTGTGTGTGTGTGTGTGTGTGTGTGTGTGTGTGTGTGTGTGTGTGTGTGTGTGTTGGGTGCAAGGAAAAGTGTAAGGGGTCTTGCTTAGGTGCTGGGTGGGCTTTTGCGTTAAGCAGTTTCGCCTCAACCTCCCCATGTCCTCCCATCAGCAGCCCCGAATATCTGCTCACTCCCGCCCCAAAGCTTGTTTTTAGCGAAAGTCGTCCTGCTTGTTGGCATGCTGGCATGCTGGCAGTCTTCTTGGATTTGACCAGAGAGAGAGAGGGAGAGAGAGAGGAGAAGGGGGAGGGGGGGGGGGGGGGGGGTAGTTGGGTAACGCACAAAGGGGCGGGGAGAGGCTGGCTTTAGGCAGGGGGGTCCAGTGATCCGGCCTTCACCTGAGTAAGTACTACAGGGGTACTTGATTGTTTTGTGAGTAGATGAAGAGCCAGGAGGAGCGTCTTGCAGCTGCATCTGACAAAAACCAAAAACAAAACAACTACTTTAACTGATGGAACTGTTGTGGGGGGGGGGGGTTTGGTTTTTTAAAATCTCCTTTTGGCTCTCTTAACTTTGAAAGAACATCTAAGAAGAAGAAACTGAAGATAAAAAAACTATTAAAGACGGCTTGAACTGCGTGTTTGTGTGAGAACAAGTGGTTAATGGTCGCGACGAACTCTTCAGTCCTTGAATGTGATGTTCTGGGACACGCTGTGTTGTACATCGTGCTGTAGGTTTTGCATCGGACTGCAGTGGTTGATGGTGACATGGCTCCTGTTAACCCCCTATGACTTCCCCAGACCACATCGTTCCGGCCAGAGTTTACATTGTGGAATTCCCCCCTCCCCCCCACTCCTCCTCCACTGAACCCCTTCTCCATGCCCCCCCCCCCCCTCGTCTCTCACCGCCTCTGTGGTTCATGCGGTTCAACCCTCTAGTGAATGGGCGACCCCAGTCTTGCTTTGTGCTGTGATGCTATGTTGGAGGGCAGTGGGAGTGTAATCCTTGTCGTTATTATTAATATCTATTAATATCTATATCTATCTATAATATTAACATCTATTATTTGGCTTTCATTATCACTCTTCTGGTTGCAGGAAAGGGCCACTTTTTTGTGGGGTGGGGGTGGATTTGTCGATTAGGTGGAAACGGTTCATCCCAGCTATCACATATCTTGATTATTATGATCATCATCATATTTACTCCTTGTCACTCATCACATTCAGTGTCAGTTTCGCAGTCTTGCTGGATAAACCCCCCCACCCCCCATGCACTTTCCTATTCCAACCGCATTGGTTTTGTATCAAAGCATAAAACCTAAGTATATACTCGCTGATATAGATCACAATTTGGTTAGTCGTCTTTTTTCCTATTTTTTTTTCAAAAAGGGGGGTCCCTATATGAGCAAGGCACCGATTGGCCGATGACGAGATTGAGTTTGCTCCAATCAGATCCCTCCCTTCTATCTATTTATTGCCAGCAGTTTACAGCCTTGCTCCCTCCTCACTCAGAGCTTTAGAGCGGCTGCAGACAGCCAGCGCTTTTTACTATACAGGGAGCAGATAATATTACACACACACACTAACTACAAAACGCATCGGTGCACAGCTCATTGCGATCACACGGGCTTTGCACACCATTGCGTTTGGCTATGGGGGGCGGGGGGGGGGGGGGGGGTGAAAGAAATAAAATATATGTAAAAAAAAAAAAAACCAAAGCAAAACATTCTACTTGGATGGGGATGCTTGAGGGAGGAGAGACGTGAGGGGATGACAGAGGAGAATTGAAACTGAAGAAGGGAGCGTAAGGACCTTGGACAGCTCTCAGTTGCAGCAGCAGTAGTCGGAGACTCATCTCCCTCCCCCACCCCCCCTCCCACCCCTCATATTTTCTATCATGCATCCTCTCCTCTTCCTCCTCTGAGTACACGTTGGAGGAAATATAAGCCGCAGCTCGCTGAAAGCTGGAGATACAATCGACTGAGTCGGGATTGGAGATACAGGAGAGCGGGGCTACCCGGGTGTCACGGAGTCTCCGTGGGACCTCAGTGGCAGCAGAAGCAGCAGCAGCAGCAGCAGATAATGTCCTTCACGAATCTTTTTGCGGTCTGGGCTTGCTGTTCATTACTATTAATCTGGGAAGCCCTTACCCCAAAAAGCATTTGCGGAGGGCGCATTCGCCGCGCCGAGACGTGCTCAGCGCAAAGACGGGGATCCACTCGTGGAATTTTAAAAAACGTAATTTTTAATGGACCTTCCTCCTTTTTCTGCCCAATTTTTCATTTTGATTAATTGCTATCCGTATTTACCCTGGCCATTTTCTCCATTACCACAACAGTGACGTTTTTATTATGGTTGATTATTAATATTATCATTATTATTATTAATATTATTATTATTATTACCCCCTTAACGTGTCTCACACTCATTATTTTTCCGCTTTCTTTATTGTTGGACACTATCTCTGTCTTTCACGGCTTCACGAAAGCACTGTTTTTGTTCGGCTGTTTTCAAGAAACATGTGCTCGGACCCAAAACTTTGGACCATGTAACATAAAGTCACTCCTTCAACCAAACCCCCCCTCACTCCCCACCTCCTACCCACGCCTTCACACCTCATCCTAAACTGAGCGTATGAGGAAGGGCCCCAGAAGAGCACAGTGTAAACACAGGGAGACCCTTCCAGGCTCCACGTGGAAGGTCGAGTTGAGGTGTCACTTTACTTCACAAAAACTCAACTACGATCTTACCCCTGTAACACCCGATTCAGAAAGTTTACTGTGGGAATTACACACGCGCCCGGCGCGCATTTCTGTTGGGAAAGGGCACGGTGCAAAGGGATTCCCCCAAACGGTCCATTCCCGACACAGGCATAAACCCGAACTGGCAGGTGAAAGAGGGTTAGGAGCGACTACACGCCCATATTTAAACATGTTCCGATCGTGTAGTTATAGCGCAGGCTTTCTCTAGAAACGTACTCACTTCCAAGTTTGTGAATAGAAGTTAGTCCACTTGAACGACCACGACCACATCCCTCAAGCATTACCCACCACCGCCCTATCCCTTTCACGCGCAAGACGGAAACAACAAAGAAAACAGTAGATAATAAAACCAATAACCACGCTAAATTTCTGCAGTTACATTTCTGCGGTGACAACTCGATCAGTGCACTCCCAAGTCAGCCAAGCCGAGACTCCGCTCTCTACAGCTACACTGTAACGCAACAGGGCTCGCACAGCAAAGTACTCAGACCGTCGGAAATAAAAGCAAGAAGTGGAAATGAACGTGACCGACGGAGAAAGGAAAAAGGAAAAAGGAAGATCCAGCTTGCCGTTAGTTGGAGAAAAAAAGGATAGGGCGAATTTTACATCGAGTTTTTGCTTCACAAACTGTCCCAGCACAGAAGCCATAAAAAGAGAGGAGGGACGAATCTGCTCACAAATGACGTGTATGAGAATCCCCCTTCTTTCTGCTGCAAGAGGCAAGAGTATATATATATATATATATATATATATATATATATATATATATATATATATATATATATATATTACAGTAAGGTGCATTATTACAAGGGGACAGATTTTTTACATTAACAACTTAGAAATCTAACAATGAAATGGTCGCAGATGTCTAGTTGCACGTGAAGTTTGAACTTGTTAACAACTCACGTTTTAAACAAGAGAAGACAAGAGGATAAAGAGGAAAACGGAGGATGGGGATTGAATATTTGAGTGTGACGGTCACTCCCACCCTCTGAGGAAACCCCCGACCTGTGAGTCCCGCGCGGGTTGGATTGTTGTTGCGTACTTTGTGGATTTCCAGGGGTGCCCTCCATTTCTCTTCGCCTGCTAGTTTATATGTAAGGAAAATCTGAATACTTCCGACGGTTAAAGCTCGACCCATCTAGATAGATGCTTTATTTATCCCCAAAAAGGGGAAAGTCACTAATCTGCCCTCATTGATTTTTGGAGAGAGAGAAAAACACACACACAAAGAATTTATACGAAGGAAAGCGACGCCGAGGGCACACCGATTAAAATAAACGCTGACCTCAAGACTAGGTCTAGTTTTCTTTGCATTTTCTGGCGCCTAAGTCGACAAAATAACACACTATAACACTATGACTATAATTGTAATGAAACGTGATAATACCTGGGTGGCAAAAGTGATTTATGGGGGGGGGGAGGCGTGATGATTACATTGTATTGCGTGGATTTGTTTGAGCTCGGCGCGTAAAGGCGGTTTCCAGGTTCTGTGTCGGCTGAAGGTCATGAAGTTGCATTCCTCTCCCTGCCGATTAGCTCCCCTCTCACTCTGCAAGGCCTTCGGTGTAACATTCAGCACGATCAAACACGACTGTCCTGCCTTTTTTTTTGTCTCACAGGAGAAAACTAACGACAAGGAAAAAGCAGGACTCGTCACGGAGAGGTGACTTGTGTGGACTTTGCTGCTGCTGCTGCTGGAGGAGTTCTCCAGCTGTGCTCCGGAGAGAAAAGGCGACCACCGTTTAGGTTTACAACGAGGACCGACTGGCAGAGAGACCCCCGTTTTTGCCTGCATCCCCCCCCCCCCCCCCCCCACCCCACTCCCCAAAAAAAGGTAACTGCACGGGCTCTGGGTTTGGTTATGACGTAAAACTCAAATTCGCCTTTAAATTGGCTTTTGCGTAAGGCACATAATTACTGCTCAGTGCACGTGAGCTGGGAGAGGTGCCTGCAGAGAGTCCAGCACTGTTGGATTCACCTCTGTTTCTTTGTATTGCTGCAATTTAAAGGATCTATAAACTCCCAAGTTGAATCACCTGCTGTGTAACTTTTAGTTTTTACCACTGTCTTAAAAATATCCTTTACCTAAAAGTATGCATATAAGTTTTTAGAATATTCACGCCCTGTTAAATTAGTACATCCATATAGAGCTTTGTCTGTTGTCTTTGTGAGAGTCAATGACGTTATCCTGGTTCGTTCGTGCAGCTTTTTCCTCGTCTTCTTTTTTTTTTTTATGCATCGAGACGTGTTCACTAATATTGGAGCAGAAGCACATTGTTGTTGTCGTCGCTATGATAAGCCATCTGGTTGCTATCCAGCTTGATTGCTGGGTCATGTCAGGAAAGTTTTAGTTTCAGCATTATACATTTCTGGACCTTTATAATTGCTGACTTGTAAAGACAGGTTGAGCGACTCTAAAATGCCTCAGACTGTTTGTTTTCGACGTAATATAACCTCCAACTGTATCTTTAGTGTAACTTTAGATATCTTGGGTTTGGTTTATAAGATCGATTGAGAAAATTGTAAAACTATTGTAAAAAAAATAAAAAAAATCACTTAGCAACATATAAACAATTCATTGCACATGTATTCACAACATCAGGTCTTCATTTATTTAAGTCAATTGTGTCAGCAATCTCACATTTTCAGCTTATTCATAAAACTCCTTTGAAGGGCCTTTTATGCCACCTGAGGCTCTGTTACTTTGACAGGGAGTGGTTTGCACAATATTTTCCAACAATGACTCTTGCTTGACTGAGACCCTGGGTGGGCCCCTTCTTGTCAGCCCCAGCCCCCAGACCTCAGAATTTTGAATCAATATAAGATAATTCAGTTCCATTGGAGCATTCAATAGGCAAGGCCGCCACACTTAAAAATGTTGTGAAAGTTGCAGATTTAAACTACCTATTAGAACCTTTTGATAGATTGTATCTCAATAAAACACACATTACTGGAGAATATCTATTTGTGAACACATTTATTTTTTTATTAGAATGCATAAAACGGAGAAAAATGCATTTTCTTTGGCTTGTATTGCTAATTTTTACACAAAAAAATGGCAAATCCAACTGGCTTTCCACTTTGCAGCTAGAATTCTCTCGAATAGCATGATTGAGATCTGGGCTCTCATTTCTGAGACAAATCTAATGCAACAAATGCTGTGCTTTTCATGCTCATCTTCGCCTTAGGTAGACAAGATATTAAAAACAGCACCGGGGCTGCTCCTTTTTCTGTTTTCATAGATAGAGTTAAGGTTTTATAAATCTCAAATGATGTTTTAAAGAATAATTGTTGAGAGTGGTGTGATCCAGTTCAACTTTGGCAAGTCTAAGTTTTTTTTTTTTTACATCTTCCCCTACAGATAACAAAATACAATCTAGATTAATAAAAAAATATATAATAAAAACCCTTTGATTTAGTTCCCAATCAAAAGTTTCAAATATTTTATTTCCCGTGTTTGCTCTCATTCCACCCCTGGTGGAATGCTGCCCTGGGTGGTGAGCCAGAGTGTTTATGGATTTCATGAGCACATGCTGAGAGCAGAAGAAAAAAAAACTGTTCTTCATGCTTATGCCTGGCTATATGTGTGTACTATAAAGTACCTGTTGCAACCTTCAGCTGATAGTTATTTATGTGTAAAGACTCTGACCAAATGTGAACATCAACTATGCGTCTTGCTATAAGTGCTTATAAAATCCCCTTCATCATCGAGTTTGTCCTTATTGTTTCAACATATTCACAAAATTATAATGGCCAACGTGTACAGCTTTTGACGTGGTTTCTTGGTGGTTTGAAACCATCAAACTTCACCAGAGCACTCAAATGTTTCCGTACAACACAGCGCAAAAGGAATTTTGTTGACAGAAGAATTGTATGCTTTTTTAGAATATGTTTTTACGTGGCTGTCCTAAAATGTAGTAGCTCTGTGACGGGAGCACCACTCAGCTTCATTGAGCTGGAGCTCATGAGAACGATGGCAAAACAATCCGATTTAAATGTGGCATGTAGCCCTGAAAGATCTCCTGGAGGATAAGAGTTAGTTTTACTGATCCTCACAGTTCTTACCACTCAATGAAAACAATGAATGATTGCCAGTTATTTCTTAAAATAATCTTTTCATCACACACACCGTATTTATTGAATGTTTGCTGGTTTCTGGAGATTGATCTCTACCAGCATAGTGTGTCTAAACTAGTGACTGGCAGGGTGTTACTTCATTCAAACCCTCACATGCGCTGCTGGTGTTACAGATACGCTCTATGACCCACCCTTGATTGATTTTTAAACCTTAAGATGATCAGGATTCAAGTTGAATTGAAAAATGCAAAAGGATTATAATTTGGCAGCCAAAAAACAAAAACAAACCTTCATCTACGCATCACATCTTGACCAGGTACATATGCAGACACAAAGGACAGTCATTATTTTACAAAGGTATATTTTTAAGAATCTCTTCACTCTGTTTATTGTATTCTGAGGGAACTGAAACATCTGTGTCTCCCTGCGTCCAGCCTTCCCTCTCATGATACATCAAAGCATGTTCCTAAATATCTGCTAACAATCGTTTGTTTTGTTTGATACGAGCTAACGGTGATAAGCTATATTTAGGAAGATGACGGCATGGTTAAAACCGAGACCAAGGGGCTTTGAAGGGATGAGCAAGAAAAGGGATGGAAGTCTAATCAACTGCTAGTAACACAACACATTCAGTAAACTATTCATTATTGTTGTTATAAATGGATATTTCTTCAGTTACGTGCTTGTCTAGAAGGATTGTCCCCTGGACGGTACCACCCGATTAGTTTCAGCTGAGGCTTCGCTCAGTATGGCTTAGCAGTGACTTTTAGATATAAAACTACCATTGGTTTGGCCAAACATTGTTTCAGTTGCTAGTTGAATTATTTTGTTGTTTTTTTTTGTTTTTTTTTTAGACACAGATAAATTCAAGCAAAAATGAAAATTCAAATAACAGTCACTCTAGTTAACTTGCATGTGAATTGTCTACCTTGCTTTCCTTTGTTTTGAATCTTTTTCATTCATGTTTTATGAACCTAATTTTTTTAGTGTCGCCAAAGTTTTACATCGGTTTCTTCTGCAACAGAGAACATCTCATTCACCCTGAATAGCATGCAGTGAAAAATAAAATGTGTATAAGATGTGTTTCTATCAGAGCTAAAAGTAGTCCCCAGATGTAGTTCCCTCATCTCCGTTTTGATCAGACCACTGATCAAAATAAGGTTCAGAGTACGCTACAAAGACCTTGATTTAGTGTAATAAAATGTTCAAGCATTCATTCACCAGAACCTCCTCCCTCTGTGTTTTTATCTGTTTGAGGTTGCTCAGTCAGTTTCTAATTATTTACTGCTACCAGTCACTACAATCATAACTACCACTATTAACATGGTGTATCATATTGGTTATTGTGTTTACAATAGTGCTATTCAGCAGAAATTTAGAATAACCCACTAAATTAGATTATTTCAAAGTCTTATATAATTTTTGCAATGCTATTTATATAAATAATACTATCTATCTATCTATCTATCTATCTATCTATCTATCTATCTATCTATCTATCTATCTATCTATCTATCTATCTATCTATCTATCTATCTATCTATCTATCTATCTATCTATCTATCTATCTATCTATCTATCTATCTATCTATCTATCTATCTATCTATCTATCTATCTATCTATCTATCTATCTATCTATCTATCTATCTATCTAACTGTTCATCTGTCAATCTTTAAGAGTGATGAAAGGTGTTCCTCTAATTCAACATTTTGACGGTCTTTGTTTTTCACAACTAGAAACTTTTCCAAACAAGGGATAAGGTGTAGCAGCCATCTGACCGGCAGAGTGCAGCAACACATGGGGGAGGGGCAGCATTTACACCACTCTACCCCCGGGTCATTGACAAAACTTTAAACTGTATGGAGTGTTTTGTCTGGGGATTTAAGAACTGTAATTGTCTTTAATACCTTGGTTTACCTTAAAATTGGTTCCAAACCAATGCCTGCCAAGAGACAGTGTGGATTTAACATCTAATTTCCAACTGATATGATTTCTGTCCCAACTTAGTTTCTTGAGATATCTCAAATTTAATTTACACTGCATTACTTCTAAAAAAAAATCTAGGGTTTTACACTTGATGTATGCATAGATCTGATGTTTTGCACTGTATAGTACTGCTGTAACCTCTCTGCTTAGCTATCAAAACTTCTGCTGGTCTCCTCAGTTGCAACATTGAGATTTCCTTGGTTTATGGAGGAAAAGAATGAGAAACACTCTTCTCGTTGCTTTGTTAACTTCGAGGCATGCCTTCATCTTGACAAGGTTTTATCTGATGTGACACGTTTTATAAAGACACACACACAATTTATAAGTGAGGTTCCATAATAACACAGTATCAAATAATAACAAAAATAGAAGCTAAAAAACAAAGAAAAAACATACCACCATGTCCAACAAATGCTCTGTGTAGATCTTGTGATAAAAGCTATATTTATGCACAATTGCAAAAAGCCATTAAAAAAAGTCGGAATTTGTTTAATATTTTAATTTAAGTGAACGTTCCAGAGCTTTTAAAAGTAGTGCTTGTAATAATTGTATAAATCCGTTTAAAACTGTATCAATATAAAATGTCTTCCAATCCATACCTCTCAACTTTTTATATATTTTATGTTACAACCAGAAACTTCATGTATTCATTTGGGATTTCATGTGATTAGCATTAAGTATTGCAATATTGTGAAGTGGAAGGAAAATGAGTCATGGTGTAAAAAAACTGTTTACAAAAAAAAAAAAAAATCTAAAAAGTGTGGTACGCATTTATGTTCAGTAGCTTTGACCCTGAAGACCCTTAATAAAATCCAGTACAAGCTGCTGCCGTTAGAAGTCACTTGATTCATAAATGTAGTAGTTTATTCTCTGTATAACTACAGCTGATTTGTTAGAGAACATTAGAGAACAAACAGCATCATGAAGACCAACGAGCAGAGCAGACAGCTCAGGGAAAACGTTGTAGCAAAGCTTAAAGCAGGGTTAGGTTCTTAAAGAACATCCCAAGCTTTGAACATATTAAACAATGGAAAGGGCGTGGAACCATTGCAAAGCTACCAAGACATGGCTGTATAACTAAACTACCATGCTGGGTTAAGGAGAACATTAATCATGGAAGCATCCAAGAGATATTTCTAGAGGAGCTGCACATAGTCATAGCTAAGGTAGAAGAATTTACTGACAGGACAACTAAAACAACTATTTTCTGGAAGAGTGGTAGGAAGAAAACCACTGTTGACAGAAAGTCATCTAAGCCCTGACTACAGTTTGCCACAAGCCATGTAGGTTATGTGGCAGACATAAAAAGGAAGGTGCTCTTTGAGGTTTATCTCTTTAAAATAGATAATCAGTCTGCATGAAACATATCAGTTACTTTAAGTAAAAAAAAACCACATATTATGATTTTTAAATAATTAATTTGTATAATGGTGCAGAAAATAAGTATTTGGTCAATAACAAAAGTTCACTTCAGTACTTTGTAATGCAACCTTGGTTGGCAATGACGGAGGTCAAACGTTTCCTGTAGGTCTTCACCAGGTGGTATTTTGGTCCATTCTTCCATGCAGATCTTCTTCTCTAGAGTTGTCATGTTTTGGGGCTGTCGCTGGGCAACACGGACTTTCAATTCCCTCCACAGATTCTCTATTGGATTGAGGTCCGGAGACTGGCTTGGCTACTCCAGAACCTTAAAGTGCTTTTTACATACCCACTCCTTCATTGCACAGACGATGTGTCTGGGATCATTGTCATGCTGGAAGATCCAGCCACATTTAATCTTCAATGCTCTCACTGATGGAAGGAGGTTTTTGTCCAAAATCTCACGATACATGGCCCTATTCATCCTTTCCTTAATACAGATCAGTCGTCTTTCCCCCCTTGCAGAAAAGCAACCCCAAAGCATAATGTTTCCACCCTCATGCTTCACATTGGGTACGGTGTTCTTAGAATGCAACTCAGCATTCTTCCCCCTCCAAACACGGCAAGAGATGTTTATACCACAGAGTTCCATTTTGGTCTCATCTGACCACATGACCTTCTCCCAATCCTCCTCTGGATCATCCAGATGGTCTCTGGCAAACTTTAGACGGGCCTGGACATGTGCTGGCTTAAGCAGGGGGACTGTAGGATTTTAATCCATGACAATGTAGAGTGTTACTAATAGTAACTTTTGTTACTGTGGTCCCAGCTCTCTTCAGGTCATTGACTGGTTCCCCCGTGTAGTTCTGGGCTGTTTCCTCACTGTTCTCAAGATCATGTGTACCTCCAAGGTGAGATCTTGCATGGAACCCCAGGTCAAGCCAGATTGTCAATGATCCATTTTCTAATAATTGCTCCAACAGTTGATCTCTTCTCACCAAGCTGTTTGCCTATTGTAGATTGGATCATCCCAGTCTTGTGCAGGTGTACAATCTTGTCCCTGGTGTCCTTAGACACCGCTGTGGTCTTGGTCATGGTGGAGGTTGGAGTCTGACTGTTTGAAGGTGTAGACAGGTGTCTTTTATACAGATAACAAGTTCAAACAGATTCCATTAATACAGGTAACGAGTGGAGGATAGAAGAGCTTCTTAAAGAAGTAGTAACAGGTCTGCGAGGGCCAGAATTCTTGCTGGATAGTAGGTGCTAAATACTTATTTTCTGCACAATTATACAAATAATTTCTTTAAAAATCCTACAATGTGATTTTCTGGATTTTTCTTTTACATTCTGTCTGTCACAGTTGAAGTGTACCTATGATGAAAATTACAGACCTCTCTCATCTTTTTAATTGGGACAACTTGCACAAACGGTGGCTGCCAAATACTTTTTTGCCCCACTGTATGTCTGGATAGTCTGGACTTAACTCACAGCAGGAGACATTCTCCTTTTCTTTCCCTCTCAGTGGTGCTGCATTAGCACAGTACTATCACATTAACTTTGACAGCAATAATAAGTGCACAGACACACGCACGCACAAATTATTAATAAAAATTAATTAATAAAAAGTAGGGGTAACATCAACTGGAGTCACATTATGCAACTTAAGTTGACATTACCCCTAACTGAAAATCAGAGTACATAATTTCCAAGCTGGAGCATTGCTTGTATGTTGGTTTTTCCTTTAAATTGCCTAATTCATCTCAAGTCTTTGCCTTATGACTCTAACATCTGCAGTTTCTTGCAGATCTACTAGATTGAATTTTAGTGATTTACTTTATTAGTTAGTCTGGTATTGGGATAAACTTGGTAAAACTTTTTTTTTTTATTGTTACAATTTTTTATTGATATCCATTACAGTTTAGTGTGTAAATTTGCATCCAACCTGGAACCAATGCCTAGTAAATACCGATCCAGAGAAAATGACACAATTCTACATGCCCATCTAAAAAAACATAGAAGAAATCATATATCAAGTAAGCTTGTTCTCCTGTTGTCTTGATGTCCTACCTAACCTACAGCTTTCCTTAAGAAAGTTTTGCCTGTCATTGTGTTGATCTGATTCAAATAATAAACTAATTCTGCTTATCAGGTGTTTCCCCCAGGCTTTAAAAACAGCAGTTATCAAAGCACTGCTAAAAAAAGAATATTCTGGACAAGTAGCTACTGCAGAATTACAGACCAAACTCAAACCTTCCATTCATCAACAAGACTATTGAAAAAGCTGTGTTTTAACAGTTAAAGTGCTTCTTAAAGGTCCAGTGTGTAATAATTTTACTTGTTTACTTTCAAATTCTTTGTATCCCGTTCACAAACTTGTCCTTTTTCATTAATATTTCTCACCAACATCTATTCTAAGTATTCCTGTTAACTTGAAATTGTACATTTTTATATACATATACTGTGGTCGACCCTCCATAGTCATGCGCCATCTTGAAATACGGTAGCTGTTTAGGGACATACAAGATATAATGCGCTCCGTTTCGAGTCCTCGCTTGAAAAAAACGATATTCGAGAAGTTGTAGTGGTTCTCCTTCAATCAATCAAACTTTGTTTATAAAGCGCTTTTCATACAACACTTGCAACTCAAAATGCTTTACAGAATTAAAATGACCCCACAAAGGCAAGGCAAGGCAATTTTATTTGTATAGCACACTTTCAACAGCAGGGTAATTCAAGGTGCTTTACAGGATTTGGTGATAAAAAAAACAAACACATGGAATATAACATTGGAAATTAAAAGTAAAAGAAACACACATTACACATGATACACAATAAAGCAAGAGAAAGATCAAAAAGCAAGAGAGCGTGAACACATTTCACACCTATGACAGTAATCATTTACTCGAAGGCAATTCTAAACAGATGGGTTTTTAGTCTCGATTTAAAGCAGTTGAGAGTTTCAGCAGCTCTACACTCGTCAGGAAGTTTGTTCCAGATAAGGGGAGCATAAAAACTGAAAGCTGCTTCTCCATGTTTAGTTCTGAGTCTAGGGATGTTTAGTAGGCTAGAGTTGGAGGACCTGAGTGGTCTTGGTGGTTGGTACTGTGACAACAGGTCTTCAACATATTTTGGTGCTAAGCCATGTATAATGATTTATAAACTTGTAGGAGTATTTTGAAGTCTATTCTCTGAGCTACAGGGAGCCAGTGTAAGGACTTTAGAACTGGGGTGATGTGCTCTACTTTCCTGGTTCTAGTGAGGACGCAAGCAGCAGCATACTGGATCAGCTGCAGCTGTCTGATTGACTTTTTAGGCAGACCTGTGAAGATGCTGTTGGAGTAATCAATCCGACTAAAGATAAACGCATGGATGAGTTTTTCTAGGTCATGTTGCAACATCAGTTGTTTAATCCTAGAAATGTTCTTCAGGTGATAGAAGGCTGACCTTGTAATTGCCTTTATGTGACCCTGGAGGTTCAGATCTGAGTCCATTACTACACCTAGGTTTCGAGCCTGATCAGTAGTTTCTAGTTGTATTAATTGAAGCTGTGTTCTGAATCATGATCGTTCCTCCTTGGGTCCAAAAATAATTACTTCAGTTTTGTTTCTATTCAGCTGGAGAAAGTTATGGCACATCCATCCATTTATTTGGTCAATGCATTGATTTAGGGTTTGAATGGGTTCAGTCACCTGGTGACATTGTAATGTAAAGCTGAGTGTCATCCGCGTAGTTATGGCAGCTAATGGTATTGGTTGCTATGATCTTGCCTAGTGGGAGCATGTAGATATTAAATAAGAGGGGCCCCAGGATGGAGCCCTGGGGCACCCCACATGTGATTTCTGTTCGTTCTGAAAAGTTTCCTATTGAAACATATTGACCACATTCCCATAACCCCCAATTAATTAAAAGCATGATCACAGCTATACCCCCCTCCCCCAGACCCAACCTTCATGCACACACACACACACACACACACCCACACACACACACACACACACACACACACACACACACACACACACACACACACACACACACACACACACACACACACACACACACACACACACACACACACACACCCACCCACCCACACACACACACACACACACACACACACACACACCCCCACACACACACACCCCCCCCCCCCCACACACACACACACACACACACACACACACACACACACACACACACACACACACACTTAAGAGCAGCAATTAAAGACCATTGGGCTGAGTATAGATAAGCCAGGTTAGGAAACGCCATCAAAGGAGCCATCTGCACCAGCAGCAGCACATCAACAGCAGCAGCCAAGGCACTGACCCAGGGCACCCAGAGGGGGCGAGGCCGAGACCCCCACCTCCACCAAGAGCTACCAGGAGAGCACCCAGGCAGCCACAGCCGACTCCCTGTCCCCCATAGAGTAACCACTGGAAGGAAGATTAAAATAACAGGTTAAAATATAAAAATAAACAGTGGATAATATGATAAGCTTAAATAGTAAAACACTGATAAAATGCATTAAGTAAAACATGCAGAGCAATTAGACTATAACAAATAATCAGTTAAAAGCTAGGCTAAAAAGGTGAGTCTTGAGCCTGCTTTTAAAAACATGAAGGTTCTCTGCGGCCCTGAGGTCCTCTGGCAGCCTGTTCCAGAGGTGAGGGCCATAATAATGGAAAGACGCCTCGCCATGAGTGTGTGTCCTGCCTTTTGGGATGACAAGGAGACGGCTGCCAGAGTAGTGCAGAGACCGGAAAGTTTCATATGGTAAAAGCAGTTCTGAAAGATAAGAAGGCCCAATACCATTAAGAAACTAAAAAACCATTAAAAGAACCTTAAAATTGATCCTAAAACATACGGGGAGCCAATGCAATGACTTTAAGACGGGTGTAATGGGCTCCCACCTCCTGGTCTTCGTCAGGACACGTGCTGGTGAATTTTGTAGAAGTTGTAAACCTGAGATACTCTTTTTGGGAAGACCAGAAAGCAGGGCATTACAGTAATCAATTCTACTGGAGATAAAAGCATGCATCAGTGTCTCTGTATTGGCCCGAGAGAGAATGGGGCGGACTCTGGCGATGTTCTTTAGATGTAAAAACCTATATTAGTAATGTTTTTAATGTGAGGGATAAAAGTCAGCTCAGAATCAAAAATAACACCCAGATTTTTCACTTGTAAAGAAGGATTAAATGACTGTGATTGTAGTTTTGGTAAAAGTTTCTCTCTCTGAGCCTCAGGACTGATGACTAAAACTTCAGTTTTGTCCTGGTTGAGCTGAAGAAAGTTTTCTGCCATCCAGGATCTGATGTCTAAAATGCAGTTAAAAAGTGCATCCATTGGCCGTGTGTTATCGGGAGACACGGAGATGTACAACTTTAAACCCTTTAAAGGCGGCAGGAAAGACCGCCGTCTGAAAGGAGGAATTCATCAAGGTTAAAATCTCATCTCTGAAAGATCCATAAAATGGCTTAAAAAATAAAGTGGGAATTGGGCCCAAAACACATGTGGTGGGCCTCACTAAGGAGAAAACTTTGTCAAGAATCTCAGCTTCCACAAGGACAGAGCTGTCCAGCGTTTCCTCTGGTAAAGACACACGCTCAGATTTGTCTAAAACCATGTTTCTTTGAGAAGATAAAATTACATCTGATGGTGTCTACGTTTCTTCTGAAGTGGTCTGCGAACTCCTCACAAAGAGTGTTTGAGGGGGTTTTCTGAAATGCATTAGTAGGTCGATAAAATTTTTGTCAGTGATGGAAAAAATAATGTTTTGATTATTTTTATGATCAGAGATGATTTTGGAAAAGTATGCATTTTTTGAATTTCCTTGCATTTCCTTCTCCCTCTAAATGTTGTGTGGGGGGTGGCGGTGGTTCTCTCCATGGCAGCCTGGCTGGTTTGGAGGAATTCTGCTCCTTCCTCTTGGGTGGCTTGCCCTGCTTCAACCACATGTGACACACCTCTACCCTCGTCTGCGTCCTCTGCCTGTCTCAACTGACGCTGAATCGTCTGATGATACAGTATCTGAGTCCTTTTACAGAGGGGGGGAAAAATACAACAGACTCCACTGTCTTGTATATATACAAATTTGCTAGTTGCTGTCACCCATTAAATACATCAAACAACATCAATGTAGCTAACATAAAAAACGGTTTTTATTACTCAACACATATTTAGATCAAATTGAGGAAAAGAAATACTGATTAAAAGAATGGACCTGAATGCTGGGACTTCTTTGTGTCAATAGGCAACTTTTCATTGGAGTGAACAAAAATCACACGCGGGGTACCCCAAGGTTCCATGTTGATGCCCCTCCTATTTAATAAATAACAAATCATAAGATTAGTTACCATAACTATGCAGATGTTACACATCTCTACATTACAATGTCACCAGCTGACTATGAACTCTAGCTCAGAGAAAATACTTCAAAATACTTTTGTTAGTTTATAAATCACGGAATGGCTAAGCACCAAAATACATTAAAGATCTGTTGTTGTTGTTGTTGTATCAACCTTCCAGACCACTCAGGTCTTCTGGTTCAAGTCTACTCCGCATCCCCAGAATCAGAACCAAACATGGAGTAGCAGCATTCAGATTTTATGATCCTCTAACCTGGAACATGCTACCAGAATACTACAAAACTAATAAAACACTGAGTTCCTTTGAATCAAGGCTTAAACCCCATTTGTTTAGAGCTGCCCCTGATTAATACAATGTGAGCAGCTTTAATTGAACTCAGTATTCCCACCTTTCATGGCCGTCCTTTATTTTGCCTCTGCGATGTAATGTTTCTTACCGTTTGTTGTTTCATGTTTTCATCATGTAGAGCACTTTGAATTGCCCCGTTGCTGAAATTTGCAATACAAATGAAATTGCCTTGGCTTGACAAGTGATATTTAATGTATTCATTCAATCCACCATGTTTAAAAAGATCTATAAAAAGAATGGGAAAAAGCATCTAAGTGTGTAAAACAACACATTCTTAAAAATGTTAGACAAGGATACAGGAGTTGCAAGGCTATCTTGGCTGCTGAAGATTTTTAGTAATTTTCAAAATAACATGTCTTGGTAGAGCATTTGTTTTGCACACAATGATGATACTGATACTAAGCGAACCAGTTCATAACTTTTTTACTTTTTACTTTGTAGCAATTATTAGTTCATTATATTAATATTCATCTCCTATCCCAAAATGGACCTTCAAGGTAAATAATCACCAAACAGAACAACAATAAAATAAAAATCCCTGAGTCGTGTGAGACAAAATGATTAATAAAACTGAATCAAAGCAACATGATAAAAACAGAAAGTGATCCTAGAACACAAGGACATAGCTCATCTTTCTTTTAAAAATAGGATGGGAATATCAGAGATTTATTTATTAATGTCTGCAAAAACCAGACGTTTACATACACAATGATTACTGTCTCTTTACACAATGAGGGAAAGCCCAGATGATGATGTCATGACTTTAGAAACTTCTGATAGGTTCGCTGACACATTTGAGTTCATTGGATTCTACTTTCACACCCATGGATGTATTTTAAGGCCACACCTGCAACACACTGCTTTCCTTTTTGACACAATGAGAAAGTCACAAGAAATTAGCCGAGATATCAGGAAGACAAAAGTGAAGCTACAGAAGTCTGGTTTGTCCTTGGGAACAATTTCCAGATACTTGAAGGTGCCCTGTCCATCTGTTCAAACAATTATAAGCAAGTATAGACATGAATGTCCAACCATCATAGCGCTCAAGAAGGAGATGGGTTCTGTGTCCCAGAGATGAACGTCTGTAGTTCGAAATGTGCAAATTGACCCCAGAACAAAAGCCAAAGACCTTGGGAATACGCTGCTGAACCTGGTAAAACAGTGTCATTATTTCCAGTAAAACTTGTCCTGTACCAACATGGACTGAAAGGCCACTCAGGGAGGAGGGAGCCATTACTCCAAAACAAACATAAATGTTCTGTGGTCTGATGAAACTAAAGTGGAACTGTTTGGTCATAGTGACTTTGTTACATTTAGAGGAAAAGGAGGGGGGCTTGTAAGCCTGATAACACCACCCCAACTGTGAAGTATGGGGGTGGCAGCATCATGATGAGGAACTGGTTGATTTCGTAAAATAGATGTCATTGTGACAAAAGAACATTATCTAGACATGCTACAGAGAATCTGCAGGCAGATCTGAAGGCAGCCTACAAACCTGACTCAGTTCCACCAGATTTGTCAGGAGGAATAGGTCAGAAGTCTTACAGTTCAAAGACAATGTAACCAAATACTGAGGAAACATAGGTTAACAAATAATTTTGAAGACTTATGTTGAAGAAATACATCTCTGACATATTATTTCTCATGTTGTGGCATTTTGCAAATAGAAACAATTTTGGTGATGTTAACTGATCTAAAACAAGAGAAGTTTGGTATAATGTAACTTCAGACAGTGAGAAAAAAAGGTGTATGTGTCTTTTTATTCTGTGTATGTAAACATCTGGTTTGAACTGTATTCTTGAAAATTAGGGATAATCCACACAAAATCCCATGTATGAAACTGTTTGCATGAAAAAGTACATTAGCCTATGTGTGTACATAAAAACTTTACTCACCATTTTAATGGTGGTTTTCAAATTTAAGACCAGAATTTAATGCAATCCACCTTGAAAAAAGTAAACGGAGTGTTTTCTTTAAATCTAATGCTTAAACTAACTTTTCAAACCATGTTGACATGGATTCAAACCAGCCTCAAATGTGTTGAGACTGATTTTGTGCATTTACAATATAGTGAAATGTATAATAAAATAATAATAATAAATTAGTCTAGAAGTGGAGGACAACTCAAAACAACTGCCAATATGGTCCAGGTCTGGTTCACTCTGAGAGCCTGCTGCAATATACCAAAAGAAGTATCCAAGAACCCTAAAATGTCTTAACAGGACCTATAGCAGGCTTTTGCTACTGTTGATATGATAGTGCAGGCCTTTAGAATCAGATACTGCACAAATTTAAAGGAGTCATAACCTAGAATTACCTTGGATACCCACGCTCTATTATAGTCTTTCAGGCCCTTCTAAAAAAGAAAGCTTGAAAAAAAGTGAAAAAAATTAACACAGAGCTCCTCTGACCCTTATTTCTGAAGGCATTATTGTCTCGCGAGATCTGATGCGATATTTTGGCTGTCGTGGACGGGCATTGTAATAATGCAAATGAGGGATGCGTTGATTGGTGGCAGGAAGGAGGGGGGTTGACACCGCAGGTAACGCTTCAGCATATCTAACCCATATCTACTACTCCCGCTAGCATACAATAGCCACATTAGCAGTTAGCTGCTATTTGTTACACACAGCAGAGCAATAAAAACAAAGCCTTACCGTTTCAATTGCAGGCAAGTCTCTGATTGTTGGAATGGCCCCTTTTTCCAAACGGAGCTTCGATGCCAACTTCGCCTGATATTGTTCCAAATTCGTAAAGGATTCCGGCGTCAAAAAAATAGAAAAAAAATTTCCATGTTGATTCTGGCAGTCAACAACAGAGCAACTCACCTGTGCACTACGTTTCTGGCACAAATGGTTTTAGCTGATTAAAATAAAAGGCTGACACGAATATGTCTTCTTAATGCATCATTGCGTGAAGAAACTTTCTGCATCTTTCACGGTCGAGTTCGTACTTCCAATCGGTGATGTGTCGGTCACGAACGAACTGGCTCTGAGAGCTAACTCTTTGAAGTGAACGATGGGAGCCGGCTCTTCATTGATTGGGAGCCGTTTTTTAATTTTTTATTACCCCCCCCCCCCCCCCCGCTTGTTTTGGTACATTTGATACACATTGTTTTGCATTATTATTGGTAATAAATACACGTTAAGCAACAGAAAATCTGAGGAGCCACTTGGGAGCCGAAAGAGCCGGCTCTTTATGGTGAGCCAAGCCAAAAAAACTGGCTCTCCAAAAGAGAAGAATTCCCATCACTGGAATTCAGTAATGGCTGCGCTCGACAGAATATGAGGGGGAGAGGGGCGAGGAGGGGGGAGGGCGGGCTTCCTGCAGCATAGGTTTGCGATGTCTACAAATGGTATATCCTGCGCCGACTTGACATCAAGTATTTGAGTGCGCGTGCACGTGGGCTGGTTGACGAACCCAGGGGTAAACATACGCTTCACTTTTAAATATCGGCTTCCCGGCCAGTGTATAATCGTTAGGCAATCATAACATACATTTTTTCTCATGGAAAAGTAAAAATTACAGGTCATGACTGCTTTAACTTTCTATGGGTGGTGAACAAGGAGGAATCCTTTGCTCTCTAAGAAATCTGAAATTTGACACAGAGAAAGTTGACAAAGACCAGGACTTTTGGAATGATGTTCTTTGGACAGATTAGTTTAAATCTGAATAATCTAGACTCTGGGACACATGGCATGTTTGCCTTAAACCAAATGATGCATTCCAGAAAAATAACCTCATACCAACTGTGGAACAGCATTTGCTTCAGCAGGACCTGGCCAGCTTACCGTGATAGAATCCACCATAAATTGTATTGCATATCTGAGGGCTTTGCACAAAAACAGTTGCGGGGTCCTGTCTCAGTTGGGGTGATTAGTGAAGTTGGGCATAATGTAGGTGTGTTGAAGCACAACCAGAGGCTAGTGGAACCCAGATTAGGTTTCTCCCCATGAAGCTGCCATACAGTCACTTGATTCACTGTTGCCCATGATACAATGGCATTATGCTCTGGTGTTAATGCCAGTTTTTGAGGCTCTGTGTGGGATGATCTTGCATGGTTCTGTTAACTGTCATGCTGCCCTATTCACCCTCTCCTCATCATTGTCCTCACCTGTGTCTCTCCAATTATCCCCACCTGATCCTCCTCACCTTCTGCCTTTATAACCCGTCACTTCCCCTCACTCAGCGCCAGATCATTATCATTGTCTCCATAGTGTGTTGTCCTGCTGTTATCCGTCCTGCACATCCCATGTCCTGTCTCTGCGGTCCTGTCTTCATCATCACTTCCTCCACCAGCAGCACTCCAATAAACATCCTTACACCTTTCTTCGGCTTCTGCATTTGGGTCCATGCACCACACCATCGCACTCCTGACAGTAACTCTTGCAAGACATAAGCATTTGTGTCGATGTACCTCTTGGTTCCACCGTAAGGCCAGTGTTACATCTATTGTATGCAAATCTTGCTCAAGACAAGCAACCAGCCTCATGGAAACCCAAAATGCATCTCCTATAAAACCGTCAGCTTCTGGTAATGCACTCTAAAGCATCTAGAAGGCATCCCCTGTATGTTGTGATCTTCTGACTCCCTGGTAACTGTTTGTACGATTATCCCTCAGCTAGTAATAGGCGTGTTTCCACTATTGAAACTTCAGGGTGATTTTTACCGGACCTCCGCGGTATGTGCATTTCTCCTCTTCACTTCGGGGGTATTTCAGAAACCAACCTAGTACCAGTCTTGGGGTATGTACTCAGAATTGGTCCGGTAGAGTCGCTGTGTGGGAGCTGTGGTTAAGTCCTGCTGATTGGTTGTAATTTAGAGGGAAACGAGGAGACATTGCCAAACAACCGCCTTTGTAAAATGAGAAGAGGTGCTGACGAAGCAGTTTATAACGACATAGCAAACAGAGACATGGGAACCATCCCTGTTTCTTCCTTGTCGATCTCTTGTTATTTCTGCTGCTGTGGGTGCCTTTTTGCGCAGATAAGTGATGCTTCTCACTGTCAAATTGGTTGTGATATGCTGACGTCTTAACTAAGTCCTTAAAGTCCTTAAAGGGCCAATTTTGTATGGAGACACGATGGCTGAGAGGAGCGCGCCAAGAGATTTACCCCAATGGATTTCAAGTAAAATTACCCTGTTGTTTCCAACAGTGGAAACGCACCGCATCCACTGTGTGTTTTAGACATACGAACTCATTTCAGGTCCAACCATGTACATTCCAATCTCCATCTGTATCAAATTACATCCAGATTCCTTTTGGATGCTCACCTTATTTTGTCTTCCAGTATCTATACCTTGTTTTAAAATATCCAACGTTTTTCATTGTGTTTTAAGTGGTTTTTGTCAACATTTCTCAGATCTTTCTACAGATATTTCAAAGTTTTTCTTTGGACTTTGGCTGCTGTTTTATTGAATAGCTCGTTAGTCCCTGTTACCATGACGGCATAGATCATATAGAATGTTTCAAAACTCAGAAAAGCGGAAAATTGATTAAGATTATAGATAGGTCAACAAGATTGTAAAGAAACACAGACAATGTACTTATGCAGCATATTTTTTTTAATTTTTTTTTAAAAGTTTTAATAGTTTATTCTGTTAGATAAATTATAGTTCTATATTTTATTCTCGTACACAGGAACTAAAGAGAATTCAATAAAACAATAAGGATCAAAGAAGACACAAATGAGAAGTCTCAGATAATCTAAATTTTAATGTTGGTGCTGATTCAGAAAAAAACCCTCAAAGTTTCTGGCACACCAACTTCCTAGGACAACGGTTTGGTAATATGAGGACAGCAGCAACACAGTACTGAGAAACCTAATTTGATTTACCAATGTATTTAAACTTGTGACCTGCATCAGGGTCATCAGAAAAAGACATCTAGTAGTTTGCATTGTAGTGAAAAAGTTATAGAACAGAAAAAAGCCAACCAAATTACATGAGAGATGAGATGACATGTGAACACTTTGTGAAGTTGGTACTTCAAACGTTACTGGAGTCCCCACTGTGAGCTTCTTTACAAAATAAAGGAATGATGGGCCAGTGTGAAACTTTACAAATGTGAAAGTCTTGAAATAGGTAAAGTTAACATAACTTGGGCTGAATCACAAAGCGCTGAAAAACAGGTTAACCACAAATCAAGAAAGAGTAAATGTATGCAGATCAGTTCCTAAAAATCTAGTCTTTGCCAAAACCCAGTGGATAACAGGGTTCCTACATATTTTAGATAAAAACATTCAGCGCTTTTCCAGAGCTCCTACTCCCGTTAAACAATTAAGGAAGGGAGTTTGGAAACAAGGATGCAAGAAAGGAAGGATGCACTGAAAGTAGGTCAAGAGAAATATGTAGAAACAAGCATGGACACAATGAAGTAAAGCAGGATGACAAAAGGGCAGAAGGAACACAGGGCAAAAGTAGGGATTGGAAAAAGTACACATGGAAGGAAAAAAGGAAAGTAATAGGGTAGGGCAAAAAGACAGGAAGGAAGGAAATAAACTGGTAGAGATGCAGCATATTATTAAGATAGATAGTGAATGTGTAAAAGTGTTTCATTTGAATAACTTTTGATTATTTTTCCATTTAAAAATAACCATCAGATTCTACCATCAGATCAGACCAACCCTAATCTTAGGAGCTGTACACATATACCATGCAGTTCTGCAGGCTTTCTAATAGTAACGTCTTGTGTTCAAGAGAACATAACACAGAACATTAAATAATTAATCAAAATTGTATTAAGGTGCCTGGCAGTGGAGTGCTTCACAAATTATATATTATCTTTGTAAAATGCAAAAAACTCAAATGAAAGTACCTGTTATGTTATATTAACTTGGAGAGAAAAATTCACATAAAAAGCGTTAATTTGCATTCAGTCAGAAATTAAATGTAAAAACTTTTTTTTGGTTCATTATTTGGTTGTTTCTGAAACATATAAAATATTATAATTATTATTATTATTTTATGGGATTGTTTTTTGCTGTCTCCTACTTTTTAAAATGTCCCTTTCACTTCAGCGTTTTGCATCACCAGGAAGTCATGATGTCATGTTGTTTAGTCTGATAATAGTCTTTCTCTCAGCATTTGAATGAAAAGGAAAAAGTATGATTGTATGCGAGTGTGTGTTTGTGTGTGAGAGTGTACTATATATGTGTGTGCGCACACTCAATGCTGAGAATCTATCGTCACCACCACTCCTGGTCGTGACTCCCAGTCGCACAATGCTTTTCACTCTCTTCTGGAGCCCTTTATTTATTTTTAGCTGAGCAACATTTTATTCACTTGAGCTGCGGCCCTGCAGACAGAATGAAGCACACATGTGGAGGGGTGTATGTGATGAAGAACACGCACCACAATGTCTTCATACACTGATTTTTGTTTCCCGTCATGGAGCCTGTCGTGCTCCGTGACTGTTTATTTTCACTGCATGTGCTTCATGTGTAGCACACACTGAACTGTAATACCTGCGCTGATTGACAACCCCTACTAATGCTTGTTAAATAATTATGTGGTAAGATTTAATAGCGTGTAACAAAGATCCAAAGAAAAACCTGTAGCATTAGGTTTAAATTAGTAATTTATTGCAAGAAACAAAATACAAAATGTATAGTTTTTGTTTAATCTTAGTCCCATATAATAAAATAGTAATTTTGGTTAATTCTAAAATAAAAACGTTTTGCGATATCTCATTTTAAATCACTTAAAGAAGGTACATTTAGTAGAATTTTGGTTTTAAGACCAAATAAAACAAACAAAAAAAATACTGAAATGCTACTTTTTTGTTCTTTTTCTTGCAATAGAGCAAGACAAAGTAGCCAGAAAATCTTGTGATTTCATAACTATAAAACTATACAGTAAAACAAATGTGTGTTTCTCCTATTTATAGAACAAGTACAGTTGTGCATAATTGTGAATTGAAAGAAAAATGATACCTTCTTTTTTTCAAAGCTTACTTTATTTTATTTTTTTAACACATTTCTTTACAAATAATAATCTGAAGGTATGTACATTCTAAGACCATCTAATAAAATCCAATGTAAGCTATTTGCTTCAGAAGTCACCAAATTAGCAAAAGGAGCCCACTTGTTTTTAATCTAATCGTAGTATAAAACCAGCTGGTCTGTAAAGGCCTCACAGGTTTTTCCAGAGAACACCAGTGAACAAATAGTACTTGGGTAAGTTATTCATATTGGATAAATACTTTTAAACCAGCTACTTTGTCAGAAACAACACCACACATCTTTAGCTTACAGATGAGAATTGACACCATCATTTTGGCATCTGCTGAAATGCACAGTGTGATGGTGATGCTATAATAAGAAAAAGTAAAAGACAAAATAGTTAAAATGATCAATTTAAAACAAAGGTATACTGTTTCACTTCCACTTTTAGACTAGATATTCAGAACACTGCAAAGTACATGAAACTTATGAACTTACCCATAAATAACCAGTTACTCGGATCACCTTTTAGAAGAGATCGTAAACTTAAGTAAAATCACACCAAACCTGGGGTTCAATTGCATTTTTACACAATGTGCTGTTTGCAATACAAAGTTCAGCTAATATTTGATACAACTCTATAACTTGGAGTCTTACCTGCGATTCATTTTTCTCTCTTCTGTCTCATCTCTCCGTCTCCTCTCCATTGTCCTCCTCTCTCACTGACTTCTCATTTTATCAGGTCCCTGAGACGAGACGGGGAAGGAGGGAAATCCGGACTAAATGAAACCTGACAGATGACATCCCCTGTCTGTAATTCCACATTCCCACATCTGTTCTTTCTTCTCTTTCTTGTTCTTCAAAAGCTGTTTAGTTGGTCTTCTCTCCAACTTGTACATCTCCTTCCACTCATGATCTTCATTGGCTTCTTCCAGCACAATGAAGGTAAATTCAGACCTTAAAACATTGCATATCTACATTTTTATTGCAGTTGCATTTCAGTTCACGGGCGCCCTAAAGATTCCTATAGAGTGAATGTTACTGAACCATTTACTTTATATTTTTGACTTGATCCGATTGTTCAGGAAACTTTAATTAGTCATCCATGACTATCTGTTTCCTTGGGGAATAAATATGATGTGACACAGATAGCCTCAATCCTTAGCCGCTTTGAAAAATGTAAAAAATTAGTGAAATACGTTGTTAACGGCTGGCAAGAGGGTTTTGATATTCATGAGTTAGTAAATGACATCAAGAAAAAGTACCTACTTGAAAAAATTCATCCATATCTTCTGTCAGTGCAATAGTTAAAACAACTGAAGCTTAGAAACAAGGCTGGATGAGGACCCCAATCTATCTTACCAAGCTCACTTCTACATAACTGTCCCAATGAGTGGCATCTTTTCTGTTCTAACATCGTACCACAGGATGAAGTTTGATCAACTCTACTGGTAGTTTAACAGCACCAGTTTGATTTGATTGAGTTTTTCAATATTTCTTCCAGAGGCAATCCCAATATTGTTGAGAGTGCATGACATAATGAACTCTTTGAAATGCCACAGATTTGAAATAAAAAAATCTGGTAGACCCTACCAGAACATTTATTCTGGGTCGCCATTGGGTCTTTTAGCAAGATTGAGATGATCCCAAACCAATAACCAAATGAACACAGAACACTAGTGCATAGGAGAGGATCTAGGGCGGGGTCTGCAACCTTCACAATCTAAAGAGACATTTTTTCTCCTCAGTCTAGCTACGTAAAACTTGTTTCGAGTCACAAATGTTGAATTATCTTTTGCAGAAAGACAACTTATCGATTTTGCTGAATACCTACTGTAGGAAATTTGTTCTAGTCTTTTGAAGAATGATCATTTCATATCTTTAAGGTTTCAAAACAACAACATAAAACAAAAACATAAAAGTTCGGCAAAATATACCAACAACAAAAAACGGATGAAAACTAGAATAAAAAAATGAATGAAAAAAACGGAAAATCTGCTAAAGACTGCATTGGTTAATATATCTATATTTAAAAACATCCATCCATCCATCCATCCATCCATCCATCCATCCATCCATCATCTATACCTGCAATCATCAGGCAGGAGGCCGGGTACACCCTGGACAGGTTGCCAGTATATTTAAAAACCTTAGTTGGTTATTTATCGTTTTTAATGAAGGACATTTAGAGCCATTGTTGGAGGTCCAAAAAGCTACTTTTAGATTCACCAGAGCCGCATGTTGCAAACCCCTAGAGAGAAATGGTCCAAGATCCACTGAGATATAGGCTACAATGCCTGTTTCAGAGTTATTCAAAGTATGATTAGCAGGGGTGCTAGTATATGGGACACATTACTTCAAATAAAAAATAGGATTCTTTTCCCTCTCTGTAAAAATGTGCTCTCTAAAGGTTTTTTTTTCTACATATTTTCAGCGTGCGATTATGTCACTCCACTCAAAGAGGCACATTGCCATGGGTGCTAGTAGTTTTGGAGGGTGCTGAACGGACACACAAGTAATACAGTTGACATAATATGATTTATTAGGGGCTCTATCTTTACTATGGCCTTTTAAAAGGATTTCTTTTCAGTCAAGCATGATGATCAAACTTACCTATGTAAATCAAGCATGACCGTTTTTTAGTCTGAAATACGTCATAAACCGAAGAAAACATGAACTCGGGACTCCATCGTCACAGATGCCCTACTTTAAAAAACCTTAAGGCATAAAAGTTGCTCTATAATCCAACAGCTCTGCGAAAATATTTACTTTTTAGAAACCCCAAATTGTTCTGGTGGGCCATACGTCATCACAGATGTGTGCATGCACCCCTTTTATTGCTGATGTCATAGTTAACGGCGGTAATGACTCAGCTAAATCATACTCAGAGGTGTTTCTGACAGCTTGTAGGTTTTGCAGACATGAATCAGCTTGTGTGAGGAAAATTCATTTCAGTGTGATTTTCAACGTGTAACAAGGTGAAAATGTTCACATTTAAATGAAATCTGAGATATCTGAAAATGATTTTTTTTACTTTTGCCTTTTCCCCCCCCAACCTTTTTTTCTTTTTGGATGCAAAAACCAACTCTACTGCCACAAAGGTGTCCAATGTTGTGACCAGGCTCAGCTCACAGCCTAACACAGGTATGTCCAATGTGTGTATACCAAGCTGGATAGAAGCTGCAATAAAAGGTTAAGTCAAAGAATATTGACGTTTCAGTAAAGATACATGTTTTATTCTGACTGGGCTTAAAAGTCTCCATATGTGACAGAGAAAATAAGAAAGCATCATCCATATTGTTCATGTTTTACACTATTACTAAGAACTAATCAGAGTTTACAGATGCCCAAACTTTGAGTACATTTTTTTATTTTTTTATTTTTTTAAATACACCCAGTTCTTGAAGGATCAGATAGCAAGTTATTAGAAATTCTTTGTTGCAAGAAAAGTTCTGTGATCCAGCTTAATTAAAGCAAATGGTCATTGTCCAGAATGGCTAATTCTGAACCGTAATGATTTTCATTGATCTGGACTTGATAGCAGTACTGTAGCTACTCTACAACATTCTTACTCCTTGAACATTTTCCCATTTTGTCACATTGCTTAAAACGTGAATGTACATTTTTCTTTTTATTTCATGAGCTAGATCAACAAAAAATGGTACATACTTGTGGAATGGAAGGAAAAATACAAATAAAACTTAGCCCAACTGAGCCAATACTGAGAACCACCTTCTGCTACAATGACAGCTCCATATCTCTGGTGTCTTTACCAGATTTGCACAGAGACTGAAATTCTTGCACATTGTTTTACGTATAATAGCTCAATAGCTCACAGTGGCGCAGTTGGTAGCACTGTTGCCTTGCAACAAGAAGGTCCTGGGTTGAAATCCCAGCCTGGGGTCTTTCTGCATGGAGTTTGCATGTTCTCCCTGTGCATGCATGGGTACTCTCCGGGTGCTCCGGCTTCCTCCCACAGTCCAAAAACATGACTGTTAGGTGCATTGGTTTCTCTAAAATGCCCTTAGGTATGAGTGTGAATGTGTGCATGGTTGTTTGTCCTGTTGTGTCTCTGTGTTGCCCTGCGATGGACTGGCGACCTGTCCAGGGTGTACCACGCCTCTCGCCCCATGTCAGCTGGAGACAGGCACCAGCCACCCCCCCCCGGCAACCCTGCATAGGAATATGACTGGTACAGAAAATGGATGGATGGATGGATGGACCTCAAGCTCTGTCAGATTGGAAGGAGAGTATTTGTTAACAGCAGTTTCCAAGTCTTGTCGAAGGTTGTCAATTGGATTGAAGTCTGAACTTTGATCTTGCTGCAGTTGCTTGGTTTAGATCACTGTAGAATGCAAACACCATGTTTCACAGGGGAATCATGTGTTCAGCAAGGTGCAGCGGGAGTTTTCCACCACAGCTTTTGTTCTGCATGACAGAGCACCTTTTTCCACATGTTTGCTGTGTCCCCTGCTTGGTTTGAGGTAAACTGCAAACAGATTTTTTTACGGATTTCCTTCAACAGCAGCTTTTTTTCTTCTTGCAATCTGTCCACAAAGTGCCAGCTTTTACTACTTAGGCGGCCTCTGATTTGCACTACATTTTATTTAGAAGTATTAGAGTAAAGGGGGCTGGATATAAATGCACGCCGGACTTGTCAGATTTTCATTTGTTTAAAAAATGCGGAAACTGCAGATCAATTTCCTTCTACTTCACAATTATGCACTACTGTGTTGGTCTCTCACATAAAATCCCTGAAAACTACTCTGACAAAATGTTTGATTCCTTCTCGACATTCTTTTTACAGACAGCAACAACCGAATCAATTGGTTTTTACCCGTTTTTAGGTTTGTTGTCAGCCTCATAACTACTTCAGCTGTTCTGTTGTCATCCAGAGGGCTTTACTGACACATCTCACACCACTGTAGACATTTGATCTTTTATTTTATTTGGACAATACCAAGGTTACACATTTTTCGTAAAAGCAGCATAAGACGTCTTTCTGTAGAACATGTCTGAACAGAACCCTACTCCCCCAAGCACCTTTAGCTCTTATTAACTTACTAAATTTATTGCATCATTTGACATATTAAAATAGTAAATTACTCGAAAAGATCCTGATTGCAAGGAGGCCTCACAAGATCAGGGACCTGCAGCTCATCACCAAAATAATCATCAAATGACCAGTGGAAACCTGCATTTATTCCCATTAATTATTAAGAAGGTTTTGAATATTCTTTTAATATAATATCTTCCTGAAAAAAAATTTCATTATCCATCCATCCATTATCTATACCATCAATCCTATGCAGGGTTGTGGGGGAGGGGCTGGTACCTATCTCCAGCTATCATTGGGCGAGAGGCGGGGTACACCCAGTACAGGTCGCCAGTCCATTACAGGGCAGAAAATGTAATTAAAAGCAGGTAAATTATTGTTTGCAAAATTGAAATCGTTTGGAAGGTGTCCGTCTTACTTCCTATAATATCATTGGAATGCTTGCATTGAAATGACTTCCTTGTAAAGTGCCTTGAGATGACATCTGTTGTGAATCGGCGCTATTTTAATAAACTGAAGTGAATTGAAATCAGAAACAAATGCCTTGGTTGAATGAAGATCATTTAAAAATCAAAATTTGCCAGGGGTATGAATATTGTTGGGCTTAACTGTGTGGTCTGGCTCTCATTGAACAGTTGGGATTTTTTGACACGAGCAGCAATTCATAGAAATTATTTATGATAAGCTGAGAACTGAAAACAAAACTATTTCTTCCATCTACCTTTAAAGTTATTTTTTTACACAGATAAAAATACAAATTATTTTGTCCGTTCAAGTTTGCAGGATGCACCTCGTCTTCTTTTTTATTTTGATATTCTATACGCTCTGGTGATATTTTGCTTTTTAATATCAGCAAGGGAAATACTTTCAGTTTCACTTCACTATAAGTTTTACTGCATAATTGACTTTTTATGGCGTATGTAAGGTGGGTATATTTCCAGATTTGATGTGTATATATGAGAGAAGGTTCTGTGACTTCATAGTTCAGGAATGTCTTGTAAGATGCAGAGGTGCTCATTTATGCAGTTAAAAACATTCACTTTGTTTCTAAAATTATAATTTGTCCTTATTTTTTAATACGATTGCATCACAAACAAAGTTTCATTTAATGGACAGTTTCATGTGCACTTGTTTACAAATACAAATATGACAATGGATGATTTTGTTTTCTATTTTTCAGCTAATTTTGATCAACCAAATCTACTTTTTGCTCTGACGTTCAGTTTGCAATTAAAGCAGTGGAATAAATAATAAAATGAATCTACTATTATGTTTCCTTTGGTAAATTATGCATTAGTTTAATAAAATGTGATCACAAACTGATTGGTTTACCAACTGTTTTATTAGACACACATCCTTGCATATGTCAGAAACCAACAAGTTCACAAGTGACTTCTCACTCATGATCTGACGTACTCGCGCTGACACTCACGGACTCACGCTTGCGCTCGTCTCTTCTCACACACACACACACCTACACACACACCTACACACACGCACCCACCCACACACACACACACGTACACACACACACACACACACACACACACACACACACACGTTCAGTGAAGAGTTAATTACAAACAAAACCAGACACATTCTTTGACATTTTTTGCCTGGTTTTTTTTTCTGTATTTCGTTTATAAAATGATAAAGCATGTAAATGGAGATAAAATCAAATAACTAGACTGAACATCAGGATTTTGCAAAGCCCCCCCAAAAAGTTTTATTAACCCAAACTGACGCCCGTTCTCACTCATCATGAGTTATGTTCAGCTTAATGTTGAAGCAAAGCAGCTTCACCCTTAATTTTTTTATCCCTTTTAAACCCCCTAAAACACCTACATTTCTTGTTACTTTTAATGAAGAAAAAACCTAAAACATCCCACTGTAAAATCCTTTTTTTTTTTACTTAATTGCACTAAAAGTTAAAATGCTGCAACCAAAGGAAAACATTTTCCTCAGGAAACAAAAATACAACCTAATAATCTTTTAAAAATACAATGAAAGTTTTGAATGAAATGCATGCATATTTAATTATTAACTATTAGAAAACAGTATTTAAGGTGACTTCAGGTAAGGAAATGTTTTTAGTTTTTGCATATCAAACAAAACCTCTAAAAAGATAGAATTGAATATTTTACATCATAAGACTGATGAATTTGACTTAAAGGACTGTTTACTGTTGCACAGTAGCACTGTTGCCTTGCAGCAACAAATCCCAGGTTCAAGTCCCAGCCTGGGGTCTTTCTGCATGGAGCTTGCACCCTCCAGGTACTCTGGCATCCTCCCACAGTCCAAAAACATGACTGTTAGGTTAATTGGTATTTCTAAATTGCCCTTAAGTATGAGTGTACATGGTTATTTGTTCTGTGATGGACTGGCGACTTGTACCCCACCTCTCGCCTAATGATTGCTGAAGAAAGGGACCAGCCCCCTGCATCCCTGCATAGGATGGACGGTATAGATAATTGATGGAGGCTGTTTCTGGGATGAAAAACAGTGTTATCCCAGTTTATAAAGTCATTAAACTTTCCTTTTGCGAACTAATCTCTCTTGCTGAGATTAGAGTTGTCTCTAAACTGACCAGTTGATCAGTTGATCAGTTCTCAACAGCAGTTATGAAGAATACAAAACATCCCAGCTGTGATGCCCTGTAGCCATGATCCTGGACAAGGAAGCAGAACTTGTTGAATGTTTTGTTTTAGTTTTGCACAGCCAGCTGCTCCTCAGCTTACAGCAGTGTTTCTCAAAATATGGGGCGAGCCCCACTAGTGGGGCGCAGAGGTATTGCAGGTGGGGCGTGACATCAACGGGATTTAAATAGTTTTTTCCCCTAGATTCTGTCGTTGTAAAAGTTTCACTGCACTGTAAATTAAATCAACCAGCTCCCCCCTCTCACAAAATTAAACACACTCAAATAAATTTAGCAATTGTGATCATCATTGTAAACAGAACCGGGACCTGGAACATCGGGCTGGGAGTTTGACGTGGGAATATATCGCAGCAGAACAAAACGAGTTGAAGTAGCCGCATTATCAGAGATTCCATCTACAAAATGTACAAATATCTAAAAAGATCAGGGAACGTTTCAGAGTCAGAGAAGTCACACGGTCAACCACGGAGGAAATACAGGGATGAGTATCTTGCTCTTTATTTATTTTATTTATTTATTTTTATTTTGTACTTTTGAAAGCTTTGTAAATTTGATAAAACTACAACTTTTATTTTCTCCAACTGTGAGCTGAAGTTCTACATGTAGCAACTACTGACAGCATATATTTCTGAGCCGGTTTTATTCCAGTGCGCAACCCCCTTTTTCCAACTAATTTATACCCTTAAAAACCTGTAGACTAACTCGGCTATTTAAATAAATAAATCACTTTAAAAATCAGGCGTGGTCACCATTCTGTTGGGCCGATTAAAACATGGGGGGCTTGTGTATGCTCCTTTGTCCAAAGTGGGGAATGATAAAAAAAAAGTTTGAGAAACACTGACTTACAGGATCCTACAAGCATACAGGATGTCTGAATTTGCAATCTTAAAATATTACTAACAGCTTTTAGAAAATGTAGAAATCCTAACAACTTCAGTGATAATTGTGTATAGTGAATATTTTCTGTTTTTTGTTTATCACTTTACTATGTTAAACAGACAGATCCTGTGAGAAGGTTACTCCTTCAGTGCTGTTAAATATTGGAGCAATGGACCCATTGCAGTGCAGACAGCCTATATACTGTGTAAATAAAATCCAACGAGTTGAATTGCTACTGTAAGCTAAACATGTGCTGTCCAATGCAGGTGTGAATATTTATGTTGACATTTCACAAAGTCTAAAAGTCACTGCTGTTTTTGGGCTGATAAGTAGATGTTTAAAAAGGTGTGTTTCCAACATATCAGACCTCATATGGAGATGCTGGACTAATCATGAACTCTGAAATCTTCTTACCACCTCATATGAAATAATTGATTTATTCTTTTAAATTAAATTTGAATTAGAAGAATAGTTTGAATCAGTGAGGTATTTATAATATTTATACAATTTTCTTTTATTGTGTGGTGCTTTTATCCTTTTTTAAAATCCCTTCTGCCAACAATTTTGCTGTGCTTTATAATAATACAGTTCTTCTTGATCTGGATTTCACAGTTCATTTAAAATCTCACCAGATGAGCACGCTTAGAAGCTGATGTAACCCCACAGTGTTCAACAATTCCAAACTTGAATTTTTACTTGTCCAAGCACCTGCTCACCCTTCAGAAAACAATGACAGGTAGGCTAAACATGCTGTAATATGTAATACCTGTAAACAACGTCACTATGAGAAGTAACCATTTTCTTAATAAAATAAATAAAGCAAAAGGTTTGTAGGCTCGTGTCCTTTTGAGATAAACGTGGTCTTCTCTCTATTTAGTAAATTAGGCCTTGAACTATAACATAAATTAGGATTTACCGCTTTGAACATTATAAAGATATAAGGTCTTTTATAGCTGACCACAGAGATTTATCCTTTCATGGTATTTGTAATTATGCAGAAGTGAATATGGAAATTCATATTTGTAAAATGTTTCAACTTGGGAGAAATGTTTCCTTCCTGGCAAATTACCGGTACTTACTTGCTTACTTACCAACATATTTAATAGTTAATCTCTAACTCTAACCCAGTGCAAAATCTCAAAAGCCTTGTTACCTTTCTAAAGGTCTTACCTAATGGCTGAACTTTCTAAACTTCGAAAGAGAATCAGGAAAAGATTGGTTCACATGCACAAAACACGTTTCTTAGCTTTTTTGTTGTTTTTCCCCGATTTATTTTTGAGCATCTGAATGAGGCCGAGGGTGGAGATTGTAGATGGTAAGTATTTGAGAAAACATATAAAAGGCAATTAGAAATTTGCTGCCCAGAAAAGATTACATTGAGTGCTTCTACAAACATGGGGCAGCTTTCAGGAGCAATTCTGGCAATTACTCTACCTGGAAAATGTATTCTTTTAATACTCAGTTCAGTTCGTGAGAGATTAATGATGGTATTTCAAAACAAGCAACTAGCAATAGAAAAAAATGCTTGCACAAAGATTTTGATTTATTCTCCTCCCAATCAAAAGCCTCAAATTCACCATAACTTTGTTTTGAGTTACATGTTTATTTAATCAATACTGGTCTTTCTTTAATTTCACAGCTTTTGAAATGTTCCTGAAAAGTGTGAAAAAGATAAAATAATACATTTTAAAAGAGACAAAATTCCAGTAGAAAACTGGTAAATGAACTCAAATGTCAAATCTTCTTTCTTTTCTGTTTCTGTTGTCTTTTCCATCATCTCTTTTTTTGGGTTGGAGAGAGAAATCCTAATATTTGAGCTGGGTAATGTTTTTAAATTGCGGCAGATTTAAAAGTATTGTTAGTATTCTAGAAAAGTGTAGGATACATTTTCTGATTGCAATGTTGGGAGAAACAAAGAAAGAAAGAATAACTTGGCTTTTAATTTGTGGCTTTTGAATGTTTCATCTCAAAATACACAATGGTGACAAAAACATTTTTATCATGCTATAGTCACATTTGGGGTTTAGACATTTACAACCACACACGGTTGATTCATGCAATCTTTTCTCTTATAGAAGCATCATCTTGTAGAGCTGTTCCACAATACTAATAATAGAATCCCTAATAATAATCCGTAACATTGTTCATGTTCTGTCTTGCAACAACCGCAAACTTTGTTGTATTTTATCTGGACTTTAGGTGACAGACCAAAACAAAAGTAGAGAGGACGGTGAGGGATACATTGTCTTCAAATATTGCACAAATAAAAATTGAAGTGTCATGTGCAAATGTATTTAGCTATACCTTGAGTCAATACTCTGTAGAACTGCCTTACATTGTAACTCTTTTGATGTATGTCTCTACCATCTTTGCACATCTGGAAATAGAAATCTTTGCCATTTCTTTGTAAAACAGCTTAAGTTCACTTTGCAAAGAACATTTTTCAATCATTGCCTCAGATTCTCAGTTGGGTTTAGATCTGGACTGTGACTTGGCCACTGTAGGGTTAATCCTCAGCTCCAGTCTCAAGTCTAAATCACCTAACAGGTTTTCCTCCTACATGTCCTGCATTTAGTTCCATACATCCTCCCATTAGCACTGACCTGCTTTTCTGTCCCTGCTGAGGAGAAGTATCCCCACAGCATGAAGCTGCCACCACCCTGTTTCATCGTGATGTGTTTAGATAGATGTGGACTGTAAGTTGGTTTGCAGCTTGGACAGGAGGAAGACGGTGAGGAAACAGAGAATACATGACTAAACCAAGCTTCTATTTTAGAACCAAAAAAGAAACCTGTTAGTTGAGATAAACTGTGTTCTTTAGGTAGTTCAGAGAACAAAAAAAAAAACCTGGCTAACCTCAAGATATGTTTATAGTTTCCTTTAGAAGTTACTAATAAGTACAATAACAATGATTCTGTTCTGGTTCGGATCCGGATCCCAAAAGTTAAGACCTAGTCTTGGTATTAGCAAGTGTTCAGGACTGTCAATGTTTCATACACATATATGGACTCAAGACAGCTTTGCTTAATTGTTTTGATTTAGTTTGGGGATTCTGTAATATTCATCTTCTTCAGTGGGGTAAAAAATACCTTCGCAGCTTGAACGGGTTGACATGTATTCAAACATTTCCTCACAACAAAGAACCGTTAGGCGAGACGTACGTTCAAGTGAACCTGTTTCACCAATGATGCAAATTTGCGCTTAAAATCAAATATAAAAGCAGGTGAGGAAGATTCACACACAAACCTATAGTTTATGCTAAAGTTAAACCTCTTGTTTGTACAAATGCTTTGCTATTTGAATCTCGAGATACAGTAAACAATATATATTATCACGGGACGTACTGTACCCCATTCTAACATATACTGTATGAACTACCTACTGTAAGTTTTATACTGAAGAAAAGATTTGGAAAAGTGTTTCTTATTTGTATTCTTTTTTTTCTTCTTAGCCTTTAAAATACTGGAATTTGCCCAATTTTTATCTGTCCAATGACTATTTTTTAATATTCATTCAGATGTTGTGATCAGTTACTCAGTACTAATGTAGCCTTTTGAAAGAATACTTTTTTACTCTTAGTTGAGCAATGTCTTGGACGGCGACGTTTTACTTTTACTTGAGTTAAAACATGTTGAAGTAGTGCTTCTCTTATTCCAGTACAATTTTTGAGTACTTTACCTACTTCTGGTTAGGAGATAATGAATTCAACAGTATTTCAAATGAAGGTTTGGTGTATTGGATGATTGGAAGGTTGGGCAATTACATGATGGAAGAAAATATCTGAATACATTACTGAGCTATTTTGTGATCCAAAATGTCCTAAACTTACAGACCCCATTGGGTTGAGTTTTCTCAATGTCCCATTTAAAACAGGCAGTGATCAACTTTGCAGCACACATGAAATGCTCAGTTTTTTAAATTATTATTATTATCACAACAGGCTTTTTTTGTGGAGTGACTTTGGCTAAGTAGGTAGAATGATTGCCTTGCAATCAGATGGACATAAGTTCAATTCCAGCTTCCTCCTCACATGTTGATGTGCCCCTGGGCAAGGCACTCAACCCAAAGTTGCCTACTGAACTCTGTATTGGTGTATGAATGTGAGTGCAAATGGGTGAATGTGGCTCCAGTGTAAAGCACTTTGAGTGGTCAGTATGACTAGAAAAGTGCTATTTCAGTTGGGTCCATTTAACCATCTCATCATAAACAAGCTAGAAATGTTGCTTATCTGTAAACATTTAAAATGTCCAATTCCAAAGAGTTAAAATAATCTGCTCCTGTTCATTTGATAGTCTAGAAGTTGGAGTATTGTTGGGTATATTTATGTAGTAAAAAACAAATAAAGATAATAAAGGTTAGATAAAGAATATGTTTTAATGTTTGATCCTTCATCTCATTGGCCACCTTCATATTTGAAATAAAACATCTGAAAGATCAACGCCTAAAGCAAAGGGCTACTTTTTATTTATCTGCCTTTATAATCACACATCCATGGAGTGTGTGTACGTGTGTTTTTTTTAAAAAGTAAAATGAAAGTCAGCCATTTTGATGGGACCCCTCTATAGGAAACCATGTTAGCGCTGCTGCCAACGCATAACTAGAGGAGGAAAAATGCTCTTTTGGGAGTTATTGTACAGTTGTTCACCGTGTATTTTACAGGTTTCATTCTTCTTCTTTTTTTCATGGATAAACCGGTTCTGAAAGGATTTGAAAAGCACTGCGGTCTGACAGAAAATGACTGACTGTCAGACATGCTGAAGGCTCAGCACTCCACAGAAGCAGAGCTTCACTCCTGGATCTCTGTTAGAAGGGACCTAAAAGAAAGCTGTCATTTTATATACTATATGAAAAATTAATCTTTTTTTATAAACTCACTGCTGCTTTACATATGAAAAGAAAAAGAAGGATTTTTTTATGTTTGTGGCTCTATTACAGACAACTTAAATGAATTCTGTTTATGTAACATTGTTGCATCTACTAAACTAGATGATAAAGTCAGTATCCCAAAAAAATCCTTTAAGATTAAAGATAGCTTACTTGTAAATATAGTCTTAAAACAGAGAAAACCACACACACACACACACACACTGTAAATTTTCCAGTTAGAAAAGATCAGTGCTTTGCACTGTGGATGTCATATTACCAGACTTAAATAGAAAATATAAAAAAGTTTGATCAACATCTACATTTGACCTAATGTGACATGTGTTGTGAGAAAGTTGTGTTCGTGCCGGTGTCGAAAAAAAAAAGAAAGTGAGACACAAGAGAGAGACAAAATAAAGAGCAACAAAAGAAAAAACGTGTCAATCTAGAAATGTATGAAATATGGAAACCACAAAAGCAGCAGGTCATTCTGAAGGATCGTATTCAAACATACACACACATAGATAAAATGAACGTTACCCAGAAATGTCAGGATATTCATCCATTTTATTTGTAAAGAAGCTGCAGTAAAGTAGCTGAAGCGATGACTTGTCTGTTTGTGAATTCTACTTTGAAAGAAATACTGAATTATGGTTGTGTGTGAGTGTGAGTGTGAGTGTCTTTTCACTTTATTTGAAAGTTGTGGTTGAGGAAGAATGTTTACATTCTTTGGTGTATCTGCATTCATTTCTTGAGTGTGTGTTCTTTCGACTTATTTATTAATTGTTTTTAAATATATTTAGCATCTGATTCCTCAACTTTATATGTTTTCTAAGCATCTAGTGGAGACTGTCCAATTTCTGTCACACAGTTGTGGATTCCAGTGCGGATGTGAAGTGCAAAAAAATATTTAAAAAATAAAACATGATTATACACTATTTTCCAGCATCTTCCCAAACCTTTAATTGTTTGTGTGTGTGTATCCTTTTCAGGGTAAAAGTGATGACTTCTAGAGGAAGTAAGCAGGAAGACATTGCACTAATAAAAAAGAAGAAGAACACAAAGGAAAGGATTAAAGGTCGTCGGGTCCAGCAGAGACGGGGGTGGAAGAGGCTAGGAATTTCTTCAGAGCTCAGCTTGGGCAACACCTTCGTTTCCATCAGCAGATGAAACCGATACTGTCAACTTTGGGAAACGCAAATCCTCTCTGCACCTGGAACCAGTTAGAGATGCTTGATCTCAGTATCGAAAGGTAAACACCTGAGTGTGAATGAGCCTCCTGTTTACATCTGGATACATGTAGAACACAAATAACTTTATCTTACATGATCTTAATATTTGTTGGCAAAAACAAACAAAAAAGAAAAGCTGTAGAGCGAAAGCAACCGGGCGAGGTGAGCGAGGAAATCCTGTTCAAGGTTCAACAAATCATTTTAGCTGTTAATAAACTCTCCAAGCAGGTTGAATGGAGTCACTTTTTTTTTTTCTCAAGCTGAGCCTAACAACGCTGGAAAAACACCGGCGTTTGTATAAACTCAAAACCTCCTTTCATTCCCCGTCAGGATGTCTCCGCTTATAAGAGGGGAAAAAAAAGCAGCTGATTTAGTAAGTTTGAAGAAATCGCACTGTTTGGATGAGGTGCCAGCTCAGTGTGGCCTGAGATTGCATGGTGTTGTTGAACGTGGTGGGTTCTAGACATGTATCACCAAAACACTGGTGGAGGAAGACTCTGAAAGAAGTGGAAGTGAGATAAACTGGTTGAATTTTAGGAAGAAATAGATTGATTCGCCACATATTCATGCTGGTGGTTCTTCCCTTAACTTTAACTGCATCTGTTGGGTAAATCCTTCTCATGATGTTCTAACTGATCTCTCACATGAGAGAATCAGTCATCAGTCTTTCATTTGTGGATCAAATCCCTGGTTGCCTTTCAGAAAACTCCTAAATATTTAGGAAAATGTAGAAATTGTGAACAAGTTTTTATGACAATAATAAAAAAATGATCCCTTAAAATGTTTTATGAAACTTATAAAGCTCAAAATGTGCTTAAAAAGAGCCAAGATGGGGGGAAAATAATGCAAAAAAGGATGGAGTTTTTACAGATGCTTGAGGTGTTTTTATCCAGTATTTTCTCATTTCATACACTGGTTGGATTCATGCCTTGTTAAATATATTTTGAGGATATCACCTATCAAGGAACTTATGTAAATATTCTTTCTCCAAAAATACTCTGTCTAAAAGATGGATTGTAATTTATTCTAATAAATTGGAGACATTTTAATGCATACCCTCGAACTTTGTCCAGCGACACAACCATGACTTTCACATGAAATTAGTACAGCTGATTAAATGATTTTAGATCAGCTTTCATGTTGGTTGTTGCTTTAGAAACATGCGGCCTGAATCACTGTTACACACTATCACACTTACATTAAAGATTCATTAGTAGACCTACTAGATGAGTAAAAAAAATGTTCATGTTCCCAGACACCTGATAAATACAATTAATGTTCCTCTGACAACAGTGCCTTGCAAAAATATTCATAACCCTAAAATTGTTGGACGTTTAGTCACTTCACAGCCCACAGACTTCAATGTCTTTTATTGGGATTTTGTGTGGCAGTCTAACATAAAGTAGAGCATAATTAGGGAGTGAAAGGAAAATTAAATCGAAAGTTTTTACAAATAAAAATCAGAAAAGATTGACATGCATTTGTATTAATTTCCCTTTAAATCTCACATCCCTAAATAAAATCCAAAGAGACTGATGTTTTTTTCCCCCAAAGTCTACCTGTGTATAGTATCATTTCAGTTTAAATACACCTGCAAAGACCTCAGATGTTTGTTTTAAACCAATGCATATCCATGTGTTAAAATGGCCTAGTCAAAGTCTGTAGTTGAAAACTAACATATGAACCTGAGCAGAGCTTCCACATTGTGGAATTTGGTGGTGACTGTGTCATATGGTGGGGGTGCTTTTTTTCAGCAGGGACATGGAGACCGGTTAGACTTAATGGAAAGACAATCCTGAACGAAAACACTGATGTGAAGGTTCTCCTTCCATCAGGCCAGTGATTCTAAACATACAGCCAGAGCTAGAGCTTCAGTGCAATAGTTTAGATCAAAGTGTTTTCAAGTAAAAGAGTTGTTCAGTCAAAGTCAAGACCTAAATCCAACGGAAGGTTTGTGGGAACACTTGAAAATTGATGTTCACAGACACTTCTATCTAATCTGAGCTGGAGCTGTTTTGCGAGGAAGAACGGGTGGGAAAACTGTCAATCTGTTACTGTGCGAAGCTGGTAGAGACATGCCCTAAAAGAATCACAGCTATAAAAACAGCAAGTGATGGTTTTGCAAAGTATTAAACGCCGGGAGGGCTGAATACAAATGCATGCCACACTTTTCAGATTTGTATCTGTAAAAATAAAAAAAAATAAAATGTTTCTTCAACTTTACAGTCACACAAAATCCTAATAAAATACCTTAATGATTGTGGTTATAATATCTAAAACATGAAATATCCTGGTAACACTTTAGCGCAGGTGTAACAGTTAGCTGGGAGTGCGCATCTACCGACTGGGATGTGACATGTTGCCCAAATGGAGTTAGAGACTGCTGTAGAGTGAGGAGAAGATGCAGCAGACTTTTACTGACATCATGTAGGCTTCTGTGCACAACTGCATGGTAAATAAAAGATGTCAAACGAAATAGAGGAGCCCATAACAGAAATGTTAATTGAACACAAAAGCTGCTCCGTAAACTAATTTAAACTTCTACAGAAAATATGCAGTTATCTCTGAGAGTATAGAAGGGTTTGTAACTTTGCACGGCAATCTATCAGGTTTTGCATGTACATTCTGAATAACAAAGGTCTCTGAATGTGTGTGTGTGTGTGTGTGTGTGTGTCTGAGGTATTAAATACGAATGTCAACACACAGGTTAGATATTAAGGAGAAATTCTTTGCAGGAACTCAAAGGTGTTAGGTAAAGAGTTCTTGTTTTTAAAGTCGATTGTGCGTGTTGGTTGAACGAAATGCAACAGCTCTTAAATCATAGATCGTGCAGCAGAAGTGCTGAACCACAGGATGATAAATCTCACATAAGAATGAGTGAAACGTGTTTGAAATATGTCTGCATGTTTAAAGACATGCAGGGGAAAAAAATCAAAACTGATAGGAGTAACATTTAGACGCCCACTGGCAAAATGTTCTTCCTTTTTTCTTATTTTCTAGAAAGCATTTATTGTCCAGTTAAGTGTAAATGTATGTGGAAAATATTCGAAACATTTAAAAAACTTGAAAAAACTCATTAAACAGATCTAAAGACTGTCATACATGCTCTTACTATCTGAATATGCATGTGAATGTTCTTCTTACCAAAATCAGGAGAGAAAAATAGAAAAATCAGAACCAGTTCTGCATTTCATTCATGTAAAAAAATAAAAAAATCAGTATCACTTTTTTCATTGGAGAATGACGAACGTCGGCTGTGCATAAAGACCGTGGGAAGCTAAATTTCACATTTAAGACCCAGACACACATGACTTGTAAACGTAACAATTCTTTAACCTGTTTCTTTATTACCAGAGAATAAGCTGGTTTTATGCCAGAAATATTTCAACTGCAGGTTTAAAACAAACAATTTAAGACAATAAGATCCCAGTGATGAGTTCTGTTCTGTTTCAGCCGTTTTTAACAAATCGGGTGATTGATCTCAATTTTCTTATTGTGGGAGGATCTTTGCGATTTGCATTTTCACAAAGGTATAAACCCGTTGGTATAACACAGATTGTAAAAAGTCATAGAGAAACCCCAGGTAGAGTCACGGTGTGTGTGGGTGTGTGTGTGTGTGTGTATGGAAGTACATTTTGTGTCACAACGAAGACACTGAGGAGTCAAAGTTCTGTGTCACACATAGGGTTGAATTTGTTAATGTGACATAACTGCAAATAATACTGCTATGACTGTAGCTTTTTTTATTTTTAATAACAACATCATATTATTGTCTATAAAGCTAAAGACACCCAGAGTGCTTGTATATTGAAAAATCGTCCATTTTCTATAGAAAACACACATTTCCTGCTGAAACCAGAGCTCACGAAACTGTTCAAGTCCACATCAGATATCTGCTGTAATTTTCTGTCACCTTTTGTCGTTCCTGACAGTAGCGAGGCCATGAGAGGTGCTGTTTTTTTAAATTATTTTTGCTTGTTTTGGTTATCTGTGTCCAGGACTTCAGGTTGGTAATTTTTGGAAATACAAATAGCAACTAATAACAGAAGGAGAGGGTGGACTGAACCTGAGCGGGGTGTGATGGATCTCTGAGGCCTAAAATGGGACTTGTTGGAAACAAGTGCTTCTAGGGTGGAAAAGAAGATTGGCATCCCCTTGTTCTCCTGGACTTTAAGGTTATCTGCTGAAGGTAGACATATTTTGAGATTTTTACCAGTTATTTTGTTAAAAAACCATTTTGTTGGGCGTTGGTGGTCAGTGAGAGGGGCTAAAAAAACGGGGCAAACCTCAGGACTGTTGCTTCGTTGCTCCACATCCGTATAGGCTCATGTCTGGTTTTATGAATGTTGTTGAATTTTTACCAATAAAGATTATGAAAGACAAACAGAGCAATAAAAGATTCTAAGGAGCGTCCGAGCCTCAGTGAAGCATGACTTATAGTCTTGAAGGCAGAAAAGCTCTCCTTGATCTTTGTTAGTGTGAGAAGCTCAACTGCATGTGTGCATCTTATGATGAAGATTAAGCACATTCAGAATTAGAGTTAGACTGATAACTGTAAGAAAAAATGTTGGATTTTTTTTTTAAACAAGGAAGAATTTGTGCTTGATTTCATTACAGTAATCTGGATACAGTAATTCATCTTAGAAAGTGAAACTAACATATGATATACACTAACTACATGCAAAGTGAGATATTTCAAGCCTTTATTTGTTATAATTTTGATGATAATGGCTTACAGCTTATGAAATCCCCAAATTCAAAATCTAGGAAAATTAGAGAATTTTGAAAAGGTTCAATATCTTATGGGCTTAAAGTGTCACACAAGGAGTGGACTGAGGCTGCAGTTAGTGCATCAAGAGCCACCACACACAGACGGATCCTGGACATGGGCTTCAAATGTCGTATTCCTCTGATCAAGCTGCTCATGAACAACAACGTCAGAAGCGTCTTACCTGGGCTAAAGAAAAAAAGAACTGCAAATGTTGCATCTCATTTGGAAACCAAGGTCCCAGAGTCTAGAGGAAGAATGGATAGGTACACAATCCAATATGTTTAAAGTCCAGTGTGAAGTTTCCACAGTCTGTGTTGATTTGGGGAGCCATGTCATCTGCTGCTGTTGGTCCACTGAGCTTTATTAAGTCCAGAGTCATTGCAGCCATCTACCAGGACATTTTGGAGCACTTCATGCTTCCTTCATTTTAATTTGCTGAGATTTTGAATTTGGGGTTTTCATGCTATAAGCCATAATCATCAAAATGATGACAAATAAATGCTTGGAATATCTCGCCTTGCATATAAGGAGTCTATATCATATATCAGTTTCACCTTTTAAGTTGAATTACTGAAAAAAATGAACTTTTGCACGATATTCTAATTTTCCGAGCTTCGCCTGTATAGCTTAATATCTCTGATATGTTTTAAAAAAAATTCCATGTATTTTCTTGACTTTTATATGTGTTTGTTTGTCATTTTTGGCTATTAGAGTAACAAGTGTCAGAAAGTGGAAGCTAGATGGCTGCTGGGTGGAGGTAGCAGGTCTGGATCAGCGAGCTAACAGACGAGCCAACACCTTACTGCTGCTAGCACCACCCGAAACCAGGACTGTCAAGTTTGAGCAGAACCCATCTGCCCCCACCGATGTCTAATCTCAGACAGGGAAGGTAAATGGGTGTGACTCGTGGACTGAATGTGAAAAGCAACATAAAAATCATGCTATAAAACAATAAAATATCCACAAATATTTCCAACATAAAATGAACAAATACAAACTCATGTAGTTAAAATAACAATAGTAATAGGATGATGTTCATGAAAAGGAGTGTGTATTGAAAACAAGGGAGCCTGAATTTGAACAAACAGGAAACTCTGAGTGTTTGAGCTGAACTAAAGGTGAGCTTAGTGTCCTCAAGTCAGTCCTCAAGCGCCGGCCGCTGTCCAGCAAGTTTTAGGTCTTGTCCTGAGTTAACACCTAAATCTAATGAGTCCTTGATTAGTAAGCCTCTGCAGAGCTCGAAGACATACTTGAAGAGGTGAGGCAGTCCTTTGAATCACATGTGTCAGAGCAGGGGGAAATCTAAAACATGCAGGACACCTGCCCACGAGGAACGGGGTTTGACACCCCTGGTTTAGTGTGACACAAAGGACCCTACTCACTCTTAGGTATAGTGGAGAACGTGTGGTGCTGTGGGTCTGTTTCTCTCCAAAAGGCCCTTATTTACAATGCACGGCATCATAGACTCTTTGAAATACCAAAACAAAAAAATAAAACACCAGAAGTGATTGAATGGAAGCATAGTTTTCATTTTAGTTGTCTAAACAGCTAACTAGATACCAACTTTGGTCTTTTTTTTTTTATCTCCTGGCTAATAGAAAAGTTTAGTTTTTTGTCAATAAAACAGTAGCGTGGAGGAGACAGGGCTGCATCTTGAGTTGGTTAAGATATTTTCAAACCACATCATCAGGGGAATTGAGAAGAAAATCTTTAGAGTTTGGGGAAAGTTTACAAACCTTTAAATAGTAATAATAAGAAACAGGTTATGTGGTCAGCTTGTTAGTTTTTCCATCTGTACTCATTCACCAAAAAAAAAAGAAGAGAAAATCAACTTTTCTTATCAAAATTCCTACATAAAAGTTGTTAGAGTTTCCAAAAAATCTAATGTTTATTATTAGATATATTTTAGCAAAGCGGATCGTTGTCTGTTTGATGCATCACACCATTCATTGTGAGACGTGTTTCTGTTAAGTTCATTTAGTCTCAATAGTATAGATGAGGCTGGCAGAAGAGCAGAAAGCTGTCACAGTGATGCATATATGCAGGTCTATAAAGCTTATTTAAAACTCTCCAAAAAACCTCTGACCTTTATGAATGCTTTTTTTTTATTTTTGCTCTGTTATGCTTTACATTTATCTACAGGTTTTATGAATAATAATTTTATTTAAAAAAATTAAATGAGGCACTGTCAAGCTGTGGTCTGTGACAACGCATTTACAGCAGTAAAAAAAATAAATAACCGAAGAACAGATTACCCATTTAATTGTACATTTTGCAGATCACCCCCCCCCCCCTCTCTCCCAAATATCTACCTCGATCAATAAATATACTAATTGCTTTCCTGTTCAGGACAGATGAGTTTACAGGCTTGTGAGTGATGCTTGTGCAAGATCAGGGGGCTTCTCATTAGTTCGTTTTCAGCTTTTTAACAGTGCTGCTTTAGTAGGAGTTTACAAGGATGGCTTCATGTGAAAGTGTGAGAAGGGTTCCCAGAGTATACCACAGCATGTGTGTGTGTGTGTGTGTGTGTGGGTGTGTGTGTGTGTGTGTGTGTGTGTGTGTGTGTTGGTGGTCTGGAGATCAGCACAGAGGCATATTTCTCCTCAGAGTGTGGTGTTTGTGTTCAACCTGACATCTCTTTGTGTTTCTTCCAGGATGAAGAACGTGGCCTCGGATTCCTCATCATGCCGAGCTGCCACACACTCAGCTCTGACTCCTCAGGCTGGACTAAAAGGCACAAAGGGGAAGGTGTGTATCCGGCGGTTTTGACTGTCGGGTCAAATGAAAAATAATGAACAGAAATCTATTGGCTGATTGCAAATTTTTTTTAAACGTCTCATCGTAAAAAAAAAAAAAAAAGAAGACATACTTTTCGAGGCAACTTATCTGAAATTCAATTTTATTGCACAGCTGATTTCATATAGACCAAGAACCAAGGAGTTGCTAATATATTAATTTCTCACACATAAATGAATGCGGTTAAATATCTCCCCTTCTGTGTAGTTTTTAAATAGTTTAAATGTTTAACTGGTCAAATTCTTAGAATCAAAAGGGCACAAATTCCAATAAAACTGGAGCTGTCAGAAACAACTTAACTCTTATTTCTGAGATATGTCGAACGAGTAGAGGTAAAGATGAACGTAGCCGATAGATGTTTCTTCATTTTTTTTTTTTTTTTTTTTTTTTTTTTTTACTTCTTGTAAAAAATAAATCAGACTGAGCTCTTCTCGACTGTGTGTGTCCGCAGATGAAGCAGCTGGGACATCGCAGTTCTCTGTCGGACAAAACAGGATTGAAGGTTTGTTAATCTGAACATGTGACTCCATAGAAGTTAATTGTGCTTTTTTTTTTCCTGAAAGGGTGAGCTCAGCTTTCTTCGTTTTGTCAAGCTTGTTTTGTGAGCCGACTTAAGGCGTTCAGAAAGGAGAGTTGAGGCTCCTGGGTGTGTTCCCCGAAGAACCGACCGTGTGTCTAACGTGAAAGAAAACGATGCGTTTTCGTCCTGTGGTGATCTTATTTTTAATCTGGACTATTCCAGGTGGGGCGCATATTAAAGGTGAACGCGTGAGGACGTTGCATTCGCTGCGAGGAGGCGACTCCCGTGCGTAAAAAGGACGCGGCGGGAGCGCCCGCTGTGTGTGCGATTCTCGGAGAGTTTTGGAAACCCATGCGCAGGTCAGGAAAAAAATAAATAAATTCTCATGCACTTTGATCGAGTTAAATCTCTTAGACTAGAAACAGAGAACGGTTGGCTTTATTTGAATTTATGGCTGTAGAAATGTTTCGCTGTCCTTCTCCCTGCTGCCGCGAAATGCGCGTTTCAGAACCACGGAGCAGGACAGCGACACACTAAGGGGAGAGTCAATTAGAAGGAAACCATGAAATCTTGGCCCCTGCTTTAATTCTGCCAAATTCCGTGTAGAAACCTAAAAGTTAAAACCCCCTTACAGAGATGTAAAGGGGTTTTGTTAAATAAATGTAAGGTATATAATACACAATTAATACAGGACATATGAGATGCTGAAGTGAACGTGAGAGGAGCCACGTCCCGCGGTGCGCTGGGGAGCTTTTGGGTTTGCGCCGTCAGCCTGGACAGGAGGGATAGGTGTGTGTGTGTGTTTGTGTGTGTGTGTGTGTGTGTGTGTGTGTGTGTGTGTGTGTGTGTGTGTGTGTGTGTATCACAGGATTAAAGAAACAATAAAAACGTTGCTTTATGAACCCTTTGAAACTGTCATTTTGTGTATATTTATAAAATCCTCTTAGTATTTAGTGTTTTTACAATTAATTGAATAGCTGAAGAATGCATCCTCTTGTATGTGAAGGTGCAGCACGTAACCTCAGTTTCCTGTGCGTCTGTGGTCTTGCGTGCATCCCTGGTAAAGAGATGTAAAGACATAAACTAAGATTACCTCCTCTTTTATCGCACCAGCACAATCTGAGCCCGAGAATAAAGTAAAACAGTAAAACATTTATTTGATGAGGAAAAAAAGAAAGAAATTCTGATTGTTTTTAGCTACATTACAACCAATTGTTTTTATCCTCATCCAGAATCCCAATGCTCGATTCTCTTGAGCACACCCAGCAGGTTTCCTATATAGCAGTGTTTCCCAGCCCTGGTCCTAAAGGCACGCTGCCCTGCATGTTTTAGATTTCTCCCCACTTTAACACACCTGGTTCAGGTGATTGCAGTTCACCAAAAGCCTGTTAAATCAGCCACCAGTTGATAGCAGGTGTGCTGAAGCAGGGGAAACATCTAAAACATGCAGGGCGACAAGCCATCAGGAGCAGGGTTGAAAAACACTGCTCTATTGGATCTAGGTCTGTGGACTGAAATTCCCATGAAACAAAGTACATTTTGTGTCTGGTTAACCATTTCTGTGTGGTTTGATCACATGTTTTGGATCATTCCCCAGCTATGATTCTTTACATAAAATGTCTCAGTATTTATGAGGTATGAGGTACTTCTACACGATCAACCACCTGGAGCATTTGTTGCTGAAAATGTCAGTGTTACTCTAATCTGACCAAAGCACACAGGTCCAGTTAAAGAGAGCGTGGTAAAGCAGGCTCCATGTTTTTGTTTGTGATGGTAGGAGAGAGAGATGGCTAACCACCAGTTAGCATGCTGATGCCGTTTACTGGTTGTTGCTGAGGCTTGTTGTTATCAATATGCCCCTCTTTGCTGTACTTCTCTAACAACAACAATAAGCTGTGGAGCTTTTTTCCTCACCTCGCTTTACCATCCTTCTCACTGTTTCGGTTGTTTTAAACGTCTTAATTTTGGCTCTGAATATACATATTTTCAATTTTAATTGAGCATGTTTTATTATCATTTGCTGGATTTTGAAATTAATGCAATTTGTTTGTTTTTTTGTTATAGGTGAAACAAAAGTTTTATTGTCTTTCCCATTTTGAGGAGCTAGTAAGAGAAATATGGCTGCCACATTTATACAACATGGTATCAGGAAGTCCTGGATCAGTAAGTAAAACTTCCTATGAAACATTTTGGGGAGGGGGGGGGGGAATGCTGCAGTTATATTTAGATTAAAGGAAAATAGTGGAGCCAATTTTGGTGGAATGCAATATATTTTTTTTTTACATGAGAATTTTTTGTTGCACACCAAATAAATGCGCTCAAATTAAAGGTTGATTTTTCTAAAATAAATAAATCAACAAAATGTTCATTTATTTTAAGTGTCTTTACACATCTTTAAAAAAAAACCTGTTTTTTACATCTGTATATAGATTTAGGAAGGGTATTAATAAAAACCCAACTAAATGTATTGTTTGTCTCTTTACAGCTGTGTGGATCAGAACACTGATGTAAAAGTGAAGACTCCATTCAAGTCTAATATGTGTGTGTGTGTGTGTGTGTGTGTGTGTGTGTGTGCGCGCGCGCGCGCGCGTGTGTGTGTGAATATTAAAGTGTAAAATTAAAGCTGACGATGGGATGTGTTTGAATCCTGTCTGATGCTATTTCCCCCTCGTTTGTTGGGTGTGCTACATACAAATCTCACCGTACATGTGTGTGTATGCTGTGTTACATGTTGACTCGATGATATGATATTGTAAAGATGAAGATCCCTTTTCGAAATCTGTAAGTTTTTCTTTTTTTGTGAAATAGCCCATGTCGGGTTACATCCCTGTGCTATGAATTGTTTGTATTAAACATAACATTTGTGCAAACATTGTGTGTTTTTGTTGCAATGACGAAGAGACATTTTGTTCCATGAAACTGTTACACAACTTGCCAGCTAGCTTTGTGTCCAACCTTTGCGAACAGCAGCACGATGTATTTTGGGATGCAGGGGGAGAAAGACTGGGAGTATGGCGGCTTGCAGGCAGATCGGGTGTGTTGTGGAGGGCAATGAGAGAGAAAGAGAGAGAGAGAAGAACAGCTGCAAACCGCCTTCCATAGCCCTGCACATTCCTCTGCAGAAAAATATTTTTAAAAAGGTGAGTTTTTTTTTGTGGTGATACATGGATTGTCTGTAAACAAGTGTGTGTGTGAAAATTTTAAAAGCGCTGTGAATTAAAAGTGATGGAAATTTACAAGCATGCCTGAATGTTTATGTAACACACGCACACAACACATCTCAATGTGTTTTGGATGGGGAAACTATAACCAATATATTGGGTAATCTCGCGAGAGTCTGGTTAGATGGAGTTGGGGTGAGGGAGAAGGAGTGGGAGGGGTTGTAGGGGGGGGGGGGGGGTTGGCTGGGAATTGTAGTTTTTTTATTTATCTATCGTGCATCTCATACTGTTGACTTGCAGGAAAAGCAGGATCTGAACGGTGCAATATCAGTCTGAATCTAGATGCCAGGATGATTGCATGCACCTGTTTCACTTCTTTTTTTTGGGGGGGGGTGATTATCAGCAATGCGATGCAGACCGAAACACATAAAATAGTGGAGTGAGTCATGCTTATAGCTGACTTCAGCCAATGACGAGCCTTTAAAACCCTTTCCGTCGGGCGGGAGGATGCGCACATTCCTCACCAATGAGGGCAACATTTCATTCATAAAGTGGTATGGACAGTTTTTTTTTCTTCTTTTTCTTTTCCGAAAGCGTGGGTTCGGAGGGTTTCATAATTCTCACTAAAACGGTCTAACCTGTTCCGTCGACAGCCAATCACAAACTCCGTACGGGAGCTGCCGTAATATTCCTCCAATCGCGCGATCCGGGGTCTGATTCAATCCCATGCCTTTTTTTTTTTTTTTTCATAAAGAAAACCTAATGAATGGGGGAAGCGCCCAGAAATGATTGACGTGGGCATTGGCCAACGAGGTGAAGCGGATTTGGCAGAGGGACGCCTGCTGCAGCCGGTCAGGAGTAGAGGTGGGCGTGGCAACCGAATTCAGGCTAGACAAGTGTTGGGTGGGGTGGGGAGGGAGGTATGTGTGTGTGTGTGTGTGATGCTACAACAACCTCCTTATAAAGGGACTCTCTCTCGCGTTGTGGCTCGGAAATTAGAGCACATTGCCTAAAATTGAGGTCTCCAGTATCACACACCCCCCCCCATATACAACGAGAAGCTGCTGCCATGAACCGGGGGAGCGTGGATGAGATGATCAGCTGGGCCGAGACGCCTCTCTTCTGGGTCGGTGCGTTCACCGTGGCCTCGCTGACGCTGTGGCTGCTCTACAGGCTTCTCACGGGCTTTAGGATATGGATACTGGGGAACGGGCAGCTTCTCACCCCGAGGCTTGGAAAATGGGCAGGTGAGTCGGCTTTCAGCACTTGTTTCTCCCCACTCCACCTGCCGTTCCATGGCGGTCACAAGCCCCCAAAAGGAGGAAGGTACTGTGAGGCTCAAACTTCTCTTTGCACTGTATAAAGCTGCATGCTGACGGGGGGGTTGGTTAGTTTGTTTGTGCGACTTACTTCAAGGATAGGTTTGTGTTGCGTAACAGGCGCAGGTAAGCAGTAAATTGACTGACAATATACTAGTCTAAATTTGCTCGACTTTTTCTTTTTACCCTATTTCCTTCACCATCTGCTTTCAAGAGGCTTCCAATCAGCGTTTTTCATCCAGAAATTGGAGCCGTGTAAAGGGAAGGAAAGTGGGCAATGATTGGGGGGGGGATGTTAGACCACATTGGTGAGTCAGGAGCCAAAATTGCGCAGGCTATGCGCACTTTTCAGAGAGCTGTTAGAAAAATACCGCTCACTTAGCAGAATGAGACAAATCCAGGTACCCTATATAAAAAAAAAACGTGACCCACATTTGAATAGTTGATGACGCTTTTGATTGACACGTGTCACATTAAAGTTGTCAGTCCATCATTTTGTCATGTGCTACCTTACACTTTTTTTAACGATCTTTTTTATTTTATTTTTTACTTTCCATGTTTGAATGTCTGTAATTAAGATTTAAAGCACATTTCCCCATTCAATGAGTGTATTTTTTTTAAATATATATATTTTTTGGGGGGGGGGGGTAGTAGTGTCGCCCTTCTTTGGGTTTGACCCACTTCTCCAGTCTTCTCCTCTCTGGCGAAGACTGCTGCGCAATTTGGTGTTCACTCTCTCCTCGGCGTCGGGATAGATTGGCATTCGGCTGCTTTCATCCAAAGAAAAGTCTGTGGATGATCCTTAATGATTACTGTCCATTCCGAACGCCACAAACTGTTTCATATGAAAACCGTGACGCAGTTAGTAAGCCCCGAACTCCCCTTTTTTTTTCCAAAGTTGATTTCTTTTTTTCTTTAATTGGTTCCACAAGAGAGGGGGTAAATGCGTGTCGTATAGGGCATTTTATTACATTTCCCCCCCCCCCCCCCATGTGGCTCTGACGGAGTATGCGGAGGAATCCCGCTGCACTGATGAATCATGCTTGTGTTCATCGTCATCAATTGGTCTTATAGATTCTGATCACCCCTCTTACTCCTTCACCCCTAAGCAGGAAGCCATACAGATATATTTATACACGGCAAGGACTTCTTACAAAAGGTTTCTGTTCTGCGTAACAAGAAGTGACTCAGTATGCGTATTAATTATGATTATCCTGCAGGGGAACCCCCCCCCCCCCCCCCCCCCCCCCCCGCGCCCTCGGCCTCCTTTCTTTTTGGGCGAATCAAGCATGACACAGGGGGACTGGCATTCAGTCGCAACGGAGATTTACCTTCATCCTAACTTTTTCCACACACTTTCTTTTGCGTAACATGTGAACTTGCATGCCACTCCCTGAAACCAATGGCTGCCACGAGTCTGACGTTAGTTCCACGATGAAAACTGCTAAGGATGGCACTGGGTGAGCGGGTGTGGGAGGAGGTGTGCGCCATGGATGAGCTGTTCTCCTCAGCAGGTTGGACCTGATGCGCCTGTGTAGCCAGTTGAAGTAAAATCCTCACTGATCTGGTTATGAAATGAGATGTTCCCCTATAGCTCAGACTGGTGCTTATTAAAGTGTCTAACTTATCTTGGAGCACATTAGAGAAAAGCTCCTGTTGAGTTTTAGGAACAAAAAAAGGTAATGGAATTGTCTTGTTCCCAGGGCTGACCCAAGATTATATGAGGCCCCAAGCGGAGTTTCATTTAGGGGCCAGCTTTCAATTTATCCCACTAGCCTCCACATATCAACTAACTTTGGGTGGTTATACTATCCATTATTCTTATTTTTCCACAAATATTATTAATAAATTTCTTTTAGGATGTGACAGTTCACCACCTTCAAGGTATGAATGATCTTTTTAGTGAGTTCCCAAATAATGATCTAGATTCAATCAATCTTCTCTGCACATTCCAGCTCTGGCGGTTCTTCTTGCTTGTAGCAATACGTTTTCAACTTTAAACTCCTTGTTGGGACAGCACATGAGACTAGATGGTGTACTGACTCCTGCCGCCACACAAGAACTTGTACTTCAACAATATTTGTTGTTGACTTAAGTCTCATAAAATCAAGTACGGCTCTAAACTTTAAGCAGTGATGATCAGCAAATTCTTTCATATTCAACAAGTAAAAATAAATGTTGCTCCTCATGACTTCACTTTTGGGGAATAACTAAAATCATGGTGACTTTGCTGAGTAAATGGTAGATAGGATACCTGGCATTTCCTGGTTGGACATGTTTGCGTTCATCCAGTGATATTTTCTGAGAACTGGGAATTTTACTTTGCAGCAATATAGTCAGTTGTTTTGTGTGTTTTTTTTTTTGTTTTTTTTGAAGAAACTGGATAGTTAAAAGCCACCATCCCAACATGTCTGTTTGGATGAAGCTCTGCAGCTCTCCCAGGCAGATCAGGGATTCCACAGGAGTTCCTGTGCCGAGTTCTTTTTATATAACTGGGACTCCTAGTGGCAGAATAGGAGCATTGCAGTATGTATCAAAACAGTTTCACCCTACCGCTCTGCTGCTGTCTCCGCATGTCCTCTTATATTTGCAAGCCAAATGTACTCTTTGGCCTCAAGTCTATTTAAAGGTTTTTGTTTTTAAGCTGAATTTTGTTTTTTTTTTCTTTCTGCAGTGTTAAAGTCGGATTTATTCTGCAAGAGGAAAATATTACATTGCAACATCCAAAGCTGTTTAAAAATAGCTAAAAATCAGTTATTCAGCTTTTCAATCAAATGTGCAGTACTCCTTGGGTTTTCCTCACTCCCCTCCCTCCCTTCAGTGTTAGACTCCAGCTTTCATGATTATGTAAGCGGGCATCAGTGTGTGTGCTCTGTTGCGTGCTTGTTAAACTTCATTGTAGGGAAATAAATTTAGACTGAGGGGAGCTTTTCGTGAGGATGGGAGGGGGACATGATGGGATGTTCTGTTTCCGGCCATGCTTCCCTTCGACTTTAGTTTATTCAGAAGATGGCTCGATTATGTAAGGAGGATGCAGCCATTCATCAGCACAACACCAGTGACAAAGGCAAGGCTCAACTGTTTCAATAGAATATGCAAGCTTTTAAACGCAAACACTAGCAAATGGAAAATTTTGAGACTGAAAGCAGTTTTATTTTATTTTTATTTTTTATGAATTGGGCTTTAACTAAAACCTGCACATGTGAATGAAATCCATCCTCGTGCGCGTCTCAATGGATGCAGGGTCTCTCCTCTTCATCCTTGTGAATGTGCTTCCCTCTAGTGCTCTGTATGTGTGGGCAGAGGGAAGGTGCAATGAACACGCTCTGTCACACGTGTTGGAGGAAAGGATGCTGTAGAGGAAAAATGGAGGCGAAAAATCTCCTTCATCCCCATCGGTTCAAGCTCTTCTGACCTTTGGCACATATTCTTCTTGGCAAAGTGATCGGTGTGTGCCCCACCCATCATTTTCTTGTCATAATCTTATCCTAATGCCCCTGCAAAATGTTTGTCTTTTGACAAGCTCTCGCAGCAGGTAATGATGAAACTAGCTTTTTAGCAAGTATAGGCAAGTTTAATTTCCATGTAGTGCTGGTTTTTCCCAGGGAAATGCAAAGTCCTTAATGTGTTTGTGTGTGTATACATGTATGTTGGTGTACATTTAATGCTCTCTAAATGGTTGCATTCCATGAATTAATAGTAGGAAGTTTAAACAGATTTCTTAAATGGTGCTTTTTTTCTTTTTTTTTTGCTTTAAAATGCCAAAACCATAGTTTGATATAGATTTTGTTAGTTTGGAAGACATATTTAACCTAGAGTCTGAAGGAACACATCTCAACAAGGAACCCAATAAGAAATTGGGTTTTTGGAGGGGGGATTGGATAGAAGTAGAACTTTGACTTTGCACCAAAGCGTTGCTTAAATGACAATAGAACAAGCCCCTAATTGTTCCTATCCTGCTTGCGTTTTTATTTCACTCCTAAAGCCATGACAAGGGCATCGAGTACATCAGTACAAACCCCTTGTCATGCACCATTTTTAAACCGCCAGCATGTTTTGAGGCATTGTTGTATCTGCTTGTCTAGAGAAAATGTGGTAGGTTCAGTTTTTCAGATGCTGTATTCTGCCGATAGACCTCAGTTCTTCTAGGATACTCTCGAAGGAATGTTCTGTATGAAGTTATGCTCATATCGCATTGCATCACCTAAGCAGTGTGCCAATATTTGCAAGGACTCTCTAGATAAACGTGAAGGTTGTCGTTTGGGTTCAAAAAGGCATATCTTTTTTATTAGGACTGGGGTGGCTGGGGGGTGTAATGTCATCAGAGGCTGGCTTTAAATGTTGTTGTTTTTTGGCTGCACAATGAAGAGACTGGAGAAATGGAAAGGATGGCTTTGATTCCTTCTTCATACAATTGGAGGGAGTCTAGTTTCTGCTGAAATCTCAGTCTCTCATAAAGTGCCCAAACTTTTAAATTCCACTACTTTAAGACAAAGAAAACAACTAAAGGAAAATGGGGACACTGCTTTTGGAGAAAAAAAAGATAGATTTATTTCTCTCCCCCAAAAATAGATGCAGGTTCCATCTTGAGCAGCTCTGAAGTACATGTTCTGTTTCTTCCCTCTGTTGTCTCTCCCCCTCCTCCTCTTCTTGGCCTGATCAAGATTTATTTTTGTTAGTGTTTGCATCACCCATGTGACTTCCATTCCTTCCCCCCAACCCCCCCCTCCCCGGTTGTGTGTTTTGAATGTGAAAGGTGGGGGAGGATGGGTACGACCGATTATGTAACGGCGAGGCACCCAATGACTGCAGCCTCACCGAGAATCGTTATCTGGAGTCTGATTCTGTTTCAGCTTCACCGACACCACTGTTTTTCCCTCTACCCCGTGCTTGCTTTTGCTGTGTCCATGCAGGCGTCCAGGATCCAGCATCCTCCTTGGTGTCGTGGCCATGATGGCAGGGGGGGATCTTATTGGTATTCAGGTGTTGCAGCAGGCAGCTCCCAGACGAGCCAGTGCAGGCGCTGCTATTTTTACTCCCCTAACTGCTTTTTTTAGACCCTGAGAATAGTGAGCAGGCTGCAGGCAGGGGCTGCTCCACTGCTGAGGAAGGGAGACAGAAAGAGAGGGGTGGGGGGTTGTTGTCTATGCCTATGAATGTGTTGTGCAGCACCAGGCATCGCTGAGCAGCAGTGCAAACCCGCCACCGTCAGGTCGCCCAGAACCCTGCAACGTTGGACCAGTTTCTCAGAGGTGCTGGTACGGGTGGCAGAACATGGGGAGAGCAAGGCAACAGCCGGCCGCCTTAACACACACGCACACAGTCTCCTGTCTTGCTATACTTCTGTGGACATTGTATTGACTTCCATTGATTTTACTATGCCTAACCCAGACACTTTCCCTAACCCTAACCATTAGTGGCACATACCTAACCTAAACCTAATTCACACCATACCTCTAAACCAAACTAGTAGAGTTTAATAGCTTGTTAAACATTATGTGGACCAGGCAAAAGGTCCTCACCACTACAAATGTCCCCACAACGCTGGTGGCCTGTCAAAGGCTGGTCCACACAAGTATAGCTATACATGTACACACACACACAGCATGTCGGTACCCCATCAACACACAATCACTCCGCTGGCGTCAGCGCCGCTGTCACTAACATGTCCGCTTGCGTATGCCTTCCTTTGTTACGTTAGGAGCTTTGTGTCACTGATGTCATGTGTGGGGAGGAGGGGGGTATTAAATCCCACCGGAATGAAGAAAAGGCATGTTGGAAGAATAATGGGTTTGTGATATTTGGCTCCTCCTTTTTTTTTTTTTTTTTTACATTGAGGAGCTCCTGGGGGGAAATAACTCAAATAAAAATAAGTGACCATGAAGTGAAAATGTATGTGGTTTCGACTTTGTGCCTTTCTTTTTCTGGCAAATCACCTCCATATAGTCTCTACTGTAACAATCTTCTACTGTTAAGGTAGGTAGTGGTTAAAGATGACAAAACAAGATACTTAATCATCTTAAAAGATTAGTTCCTTGAATATTTTTACGGCGTAGATTTTAAATGTACCGTGACTCTCTTGAAAAATACCCCATGGTCCTTCAAGTTCTGCTATTTAACCTTAAATAAAAAATCTGTTCATGCAGATGAAATCTTATGTAATTTACACTTTAGAGAAAAAAAAGGTACATAGTGGAGTTCTCCATTAGAGGTGTACACTTGGAAAATTACAAACTGCATTCCTAAAATGTATGACGTGTCTGGCAGGAACATCCATCTGAAACAAACCGATCAGCACGGACAGGTTTGAGGTCGGAGAGCGTTCCTGCATTTCTTTGTTTATCTTTATGCATTTGTGTGAGTGTGTGCTGAAATTTAAGCAGTTTTGCTGTACGTGCATTTTGGTGCGTTCTTGTTTCTTTCCCACAAATAAGCAACGTTTTCTGCACCTGAAAGCCAGTCATTCCAACAAATGCCTTTTTGAGAAATGTGTCTCCCCCCGTGCTGGAGGAATGTGCTTGATGCATTGAGACTTTATGAATTTCTTTTGTTTTGGTTCTTTTGAAAGAGTTTCTTGCTCTTGCAAGGGATTTCAGAGACCATCTTTCTCCAGATGTTCTGATTTTTATGTCTCTTCCCATTATTTCTATAGCCTATAGATGGAAAGATATAGAATCTCCAGCGACTTTCAAATGCTGCAGCTCATGAGGCAAACCCTGTTCCCTTCATGTTGGCAGGGCTACCAACCGCTCCCTTCTCAGGCCTTTTTCTTTGCAGCATCTGTAGTCTCCATACCTGCCTCCTGCAGCTGCAGCCTCAACCAGATTTGGTACAGCCCATACCCATTAAGGCTTTTCTGCCTGGGAGCGTTTCATTCTTAAAATGGGGGGGGCCTCAAGGTTTAAAAATAACCAGTGATTCTTGCTTTCTCTTTCCTGTTTGACTTGGTGCGAGTGTCTCTAGCTCTTCTCATTCCCTCTTCTCACTCTCTTCTTCCCCTCTGCTCTGATCTCCATCCTGTATATCTCCTCCACTCTGTTGTTCTCTTGCTTTCCTCCAGTTCTATTTTTAGCCTTCTAGGATCCCTCCCTACCCCACTCCACCCTCCTTCCTCCCGCTCCATGTTCGTCATCACTCCCTCCTCTCTGCATCCCCCCCCCCCATGTCATTATCTTCGGTCCTTTGCAAGAGTGTCCTCTACGTCCATTAATATTTCATCAAGCTTTATCCAGAGATGGAGACATGGTTTTAAAACACACTGTGTATATGCATCTACATTTGTAAGTTGAGCTAAACTCCATGACCACCTTTGTACTTATCCACCCTTTTCACCTGCATACATTTAGCCTACCTACCCTTCTCTCTGTTTGTTTATCCACCCTCTCCTCAATCCGTTTAGTTGGGGTTGATGGGCAGTACAAGTTTAAAAATGGCTTCTTTTTCTTGACTAGGTTAGAGGCGCTCTAAACAAAGGGGAAAATCTCAGCTTTGAGTTGCTGCCTTCATTCCCCCTCCACCTTTTTGCCGTCTTCTGCTTTTACCAAACCTTTCTGCACCGCGCATACTTGCCAGAACTTTCTGTCCTCCTTGGTTCCGTCTTCAGTCATGCAACACCATAAGCAAGGTATCTGGCATGAATGCAAGATGTTCTCATTTGTTTTTTGGTTTTTCTGTCCACACCACCTGTGTTCTAAATCTATTACTCTGTAGCCTCTAATGTGCCTCACCAAATACCAGATAAATTTTATTGCAGGGCGTGTTCAACTGAATTTGCGTCTACTGCCTTTTTGCACAGTAAGAACCTCCGGCGTAACTCCGTATTGGGGCGTTGAATGTAAGTGGCCAAACCTGCTGTGACAGCTTAGTAACTTTCTGAGCAAAGATTTGATCTGCGAGTGCCTAAGCCAGAGGAAATTCAATCATTAGGGGGGGGGGGGGGGTTTCACCCCACTGAAGCGTGACAATCATTTTTACAATTAGATTATATCTTCCCACTTAGAGATCGTGATTTCAGTCAAAATCCTTTCAGTCCCAACTTTGAGAAGTTCACTTACTCGTACGTCAACTTGACTAGAGCCAGGCTGTGAGCTTGTCAAACATTAACTCGCTCTGACCTCATTTATTTATTCTGTTTTTTTTTTCTGTTTCTCCTCTAGTTGTGACCGGAGCCACAGACGGCATCGGGAAATCCTACGCGGAGGAGGTGAGGCTCCCTGCTCTTGTGGGGTTTTCTTTTTCTGTGACTCATGCACATACACTGTTTAGTCAAAGGTCGCTGTAGGTTAGAGTGCATACAGGCCTATTTATGTGCACACACAATTTATTACAGACGTTCATACCCAGCACATGTTTAATGATAAAAAATAAAAATAAAACCCCACATAAAAGAGCTTCTTGTGTAGACGAACCGGTCTGATCTTTCCTAGCTAATGCAGATTTGTCGTTTGGATCTGATTTGCCAATGCAGTTTTTTTTTTTTTTTTTTGTAGGAAACTATATTATAATGTACATACAACAAATATTCTGCAAGCTTATTCATAGAGATAGATGAGTTACATCCACCAGAAAACCAAAGAACTACACAATTATCCCCACAGATGCATCCAAGCATATGTCCCTTACCTTTTTTATCCGATTTACTATATATATAAATTTTTTGGATGCATACTGTTAGTTGAAATGCTAATGCACCAAAAAAGGTTTGACGCAACTCTCAGTTCTGGACTTTTCGAACACCGATCAGAGCCAGTCGAGGCAAATTTGATGATTTCTGATCCCAGGACATGCATTAAATTACCTCCGTTTTTCATCAGAAATGTTCTATTAGGAGCAACTTATGCATCGTGATATTCAGCCTGGCAGCATAAGCTGTGTAACTTGTATTAAAAGAATATAAATTGGTTTTATGTTTTCTAGTTGGCTCGCCGCGGGTTTGCCATGATGTTGATCAGTCGCTCCCAAGAAAAGTTGGATGACGTTGCCAGGTCACTAAGTAAGTGTTGACCTGAAACTGATTTGTTTGGATAACATAGTGGGTTTTCTGTTTGTACCTGGGTGAATTTGTCATGTGTTCATAGTGTGGGGGGAAGCCTTAAATGTCGGCATTATCTCCCTTTCTTCCTTTGAGAAAAAAAAAAAAGTATTTCACATTTTAAACTAAAGAGATTAGGAAGTAGAGGGCTCAGAATGTTCTGGCCTTTTATTTGTTTTGTTTTTTAAAGATGCTTGTCTGTTTTAGAAAGTAATTTTGGTTGGTGATGCCGTGGGAAGGAACAACTTCCAGTAGCAGTCAGTCTTGAAATGTGTCTGAAGAGGCCTCTGAGTGAAGACTGTGGCTGTATGAGGGTCTCATGACTGTGATGACACACTAATAGCTCAATTTCCAGGTGGAAAAGATGATATTCCACGGTGACATGTTCTGGACGACACCATCAGTTGTTGACTAGCACTGCTAATCCACCTCCATTTGCTTTTTCGGTTCCTAAAATTGGGGGTTTCAAACTTATTTTAAAATGAAGACAACATAACATTATAAACACTGTTTAGCATCTTCTGTTAGCGATTAGCATACTAAGCCATCACCCGATGTGTGTATTCTTCTGTCAGAAATGAACATCCTTACCTTTTTTTTATTTTTATCTGAGACGTTCAAAAGGCTCTCAATATTTAATATATTGCACCTGATGGAGATTAAATACAGAAACTGATAAGGCAGCAACTTCATTCAGCTGTCCCGTCATCTGTTAGTAGTCATGCTCTGTCGCAGCCTGACATGTCTCGACAAGTTGTTTGTCTTTTTGATAGCTTCTTCCTAACTGCTGCTGAAAACAGCTTTTGAGCCTTCACTTGGTCACAGTAAGAGTATTCTCTAGGGACCTTTGGGGAGTGACCCTTACCATGGCACTGAGTGAAAGGAGTGAGAAGCTTACTTTTAAGAGTGGCTTACCCTTCAAGGAATAAATATGTAGTAGAATATACATCCATTATCTGTACCCGTCCATCCTATGCAGGGTTGCGGGGTGGCTGGTCCAACTAGAATGGTTGTGAAATATAAAAAAAAATCCATATTCATTTATGAAATGCAACTAGAATGGCGATAATGGGGTTGCTTTCAGCATACAAGGCCTATTGTTTTACTTCCCTTTTGTTCAGTGGGAAGAAGAGATTAATGTCTACCCTTCTTGGAGAAACTGCACTAACTTGTTTCTTTTGAGCAGGCCGTTTCACATTTCTTCCTCTAGTTGCATGAGCTTGCTTATGATGGGGAGGAGGAGTGACTTCTGTCCACCTCTGTCTGGTCTCCATCCAGATTTTCAAGCCTTGGCTGAATGACGAGCGTGCACCCCGTCCCTCTGTTAATGGTGCCCTATCCAACACGTCATCTTTCCTATCCGTTTCTGACATTTCCCCCAGCGCAATTTCCCCCCTTGTCGTGCTTCGAATCGACAGAGGGGGCTGATGGGTAGTCACGAGCAAGGAGCGGCGTGCCAAACTCTGGCACACCTCCCTCACGATTAGTCTGACAAACCAGGCCTGCCTGAGATGTAACCTGGCAACCCTCCCTGTCCCACCTTTAATTTTACCATAGTGCGTTTCCGTTATGCTCCCTGCTGACTTCTTTGACTCTGTATTCTGGGGAAGCCATTAGAAGAAAACAAGTCTCACAAAGTCACCATGTGAGTTTCCTTTTGTCCCTTTCTTTGTCTCCTCTTTAACATGCAATAGACTCTTACTACTTCTGATAGTCTGAGCTGGATGTGTCAGACACATTTTTACATTGCATTCTGCCTTTTTTTTGTTGTCGCTGTTGTCCTCCTTCACTGTTAAAATCTCTCCTATAGTTTTCCACTTTATTTTTTAATTTGTTTTTTAACTCGAATCTGAATAAAGCTTAAATTGACACAATTGGCTGCTCTTATTTATGAGGCACATCCCAGCAATTTTCTTGTCATCACTTCCCCTGCGATCTGCTAAACAACTCTTTGGACAATGGATTGTAATTTCAGCAGACGTGTCAAACATAAGGTAGAGAGGTCGAAGAAGACCACCACTCTAGTTTGTTGGTGCGCAGCGCCCTCTTCAGTTCTTGTGCGACACTGACTGGGAACACATTTGGAACGGTCTAATTTAGGAATCTTGGCCCATAAAAGTGAAGGACAATAAACATGCATTTCTTTTTATTTTTTTATGTTTTTTACCTTTCCATCTTTTCTGTGTGCAATTGCAACTGAGAAATGAATGAACTCTTGTTTTCTTTACAGAGGAGGAGTTTAAAGTGGAGACCAGGACGATCGCTGTTGACTTTGGCAAACTGGATATTTACTCCAAAATTGAAGCAGGACTGGCTAATCTGGAGATTGGTGTTCTTGGTACGACATGATTCTTTACTTTTTCCTCATTTCTTTTTCCATAACATCAATACACTAAGACAGTATTGATATGTTATCCTGCTTCATGTAATAAGGATGAAATGTAAATGTTTAGATTTTTAGTAGTTGCCACTTCAGGGTTTTAAAAGACCAAATCAACAGTCGGATTAAAATCTTAAAGCCTTGACTCTCCTTCCCTTTAATAATTTTGCAAACCATCATATCCTAGATCCCAAATTGGTGATTTAAGAAATCTGTTTTTGATGTAGGATTATGGTCTAGATTTTACTCATAGCTTTAGATGCACAAATCATTTAGCCAACCCGCTCTGATTGGCATGGTTCAGTCCAGAAGAACCTCTACTTTTAATTGCATCAAAACAAAGAACTCCCGCTATTTACAGTCTATAAATGTGTCAATTTGGCTCTTTGATTCATGTCTTCTGTTTTACAAATCAGATGGATAAATGGAGAGAATCCCATGAGTCCTTTATTTTCTGTTGGATGCAAAGCTCCTTCACCCATCAAAAAACAATCGAGTGTATTTTTTCTGCGTATGTTTTACACTCCTTTAGAAAGACTTTGCTGATCAAAATCACAAAAGGTCAGACCTCCAAGCTGATGTGACAACTATATATAGCTTATATTATGATCATTTTAACCTGTAAGGACCCCGGAGAGATGGCAAAGATGAAAACTTCTCCTGTTAAAAAAACAAAACAAAACTGACAATCCCTCACCATGCCTTTTTTTAATTATATATATCATTAAAGCCTCTGTCTCCATGAGGCTCAGAGGCTCATTAGATCGCAGAGACAATCTTACCTTAGCTTTACTATTGTAGTCTTAGTTTGAAGGTTTTATTGTTCATACTATAGCTTATATTGTGAATAGTGCTCAGTGGAGCTAGTGCTCATTTTTTGGACAGTATGGGGGGATGGAACTAGTGAAGTTGTCTTGAAACTGAAGAACATGAAGATTCGATTGTGTGTTTTCTTTTGTTGATGTGTATTGTTAATACCCTATTGAGAGTATTATGGTAATTGGACCAAAAAATATGCAAATCAAATTTTTACATGTTTTTGGAAAAAGCCTTTTTTAAAATTCTTAAACTCCTCCTAGGTTTAGAAACATTTTAACGAACCTTATTTTTCTGATGTTTGAACATGTAACATGCTGGGGTCAGCTGTGTGAGCCAAGCGGTAGCGTTGTCTGTAGCTCTAAAGAGTTCATGCTGTACTTCTCAGCTGAACGTTTAAGGAACTCTTTGTTCTTTTTATGGTACCGGTTGTGCTCTACTGGTTGCAAGGTGTGGCTGTGTCTGCTGCTCAGCAAATCCCTTCCCGTGCTGGCTGGCTTTTGCTGCCATCCTGTGGTTGACGTTAAAGATGAGTTAAACTCTGTAGCTTCAGGATGTTTTATGAAAACCATGGAGTAATAATTTGTTCCCCCTTTATAATAACATTCTCCCCCCCAACAGTTAACAATGTTGGTGTTTCTTACCACTACCCTGAGTACTACCTTCGTATTCCTGATCTGGAAAATGTGAGTAAATCAGATGGAAATCTCAAGTTACATTAACCTTGAAGCTGAGTTTTTATTCCTTGTTTTTTTTTTTTTTTTTTTTTTTAGCAATTGCCTCTTTTGTTGTTGTTGCTTGAACGTACTTTTTTTGTGTGTTTCAGTTCATCACAAATATGATCAACGTCAACATCACCTCAGTGTGCCAGGTGAGGTTCTTTCTAATAGTTGTGAATCGTACATCAATACTATGACCCCAGTCTACATCCGAAGCCAGGCAGTTGCTTTTACCTTCTATACTTTCATTGTCCTACTTTTTTCCCTGCTCTTCCACTGTGGTACCTGCAGTCTCTCAGTTGTTCCCAAAGCAACGGTGGACTACACCAACGCTGTCTGCGCTCGCCACCCACGCAACTCTTTCTCTCTGCTGTTTTTTTTTTTCTTTGCAGCCCATCTTTCTCACCCTGCTACTTTTAGTCTTTTTTTTGTTTTGTCTCTTTTCTGTGATTCCTTGTCATATTTAGTCACCTGCCATTGTTGTTTTGCTGTCATTAACACTGACTGAGTTTATGTCTTGTTTTCTAGATGACTCGCCTGGTGCTGCCCAGAATGGTTGAGAGGTGAGTTTGGGCTTCCATGTTTTGCGACATGACTGCAGTCAAACAGCAGAGTGCTGAATGATGGAGTGGGGCACACACCTCAGTGAGGATTTCTACAAATAAAAATGCATTTTTTTATTTTTAACATAGGCTATATATTTTTTTTGAGCTTGTGAGAGGAACACTGTTTATAAACCTGACGCTTTTCATTTGGAGGTGGGATGAGAAATTATTCTACTTTATTTTTGCCATCATTTCATCTTTCCTTCTCCTCCTTTGTTCGCAATGCTGACAAGCTTTCAATTCACACAAAGTGCTCTTCCCTCCTGATTGGATGCACCGTTCCCATGTGATTCCCGCCGGCCAATGGAAATGAAGGCACATTTGGTGCCGTGTGAGGCTGTAGCGTCTTCACTACATCACTGCAGCAACAGGCTGCCATGGCAACGCACTCAGGCCGCTACCACCCCGTGCGTGTGCGCACGCCAGTGCGGGATTAACTTTCTGTGAAATTTGCCACTGTTGGGCAGATAATTGTAATAATTGGAAATAAAAGAAGCTTGGACTTTTTTTTTTTTTTTTATAAAAAAAAAAAAAAAATTTAAAGAGAAAACTAACGTACGGAATGTCATTGCATATTTAATGTGTCCTCTGCAGGTTTCCAACAGTCTGAGAATGTCTGTCTAGAATTTGAGTTTATAATTTTTAGCTCTGGACAAGTAAAGACAAAGAAAAAGGAGAATGGAAAAATATATGCATTTAAACACATTTTTTTTCTCCACCCCATCCTCTGAAACTTCTGTTCATTCTCAGTATTTTTATTCTGCTCTTTTTCCCTGAATTTACTGACAGAACTTGGTCTCTCTCTTTCTCTCTCTCGCAGATCCAAAGGGATCATCCTCAACATCTCCTCTGCCAGTGGCATGTATCCCCTCCCTCTGCTCACCGTCTACTCCTCAACCAAGGTATGTATTAAATCCTTTATTTGTTGACACACCCCTGGTAAAGATTGGAAGTCATTAAAATCTTCTAATGCAGCAGTGACATAATGTCCTGCAAAAAAAGTGCAAAAGAAAATGGGAGTACATGTTTAATATAATCACAGCTGGCACAATAAGTGGTCCTCCTACAGTCCCTTTTTAATAAATTAATTTCCTTTTTTCTTTTTTAGTTTAACTGGGTTTCTAGAAATATCTAGTTGATGATCCTAAAGTTTGTTTTTGATGTGTATAAATTTGGTGGCACCTGTTATTTTGGCACTAGGAAGGGGTAAGGATCCATATTTATCTTTTTACCAAACATGGTGAGGAAGAAACGGATAGATTAGAAGAAATTCTCCAGATGTCACTGAAAATCCAACAAAGTGTGGCCTCCTGGGGTCAGTGAGCCTCCATAACAAACGTTTTGTAGCAAGTGTCGTTTTGGGAGGCCTTCCAGGTCAGCAGCCTGTACTCCAGTTGGGTTTTGGTGTGAAACAAAGGATGAATATGGTGGTGAAGCAACATCCCTATTTTTAGGTATGTTGGAGGATCTGTGATGCTCTGGGCAAGTTTGTCTTCTAAAGACCCTGGGAACAGTGTTACTACATGGCTACATTAACAATCTTTTTTTCTTAATACCAGCGAGTTTGAGTTTCCCTTTTAATTCGCTTTCTTTCTACACAGTAACAAACTTGCACAAGATGGCAAAAAACTTATGACACAGAGACACAACTACACAAAAGGATTATCACCCCGTTGCACTTCAGTTTGCGTATGTGTACAGAAGTCCTCGATAATGGCCTCATATTAATACACTGCATAGCAATTAATTTTCATCAGCTTGAACTTGTTTTTCAGAGTGAGATGATGCTATGGTATAAAAAAAAAACCATAATTATTTCTGGACTTTCTACACACATGGATATGAACAAATTCGTATGTCTTTAGGTTACCCAAAACAATAAGTACTTATGCAAACTGATATTTTTAGTACCTTTATGTCCAAAATGCATTGTTCTTCATTTCGGAGGAAAGATGTGACCGTATCTTATCCCTCCGTCTGCAGGCCTTTGTGGACTTCTTCTCCCGTGGCCTTCATGAGGAGTACAGACGGAAGGGCATCATCATTCAGGTTGGTTTGGACCTCGTCTGCTGAGACGGAATCACTACTTCAACTTGCACTGTGCTGTTTCTGATTAAACAATGCCCAGGGATGTTTGATGTAAAGGGTTGGGGAATGTAGCTGAAAAATTGTAGGAAGTCTTTAGCAGTGAGGAATTTGATTCATTCTTAAACTTGATGGCTTTATTTAAATTCCTATATCTTAAATGAAGTAGAGCTATCGTTTAATCCGGGGGGGTTGACTAGACCGGACCCCACAAACCATTTGACTAAGGGAAACCACAGCTTAAAACAATGGCAGTGACGAAAAGCTGACGCTTCACATAAGACTGGCCTCTTCTGTTTAACTCTGCGGTTTTCTTATGCCACCTTGTGGCTAAAGTATTCAGAGGTAGTTCAGTGTAAGATTACAAGATATATTTTAAGTTTGAAAGCAATTTCTTGTACCCCTTTTGTGTTGTTTAAAAGCCCTTTTCACGTTTTACAACTCTGTCCCTTTTTTAGAGTGTGCTGCCCTTCTTTGTGGCAACCAAAATGACCCGCATCAGGAAGCCCACTCTGGATAAGCCAACCCCAGAGCGTTACGTAGCAGCCGAGCTCAGCACTGTGGGTCTGCAGACCCAGACCAACGGGTACTTCCCTCACGCTGTCATGGTAAGGAAAAGGAAACCGGGAAAAACAAACATATTTACAGTGATGGAAAGGTTACATCTGAATACAATTGCAAGTCAAAACTTGTTCTCAGTAACTGTCAATATTTGCTGTTGATCCTTGCTTGAAAATACTTCGAATTGCTGGTGCACAGTTTGTCTCTACTCGTTATTGGTGTTGATGGAATTGGTTTTAAAGATGGAATAAATATCTTCCCAGGATGAACTGAAAATTCTTCAATGGATTTTAAAATCAATATTCAGGTGTAAAAGTTCAACTTTGTATAATTCATGCAAGATCAGTTATAAAGACCTGAATATGTTCACAAATTAAAGTCCCTCAGAGTTGGGAGGCTTTTCGGTTCTATCAACAAGCTTCTGGGATATTCATAGCTAGATATTTGACCTCGTTTCATATCAGAAGTCTATTTTATTTACATTTAACATAAGTCACACATTTTTTGTCTGTTCCAAAACGAGTTTTGATGTGCCTTTGAAATCGTTTTCCCTTCGGCATGATACATTTTCTTTATAAGAAGACTTTGCAGCAATAATCAACGGAGAAAATAACCAAAGTAGGTAAAAACATCAGAAGAAAACTCACGGAACCCAAGAGAAACCAGAAAAAACAAGTGCTATAAGGGAACAGAGCTCATAAACAGTAGGTGGTCTTAAACAGCTGGGTTTTGAGTCTAGATTTAAAAATGGTCAGAGTTGGGGAGCAGAGCACCTGGAAGCTCTGCTCCCCATGGAGCTACGGAAAGACGGGACAGTGAGTTGGGTTGAGGGTGAAGATCTGAGGGAGCGGATGGGAGAGACTGTGGATCAGGTCAGGTATGTGGAGGGGAAAGATTTTGGATGGCTTTGAAGGTGAAAAGAAGGACCTTTTGAATTCAATACATTGCTTCACAGGAAGCCAGTGGATTTTTTTAATTTTTTCCCCAAGGATGGGGGTGATCTGATTAGATACAGGGGTTTTGGTGATTATGTGGGCAGCAGCGTTCTGCACCAACTGGAGCTTATGGAGGGACTTTTGAGGGAGACCAAACAAGACAGAATTACAATAATCAATTCGTGAAGTTACTAGACTGAACGAGAATAGAGGCAGAGTGGCAGGAGAGGGGAACGAAGACTATTAATATTACGTAGGTGAAAGTAGGCAGACCGAGTGAGGTTATTGAAATGGGACTTGAATGAAAGAGTGCTGTCAAGGATGACACCCAGACCTGAGGGTCAGGAGAAGCAGAGGAGGCATTGACAGAGAGAAAAACTGGCAGATTTGGACAAGGGGGATTTCTGTTTTGTCGCTGCTGAGTTTTAGAAAGTTGGAGGTGAACCAAGATTTAATTTCAACTAAACCAGAGGAAAGCGATACTGGAAGAAAAGATTGAGGTTTTGATGACGACCAAAGCTGGGTGACATCTGCGAAGCGGTGAAAATGAGTGTTAAATTTCTTGACGATATGACAAAGTGGAAGAAGATGAATAATGAAGAGAAGGGGCCCCAGCACTGAACCTTGGGGCACACCTTTGGTAACTGGGGAGCAGTAAGATTTGAAGGATTTGAGTTATAAGAACTGAGAGCGGCCTGAGAGATGAGTGGAACCAATTAAGTGCAATATGGGAAATGCCAATGAATGAGAGCGTGTCAAGGCGGATTGAATGAGAGATGGCATCAAAGGTTGTGCTCCGATCAAGGAGAATGAGGGTGGAGGGTAAACCTTGATCAGCTGCAGTAAGGAGATCATAAGTGATTTTATGAGAGCATGACGTCAGACAGATACGGGGGGTGAGAGTGTTGGCAGTGTTCTTGGATTTGAAACAGTCACCATGACTCCAAATATTATTTCTGTTGCTGTGGAAAAATGACTTGATACAAATTAACATTTACCCTTCTTTCTAGTGTCTGTTTGGGGAAGATGTTTGAGATTTGAGTACAGATGGGTGTTCCAACAGCACAATGAAGGGCACCAAAGCAGATTTTTGAGATGGCTAAGGCAGTCTAATATAAAGCTTCTGGAATGTGCCACAGTTTTACCCTTTTCAAACTTTTACTATGTTTAAAGGTGTAACTTATGAAAGGAATCCAGCTAAATTGATTTCTAATTTTGCCAAGAGTTATGCAATTATGCTAGAGTTGCCAGAATCCTGATGCACGTTCAAACTGTAAGGAGGGGTTGGTATGTATAATTTTTGACCCCATGTGCCTTAAATGACTTCCCACTTGTGCACACAACTCTTGTTGGCAACCCTTTAAAAAATGTTTCCAATGCCTCTTTAAGGACGTGAAAAAATACATTTCATGCCATGTTCATTTTACAGAGAAGCTTGATTAAGAGGTGCTGTTGAAAGTTAAATGCCTGTATACACGTTTTTTTTTTTTTTATTTATTTATTTTTTTTTATTGTAGGGCTGGGTGACCACCAGGCTGGTATCGAGCAGCACTGCAACTTTCCTGGGTGCCTCAATGAACCGCGTTCAACGCACAGGTTACCTGCAGAGGAGGAAGCTGCGGGAGCAGAACAACGGAGCCAGTCTGAAAACTGAATAATGGCGAGGCCGATGACTATGCAGGCAGCCTCTCCTTGTAGACCGCAACTGTGCTTAAGGAAGTATGTTGGTGTGATTTGATCCTCTGGAGCTGCCTTAAAATGTAACCTTTTTGTGCCTCGAGTAAATGTGCACAGCAGCCTTAAAGCTGCGACGATCTGCCCTGACGTGTATCTGGGTAGATGTTGCCAAAGAATTCAGGATGTTCTGGTTTTGATGAACAATGCCAATGTTTTTTTTAGTTTGTTTTTTTTGTCACTGACACTAATGGTGGAAATAATGATGCAAAATGAAGACCAAACACTGCAGTAGTAGGTAATAAAAAATGGTGAAGGGCATCCTTTTTTATATATATATATATATAAAATTATTTATTGTATATTTGTAAGACGCTTATGCAAAACACAAGATCTGCAACATTAGCTTTGAACCTAGTTCTCTATAATAATGTGAGATGTTTAAAATAGCAGTTTATGCTTTTATTCTAGTTTATTTGCCTCACTCAGCTTATCATGCTTTATTTGTGCAAATCTTGTGTTTTGCAGCTTATTTAAAATGTCACTGTGGTGGGTTGTGGTTGCATTGCTGTGTTGCTTGTTCTAAGCTAAAGTCTATTCAAATTCTTTCTTTTGTAATAGTGGCTAGGAACGGTTGGCTTCAGTGACGGGGTGGTTGTTTGAGTTATCATGGCAGGATCTTAACTGTTAAAGTGAACAATTTAGATTTTTCTTATAACCGTGCTGTCATTTTTGGTAGTTTTCCTTAATGTATCTGAATGGCTCTAATATTGCAGGATTCCCTCTGTTAAACGAGCAAATATTTCATTGTTCAGATTTTTAATATCAGCAATCTTGGGTTGTTGCATCAACTTTTCATCTGCGTTTTTACAATTGTTTAGTTTAGATGCCACCAAGTGTTACATTTTCAAAATCAAACAATGCAAGTGTTTGTTGGTTGTTGTTTTTTTTTTTTTGTTTTTTTATACTTTACGCCTGATACAATATCCCAGATGATGTGGTCTGACTTGAACCTTAAGTGGTTTGTGTGAATGTTTTTTTTTTTGTTTGTTTTTTTCCAAGTCTTTTTATATGACTAAAAATAAAGAGCTCTACATGTAAAATGCACTGTTTACATTAATTCTGCTCATGGCAACTTCTTTTCTACTGTTTGTTAATAAAAGCTTTGGCAGAAGATGTGTTGCTTTCTGTGTATGAGTAGGTTTAAGTTGGTAATGTTTTGTACTCTTAAAATCACCCTGAAATATCTCCTGTCCATCAGCGGGGGAATTGCAGCTCACTGTTATGAGGAGCAGGAGAATACTCTATGCCTATGATGGGTGAAAGTTGTGCTCAAATATCTGAGGCCCAGATTACATTTAGATTGTAACCCACAGTGAGATTTGATCTAAATCAGAAAAGGTACGTGAAGGTGGAGGGTGTTAAAGTAGTTTGATTTGAACGGGGGGAAAAACTAAAGATTTTTTAATCTAAATTGTATCCCAGTTCAGTTAATTCAGGAAATGCATCTTGCAACTCATCCAAGCACAGCATTTTCAAACGGCTGTTCTGAATGACGATGCCGTGGGAAAGAAAGATCTCTGGTAGCGGTCAGTCTTGCAACAATTCTGAAAAGGCCTCTGACTAGAGACAGTTGCTGTGTAACGGTCTCATAACTGTCATAACATACAAACAGCTCAAATTCTGGGCAGAAGAGACTATATTGCACAGTAACACGTCCTGGATGACACAATCAGTTGTCGCAAGCTCTGCTCATCCACCTCATTAGCTTTTGCTGCTCCTTCAAATCTGTCTGGCCGTATGGATGGAAGAGATTGTTTGAGCTTTCTACTTCTCTCTGCTCTTCAGTCCTGTTCTGCATGCATGAAGCCTTCCTTCAAATTTAAGGTATTGGAGCTTTTGAGATGCTAATAAAAAGTGAGTGCAAAAATCGTTCCAGCTGCGCAGGATCCAAAACCAGGGGAATAATTGTAGAAACATGCAATGCCTCAACCAGAAAAAAACAAGTCTGTGGCAATTCTACCTACATTGCGTAGTGATCCATTGTTGAAGGCATTTCTGTTTTTCGTTATTGAAAGTGTAAAACACCACTGTTTGAAATGATGCATTCATAAAGTAAAACTTTTTAAAAATGTAACTTATGATGCTTTTGCTGAAATTTCTTAAGTTGCTCTTTTCATCCTTAAAGTAAAGCTTTAGCTTGCAGAAAGATTACAAAGGTATTACTTAGAAGGGTACAATCATTTCTACAGCATTATCCCTAATCCGTTGAAAAATAAAGCCTTAAATTCTTAATTGGAGAACTATAGCACTTCACAAAAACTGGACATTTCTACAAAATTACAGAGAAGATGAAGATGCAGACCACACTCCTGGAGGTGCAGGACAAAAACAAAGCCATAAACAAATCACATTGGACATTTAGCTTTAACTTAAAGCTAAAACACACGTCCCTCTAAGGTACAGAAGGAATGAATGAATTTTGTGTTTTTAGTATTGTATAAAAGCAAAAACTTTGTTTACTCATAGATTCTCTGCGTATTATGAAATAAATGTTTAAAACAATGCACATCAATTTCAAAACTGTGACTAAATAAAACTGGATCAGGAGCTAAAACATTAAAATCTGAACTCTAAAAAGTACAGTGATACACACACACACACACACACACATATATATATATTATATATATATATATATATATATATATATATATATATTATATTATATATATATATATATTATATATGTGTGTGTGTGTGTGTATCACTGTACTTTATATATATATATATATATATATATATATATATATATAAATAATTGCATGGAGAACGAGGGTATATCATACCAGCTTAACATTGAATAGGAACCCTTGAAATTGCCTAAGAGTTTATAGTGGGATCTATTTTCTGTAACACAGCGGCAATGGCTGTCAACACCCGTTTTTTTGCTAGTCTATCCTGAATTAGCTCTGCTGTGGTGTTTTGGCTGCAATTTATGTGAGGCTTTGAAGGTTTTTGAGTTGGTATTAGTCATAAGTTTGAACTCTGTACGCTAATAATAATATGTACGTAGCTTTAAATAGCTTGGCTGTTTGTTTTTTCTAGTCATGTATTTTAGACTCTTTCTGGTTACATTTGTTCGAAGAGCCTTTTTATTCCGAGGGCATGCCACATTTGATTAATTTAAAAACATTTGTGAGTTTTTGGTGGGCGAGTGCCGTTATTTGACAGACTTAAAGCTACTAGCCAAAATGTTCCGTAAGATCACTTTAGCGCTACATGTCCGGTCTAGTTTAACATATATAGAACGTTTCATACAGTTTTTTTTTTCTTTGTTGTCATATGTTGTTGTAAATCGTAATTTATCTAGATAAAATCTACCGTCCTTTCAAAAAAGCTTCCACGCGCACATACTTCTTGTGACATCACATGAGGTGTTTTTCTCGTCCCCCTCCGGTCTTTTCGCAATTTTTATGTCAAATCCTTTCTTTAAAAGGTTTTTACTTGTATCCTGCACGGTTCGAGCAAAATGCTAATTAATTAAGATGACTTTCTAGTCCCAACAATATGTCCTGGTAAACGGCAGACAGAGGTTACAGGAGCCCAGTACTACCAGTTGGCCCCATCATACATGCATCTGCAGCCTAGCCTACACCATCATCATCATCATCATCATTCCAGTTAACACTAGAGTGAAGAAGGAAGAAAATCCAGTCAGAAAGAGAGCGAGATGTTCAGGCTCGCAAAAGTTACAAGATACAATCAGAATATAACATTTGCTCATTTCATGAGAGGAATTTGCATGAAAACCAAGTGGATGGAAGCATTCAAATAATACAAACAAATTCATAAGATTTAACTGCTTGGATCTCAAACACCTATTTTGATGTTCTGTACACAATGAAGCAAACAATTTGAATTCCTAGTTTTTATTTTGTCAAATCCTATAGAAAATATTTGTGTTGCGTTACCATGTGGTGAAGTTCTTCTTAACATATATTTGTGAGTGGAAAAGAAACACACGACTGGATGAAATCTTAAAACTAAGCAAATCAATTGAAGGATTCTCATATCCTGAAAGGAAGACACTGATTTAGCAAAGAAGAAAATGCATATCCAGCAGCATTGTTGCATTATTTAGCTTGCTTTAAGAAAGAATGTCCTTGTATGTTAATAATAAAGCAGTTTTTCTTTGTCCGTCTAACTGCAGATCGGATGGGATGTCAGATAAGCGTCAGCGTGCAAGAGTCCAGGGTTCCTGGGCCAAACAGCTGCCGAAGCCCTCCGGTCAAACGGGTAATTTCAGGGTCTCCTTTTCATTTATGAAAATTGACATTTTATTACCTGGAGACTCACAATTTTACTTTCTGCAGTTATTGATCCATTCATAATCAAAGGAAATACACATTTTGTCACTTTCTATAAAAAACACAATGAAATGTTGACTTTTTTTGTGGTTTTGTTTTTGTAATTTTTCTGTCCTTTTCTAGTAGCAGCGGGCGGCCTAAACAATCAACCCAAACATGCTGACACTGCCTCTGGCACATGGGGATTTGGCAATCAGAAAACATTGAAAACTTTTGAGTTTCACCCGCCCACTAAGGTAAGCTGCAAAATATTTAATTTAAACTATGTTTGATTTTAAAATACATGTCAGGATGTTATTGAACCCTCATCATTTCAATCCCTGCAGCCAGTAAGAGAAGTACCTCCAGAGAGGGTCATCGAGTAAGTTAAAAAACATTAAGTTTTTAAAACCTCTTTGAGTTAACAGCACATATTTCACCTTTTATTACATGTTCTTTTTTAAGATTTCAATTATTTTTAATCAAAGATGAACAAATGCGTCTTAATTTTCTTTCAACAGACATTTGGGTGATTATGAAATAAGCCTTGCGCCTTCTGGGGTGTCTCGGTGAGTAAGATTTTAGTGAAAAAGGAAATGCCTGTCTGGAGGAAGTGTTGAAGGAAACACAAATGAAATAGAATTAGGAGAAGTTGGAAAGAAAAAAAACAGTACAAAAGTATAGCAACAAAAACCATATCTGAAGTTGAAGCTAAAACCAATCTGCAGTGGACATTTAAGCCCAGTAGATGGCAGTAATCACATAAACTATAGGTCACCTTTTACATTTCTGCAAATAAAAGTGTAATGTCTTCAATTATGACCCAGATTTTCAATTTTTGTTTTATGCATAAATATAACAAAATGAAATTTAGTAGCATTAAATGTAAATTAATGAAAATGTGATTACTTTTAAATCGTCCCATGTGCCTGATCATAACCCTTTGTGCAGTAATGCTTGCAAAAGGGTTTCCCATAGTTACACTCACAAAGTTTTAAAGAAATGAATCTGAAGGATCAAAGATCACTGGTTATTTTAAGTAGGTTATGCCACATCCTTACGTTTTCCAAAGTGAAATGACTTCAACCGGTTTAATATGATCCACTGTAGATGAATATCAAATCATCTGCCTCTCTTTGGTTTTTCAGAAAAGGGATGATTTAAAAAAAGGTAATTAATTTCAGTTAATATTTTTGGGAAGTTGGATTAAAACTAAACTCTTTTTGTTTTTAATCTATATGTTTTTCTGATCTAGAATTGCACATGCTTCAATTAAATTTAGATCGCAAGTTTGAAAGGGAAAACTCTTAACCCTGTGATTAATGACATGCAGCATTAAATCAGCTGTTGGCTGTGACAAAACACACCAAAGCAACAACTGGTCTACATGTTTTGTGGACCTGGAGATGGTGTTCGACAGGGTCCCTCGGGGAGTCTTGTGGGGGTGCTCCGGGATTATGAGGTACCAGGCTCTATGATACAGGCTGTTAGGTCCCTGTACAACCGGTGTCAGAGCTTGGTTCGCATTGCTGGCAGAAAGTCTGGTTCGTTTCCGGTTAGACTTGGACTCCGCCAACGTTGCCCTTTATCACCGATTCTGTTCATAACTTTTATGAACAGGGTTTCTAGGTGCAGCTGAAGTGTAGAGGGGATCCATTTTGGTGGCCTTTTTACAGATGATGTGGTCCTGTTGGCTTCATCAGAACGTGATCTACAGCTTTCGCTGGAGCGGTTCGCAGCAGAGTGTGAAGCGGCTGGGATGGGAATCAGCCCCTCCAAATCCGAGACCATAGTCTTGAGCCCAAAAATGGTAGAGTGCCTTCTTCGGGTCTGGGACGAGGTCCTTCCCCAAGTGAAGGAGTTAAAAAATCTGGGTGTCCTGTTCACGAATGACGAAAAAATGGAGTGGGAGATTGATAGGCAGATTGGTGCGGCATCTGCAGTGATGCGAGGGCTGTACTCGTCTGTCGTGGTGAAGAGGAAGTTGAGCCGAAAGGCGAAGCTCTCGATTTACCCTCATCTATGGTCACGAGCTCTGGGTAGTGACTGAAAGAACAAGATCTCGGATACAAGTGGCTGAAAAGAGTTTCCTCCGCAGGGTGTCTGGGCTCTCCCTTATCAATAGGGTAAGAAGCTCAGTCATCCGGGAGAGGCTCAGAGTGGAGCTGCTGCTCCACCACATTGAGAGGAGCCAGTTGAGGTGGCTCAGACATCTGGTCAGGATGATTCCTGGATGCCTTCCTGGTGAGGTGTTCAGAGCACGTCCCACCGGGAGGAGACCCAGAGGAAGACCCAGGACACGCTGGAGGGACTGTCTCTCGGCTGGCCTGGGAACGCCTTGGGATTCCCCCTGAGGAGGTGGCCCAAGTGGCTGGGAAGAGGGAATTCTGGATCTCTCTGCTTAAGCTGCTGACCCCGAGACCCGACCCCGAATAAGTGGAAGAAAATGGATGGATGAATCTAAAAGCCCTAGCCTGCTCAGTTTTATATAATCATTCATAAAAACTACAAGATACAATAATCTTTATTGTCATTATGCAAAATACAATGACATTTTGTTCAGCAGCTCCTGGCTCAAAAAACACTTAAAATATATAGGAATAGAATAAAACATTATTAAGAACCCCCGTGGCCACAGGGGCCACTAGATTATCAGGAGACCGCAATTTGCCATTTTCTCACAATTATTACCTGAGCTGTGTGCACATCTGCACAACAGCTAATTCACTGTCGACCTTTTTTGCATTTAGAACTGGGCGTATTACAAATACTTTTAAATGGTTTTGTAATGATCTAAAGATAAAGCTTGAAACTTAACCCATCTTTAAATTTTCTCAGGTGTTTAGTATGTCTGTTAGGGGTGGTTGACATGAACTTAAAATTTCATTAATATTTTGTAGTATTTATTGTGATAATTATAAAAGTGATGATCAAACAAAAGTATTGACGGCTTCTTTGTGGTCTTCTTTTAACCAACTGTATGGCTGTGACCCACAAACAATAATGATCCTCTTAAAGAAACATACCCATTTTTAAATAGGCTTCTTTTGGACAGAAATGACCTTAGCTGCACACCGTGACTGTATTTAATCATATTTTCATATTTAGCTATGCTCAAATGGCACCAACAGAGGAAGAGATAGTAAAAATTACTGTTCTTACAACATCGAGTTGTTGGGATTTTCAAATATCCTTTATTGGGACTGATTGATTTGAATTGTCAAGTAACATCAAAATTCTTATCATGATAGGAAATCTTTCACGACAAATTCCCATCCCTGACGCTGGTGTGTTTGTTTTTATTTTCTATCCATTCAGGTTGCGGCTGAGGCCCGGGTTTCTAACACCGGAGGAGGCTCACTGGATGTTCAGTAAGCTGCTTGCAGAGCTGCCCTGGTCCCAGAAGTCCAACTATAGACTGGGTGGGTACCTGCAACTCCCAACGATAACTACCAGACAAAGTCTGGGAAAATAAGCGTGTGCTTTATAATCTTGAATAGTTTTATCAGTGTTTAGCTTTTCCTTCCAGGTTCACACTTCTTTTAGTCTCCCTCTACCAGGGAACATTTGTTTACTTCAGCTTTCATGGATGTTCATCTCATGTAACAGAAATAATAATTACAATTTCCACATTCCAAATTCCACATTTATCAACAGTTCCTTACAAATGTATTCATACTCCTTTCAAACCTTCGGCGAGGTGAAACTACAAACTTCATTGTATTTTATTGGTATTTTATGCCCCCCGTTCAGTACATTTACAGCTGCAGATTGAAAGTCCGCCACGGACTTAATTCTTGAAGTCAAGTTTATTTGTTGAGCACATTTGAACAACAAAGCAGTTCATGGTGCTTTACATGATAAAAACATAACATAATAACCAAACAAAAAAAAGGACATTACAGAGACAAAATAGAGGTAATGAGAAACTACAATCCTGACTAGAGCTAACGATGTTCCAGTGATTACTGATCAAAGGCAGCTCTAAACAAATGGGTTTTTAGCCTTGATTTAAAGAAACTCAGAGTGTTTCAGCAGTTTTACAGTTTTCTGGAACTTTGTTCCAGATTAGAGGAGCATATACACTGTGGCTGCTTCTCCATGTTTGGAGACCTGAGTGGTCTGGAAGGTTGATACAACAACAACAAGAACAACAACAACGGATCTTTAATGTAATTTGGTGCCAAGCCATTCTGTGATTTATAAACTAATAGAAATATATTTAAAGTCTGTTCTCTACAGGGAACCAGTGTACAGTGTAAGGACTTTAGTAGTAGGGTGATGTGCTCTACTTTCCTGGTTCTAGTGAAGCAGCAGCGTTGTGGATCAGCTGCAGCTGTCTGATTGACGTTTTAGGCAGACATGTTTACCAGCCTCTACCAGGTGTCCTTCCAGGACTGTGCTTTTCATTTATTTTATCTCCATCCATCTTTTCACCCACCCTAACCAGTTTATCTGTCCCTTCTGAAGAAGAGCATCCCCATATCATGACGCTGCCACCATGTCTCACCATATCTCACTGTGGAGATGGTTTGCCCAGGATGAACTCAAGTGTTGGTTTTTGCCACATATACTGTTTTAGATAAAGACCAGACAGTTAGGTTTTGGTCTAATCTAACCGGCTTGCTGTGTCTCCTACATAGTATGAAGCATACTGCCTAATTGATTTCTAATGGCTCTTTTGTTCACCAGTGGCTTTCTTCTCTTGCCATGGGGTGCTTGGCTGTTTCTCTGATGAATACTCCACTTGCCCAGCCTGTCATTTTAGGTGGACGGCCATGTTTTGGTAGGCCTCCAGTGGGGATTGACAATATGGACTTAAAGGCTTATCATGATATTTTGTGCCAATAAAAGTTATGATTTGAAAACCCTTTACTCTTTTTTGGCAATAGTTTAAATGACATCCCTAGTTTACCTCATTTTGCCATGATAGATTGGCCAATCCATTGTGAGGTATTAAAATCTTGGGATCTTGTTTTATAAGCTAGTTCCGCTTTCTGAGGTATTCACAGAAACCCCTTTAATTTTAGTGATGTTAAACTGCCCACAAGTCTATTTGATTATGTGACTTATTGAGTGTGGATTTCATTTAGGGGCATTATTTTAAAGGGGGCTGAACACAAATATGCTTCTCAACCATATCACCCCGCAATTAAACAAACTAAAGTTTGGGGCGGTATCTTGACAGAATGTAAGAAAGTTCAAAGGGTGTGGATAATTTTTTCAGGGCGCCGTACCAGAACAGTGGCCGCTCTCTGTTAAATCGGATAAAAGCACACACTACTCACCCTCTATGAAATGATCATGTTGAGACGAAGCCACGCTTTTTCCTACAGCCTCCCTTTTCTCCCAGCTGGCTCTCATCCATCTTATGTTCAATTCCGCGACAGCTCCGCAGCAGACGAGCAGCATGATGTAAACCTGGGGGGGAGGGGGGCGCATTTCTAAAGCCAGACCACAGAGATAGGTTTTGTAATCTTCTTTTACTCGCCAGACTTTGTCAACAAAGTGTGTGTGGTGTTTGGTTGAAGGAGCAGCTGAGGGAAGCTGATTTAACTCCTCGGTATGACCCCCCCCCCCCCCCCCCTCCCCTCATGCTGTTTATCAGGCGTTGTTTTGCTGAGCAATTTTAATGCACTGATTCAGTTTTCCCATCCATTTGGTTTTCTAACTTCTTTCCCTCTGATACCATCTTTTTTGGGAAGGAGTAAGGCTTCTGAGACCTTAAATGGCTCCACATATTTATAAATGCTTGCTCCCCAAGGCCTGCAATAACTCAGTCCCAGTAGAAGCGATGGCTTGTCAAGCAGCTTGTTTTGCTTTGACTGTGTTTCTGTACAAGTTGATTGGCCAAAATAAGCAGAAAGGCAGAAATTAGTTTCTTTGGTCACGGTCCCAGAAGCAACAACCCAACGAGAGTCAAATTAGATTCAGACGTCCGCTTTGCCTTTGGCTGGAAATAGAATCTGGTGGCAAAATGATTCCTGGAAGAAAAACAATTTCTAACCAGTTGCTTCATGTTCTCTTCTACTCAAAAAGGTTAATTTTATTTGCTGTTGTTTAAAGACGTTAGAGATGCTTTGATTTTGAAATTAACAAGGGATGCACCGATATGAAAATTTGGGCCGATATTTGTATCCGATATTGGTATCCGATATTAATACCGCTGTTATGGCTGATGACCAATATTTACCAATATCATACATTTCCCTACACTTTCGACGTCTTGTAAAAGCGACCACCCCACCTACATTGCTTCTCTGCTTCAGTTTAACACCCCACAATCCTGCGCTGCATCACTATCACTGTCACATGACTGGACTAATACCACATGGCCAACCCCCCTCCTGAAACACAAACGGTAACAAGATGGAAATAAATACCGGTTGCTAATATCGGCCCAGTTTCGCTTATCGGACCGATATGTTACAAAATGACTAACATCAACCGATACCGATGTTGATGCCGATATATCCTTCGTACCTAAAATGAAGCTCTCCACAGCTGCTGTTTTCTATGAAGACAAATGCATTCAGTAAGGGGAATATGTGATTTTAGGACTTGCAGCAGTTTTAATGTTGCAATGTCATTGCTAAAAGTGGGACGTCACAATTTATTTGCTAACATGAATTTTTTAGCTCTAATAAAACCATTGCCCTAACCTGCTCATTCTTATTATAAACATGACGAATTTTTCGATTCTCGTTGATTGTGTTTACATTTTATCTTCTGTTTTTGGTCAAGGTGAGTCATATGAAGAGCCCAGGCTGACCTGCTGGTATGGAGAGTTACCGTATACGTACGCTCGCTCCACCATGGCTGCCAACACTCAGGTACCTGCATCTAAAGGTCATTGCTTGCACGGCATTTTATTTAGGGGTTTTAGATTTAAAGTGGCTAAATCCATGTGTTTGTATTCGTGAGAAATAAAAAAACCCTGCATACTTTTCCCTTCCACTTTATAGTTTCTGCTGCTTTGTAAATATCGTGTAAAATCTTTAAATAAAAAATGTTGATTACTTGATTTATTTATAAGACTTATTTTACACTGGTGTGTTTTTATTGGATTTTTCTTAATTTCATCCAAAACCTCTTGTGGATATATTTGTTCTTTTTTTGGGGGGGTCAGATTTACAATAGTGTGACATTGTCCTTATTCTCATCTTGAATGCTGTAATGCTGAGGTCTGCAACTCCAGAACTTTTAGATTAGACCTTTAGAACTTTTAGATGTGTCCCTGGTAGAGCTGGCTATCGATTCAAATATCAAGAATAGATTTGATTCCAATTCTGAAGATTTAGAATTGATTATGACTGGTACATGATGACTTCTTCAGAAAGATGTTTGTGAGACACCATAACAGAGTGGGGTTCCACTACTTTCATTAGCCATCTTGTAAATGAAGCCTGCAATTGCCTCAGTTATTTTTTTAAAGAAGTTGAATTGGCTGGTAGTTGTACAGTTTGCTTGAGTTTCACCTGTTGCGGCCCGGTGGACGGCTTGGACATGAGATCTTGGTTATGTCGCAACACGCGGCTCCTGAACTTTGTCGCAGTTCCGCAAGACTTCACCTCCATTTGGCAGGCCTTCCAAATCGCTTTGCTTCTGTCAAGCTCATCTTTCTGTTTGTCCGTTCTGAACCAGAATTGGTGTCAGAAATGGCCTAGCTTCGGCTCTGAAAAAGCTGACGCTAGACTGAGTTACCGCTAGTGTAAGACACCATGTTGATAACATTTCTTCACACCTAGTGTGCATTCCTGAATTCAAGGAGGGAGCCTAACCCACGCCCATTTACTTTTGGTCCATGGGTCCCCTACTGTCAAAAGAAATGAATGAGAGTCAACGGAGGGATTAAAGTTATTTTCTGATCCCGTATGAAATGTTCTGTGGAGTTAACATATGATGTCCATGAATTTTAAAGACACATTTTGATGCAGAGAAAGTGCTTTTTGATAGGCAGCTAAAGTTACTTTAGGTTTTGTGTGAAAACTTGTCGTGGACTACAACTGAAGAAGAAGAAGAAAATGGCTGTGAGTTTAGCGAGCTTCGCATCCTTCTTCCAGGACTAAGGAAGGAGCATTAAACTTGGAGAAAACCACTATAAATCTGGCCATGTGGAAAGTGGCAGCTGTGCTGGGGGAGAAATAGTCAGTTGACTGAGAGCCAGCATGCGGGACGAGCTCTACAAGATATTGGTAAGGATTTCAAATGCTAGCTAGTACTAGCTAACCTGACGTCATGTGTGCGACTTCTGATTTTTAGTCATTTTAATTATAAATTTTTACAAGCAAATAAATCACATGACAGTGAAGCGCAAATCATTAGTTATCTTTTGAATTGAGGAACAGCATATGTGTAATTCAGGGCTTAAGGCAAAGCAGACCAGAAAATAACTTTTATCGCTCCTTTGAATTTCATTCTGGGTTTTTTCGGTCAGGGAACCCATGTGCTGACCGGAACGGGAGGAGACTTAGGCTCCCCAATGACGCGACAGTGGGTCGGGTTAAAGTTCACCGGGGGAAACTGTATTAACCCTTTAACAGATAAGCTTCACAATGCCCTTCTGGACTTCTTTTTTCCTACTTTAGCTGTAAAAAGGGCAAATAACGTTAAAGGGTTGAATTGATCTTTGGATGTATGAATTGATCTTTAGGAATTTTATAAGAATCAATTTACAACCAGAGATCCCATTTTTTTTTCAACACAGCACTAGTCTCTGGCCAACACACCTGAATCAAATGACTGAATTACCTCCTCAATATGCCGTCAACTTCTCCAGAGTCCTACTAATGAGCTGATTACTGATTATTTGACACTGGTGTGTTGAAGCAGGACTGGAGTTGCAGACCCCTCTTGTAGTTCTCCGTATCATTTGGTGAACTCCATGTTGCTGTCTTACATCTTTTCCACATAGTGGCACCCATTGCTGGTAACCCTCAGAGAGGCAGTGGAGCAGGCGAGCAGAAGCACCTTTAACTCCCTGCTGTGTAACTTGTACCGAGATGGACATGACAGCATCGGCTGGCACAGCGACGACGAGGCCTCTTTGGGTCCCAAACCTACAATTGCGTCTCTCAGTCTGGGTGACACCAGAGTGTTCAGCCTTCGCAAGCAGCCTTCAGCGGTGAGATAACGTTGAAAGCTGTGGTTATTTTTATATATCTATATTTGACTGTTTTATACATATATTAGTGTACGTTTCCGAACCCTGGTCTACTCGGCACACTGTCCTGCATGTTTTAGATGTTTCCCTGCTTTAACACGCCTGCTTCAGTTGATGGCAGTTCAGTAAAAGCTCGTTAATCAGCCATCAGTTGAAATCAGGTGAAGCAGGGAAACATCTAAAACATGCAGGCCAGTGTGCTTCGAAGAACAGGGTTGGAAAACTTCATTGGGGCATATCAGCCCACTTTTAGGACCACGTTGTTGAGAGTAAATCAGCGATGTAGTTACTAACAATATTCTGCTAAATCTCTTGTATTTATTTTAGTTTTTTTAACCCTCAGTCTGGTTTGGGCATCAGTACTGTAATTTTAGTCACATTTAGGGAAATTCCGCAACTTTATATAAAGCTACAGTCATGTAAAGAATTGTTCAATTCTATGAAGGCAAGATTCATATCAGGGTTAAATAAAATAAAGCTAAATAAAGGGCTTCCAATTCAATCCAATTCAGTTTATTTATATAGCACCAATTCACAACATCTCACCTCAAGGCACTTTACAAAAAGTCATTTCAATTCAATCAAACATACATTCCAATTAATCCTTCAGCTCATTATTCATATCAGTTTAAAAGTGTTCTGTCTAAGGAAACCCAGCAGATTGCATCATTGAGTCATTGACTTGCAGCATTCACTCCTCCTGGACGAACGTGTAGCGACAGTAGACAGTCGCCTGCTTTGTGTCGTTGACTTCACAGCAATCCCCTCATACTGATCAAGCATGTAGCGACAGTGGAGAGGAAAAGCTCCCCTCTAACAGGAAGAAACCTCCGGCAGAACCTGGCTCAGTTAGAGTAGCCAGCTGCAGCGACCGACTGGGGGAAGACAAAGCAGATATACTTCACTAACTGTAAATTAAAGGTTTTCGTTTATAACTTTTCATCCGTGTTTTGTATTGATCTGCTTACATGAAAGGAGGACAATGGCGACTACACATACGTGGAGAGGATTCGGATTCCTCTGAGCCATGGGACTCTTCTGGTGATGGAGGGAGCCACGCAGGACGACTGGCAGGCATGTTTCACGGATTCAACTCAAAATGGATGTGTATTCAGTTTTAGTTGCTTTCAGTGACATAACAAACGTAAGGGTTGCTGGTGCACTGAGTAGGCTGGCCAGTTAGTAGGTTCATGCATACAGATCAGGATGGGTTTCTTATACAGTGATTATCTCTCACATAACTTTAAACTGGGAGCTATTCTCCATAATAAAGACCAAGATTTCTTTTCAATAGGCATGGGCAATGTGGTCTTAAAATGTTAGTACAATATTAAACTTATACTATAACAATAGAAATGACAATAACTAGTTTTAAAGGTGCAATATGTAAGAATAACATCTTGTGGTCAAATTTGGGTACTGCAGTCCTTGTAGAAAAACAAAAGAGTCCGCTCTCAGCCATTCACCCCCTCCCCTTCGTGAGTTTCCTGCCGGGTTGCCAGTTACGACTCAGCGGCAGAAGATTCAAGATGACGAGCGAAGACGAATCATGCACAGTAAGTTGATAAGTAGATAAATACATTTCACTGCAATATCGAGTTGTTGGTAATTGAAAAAAGTAGCTTTATATATTTTTTAGATCCAACTATTTTTTTTATTCTAATTTACTGCTAGCATTGCTAGCTCAGTGTTAGCCTCCACCCCGGTCCTTGTCGAATTACAAATGGTGGCGCAGTGTTTGTGTTGAAGACTTGGCAACCTTGCGGGCTCACATGTGATTGGCTCTGGAACCAGGAAGTATGGAGGCAGGACAGATTGTAAACAATGACTACTTCCCTCTGCAGTCTTTTTAAAAGGAGAAAAACTTGTAACCACCCAGCCGGCTGAGAAGGAAATCTGTTTCAATGTAACCTTCCTTCCAACACGATTGAGATATTACACTGTTGTGTGATTATCTCAATGTAAAATTCTTACATATTGCACCTTTAAAAATTGATCAGTCTTTTTAGCATTGCATCTATTTCTGCATACAGTCAGAGTTCCACAAACTCAAATATTGCTCAAAAACAAATCTTGCCCATTGTCAAACAGGCCTTTTTTCAGATTCCCAGTTACATTTAGTAATGCAGTTTGTTGCTAAACAGCCCACAGTAACTTTATTCAACCTTTTTTCGAAATGAATTGGTATTAGTTGATGCTTTTATCAAAACCAGGAGTTAAAGAAGTTAAAACAGTTGTAGTCCAGAAAATTAGGAAAATTAGATTTTTAGGACAAGTCAAATAAGTAATCACAACAACAGTTAGTTCTCGAGATAACGTCCTTTACGGCTCCTCATTGGGAAAAGATCTTTTAGTCGACATTTTGGGCTTTTCAGTTAACAGGGAAACTCTCCTTTCATACCAGAATAAGACTGTCTTACCATCTCCAGAGAACTGTGCTCCTCAAACTGTGCTAATTTTGACCTGGCGCAGCACCGTGTGCACATATCTCACTAAGTGCATCCAGAAGAAATCATCCACACAATCAGCAGTCATGTGCTTCTGCTGATCATGCCGAGGCACTGCAGCCTGAAGTTGGTCTTTATGAGTCCAATACTTCAAAAATGATGACGCTAAATACAATACCAATGCTTAACTTTGCATGGGAAAACCTAACATCAGGAACATCAGTGTGTGTGAGCCTCTTGTCATGAATAAACTACTTCTGATTCTACCAGGTTGCCTCACACAGCCCCCTGGACTCAGATATGCTGCCACCACCACAATCTCACCACAAAAGTTCTGTGCATGCTTAAAACAGTCCCTTCATGCCTAATGGGAAGCCCTTTGTGATCTTAACTCATCCAAGACCCTTGAATACCCGCCAGGTTTTGGCTGTTTTTCTTTTTTTTATGTAGTTGTGTAATCTTAATCCAGAGTGAAGGGGACATGACTGACAAAGATTTCTTGTGCAAGATTTCCACATCCGAGTCTCAATGTTTACAGTAAAGAGTCGTGAACTAACAACAAAAAACCCTGTCCTCTCACCTGTGTGATATTGGACATGTGACAGAGTTGCTTTGAAGACCGTTGGGTTCCTTCCACGACTGACAGGCAGCCAGGAAGGGTTCTGTGGTCCTGGGTCGTTTAATAGAACCTCACCTTTAATATAAGAGTCATTTATTTTACACTCAGGCAGCTTCTTGGCTCAAGTTAGTGGAGAAGCTTTAAGTATGTGATGGAGGGAAGGTGTGATACAGTTAGCAGTGCAATTTAACATGAGTTAAATTACTGTTTTCTATTGTGTTTTTTTGAAAAAAAAAAGTAATCTTAAAATGTTTCATGTCCTTTACTTCACTTTGTATTGAAATATTGCATAGAAAGCTTAAACGTTTGAACTGTATGAGAGTTTTGTGTTTATTCAAGCAAAGTAAAACTAAAACTGCGGTGTGTTTCAATTTCTGACAAAAGGATGATCCATCAAGTCTAGAAACAAAATTATTATAACAATATTTTAGTTAATAATGTAAGCTCATTTTAAATAAACTTCAAAGTTAGATTTGCAGGAGCACGTTTGCTCATCATCATTTAGTTATTTGCACAATCTTTCAAAAAGATAAAAAACAAAATAATAAAAGCTGTGAAATTGTTAGTATGTTAAAATCGAATGTTTGTAGTCTGTCAATATAGAAAGTGGTGGAGTATAATCATGTAAACAACATTTCTGGTGCAAACAGTGCCACGAGCTAACCCACATAGCATTGCTTGTGAAACAAAGAACATCAATAAAATTTGTGCTCTAATATTTTTACCACAAGTTTGCATTGCAAATTGTATGCACACTGTCAGTACTCCCCCATGTCTTTTTCCAGAGCTTTCCTCTCTTTATTTTCCCTCACATTAAACAGAATTAGTCAAGTAGTGAAGTGGCAAACTAAAGAGCAAGAGAATAAAACGCGTGGAGGGTGAGGAGTCAGAGAAAAAGGGTTGAGCACTAACAGAAAGTAAGATAAGGTCATGTGTGTTTTACGTTGACATCTCTAACTAACCCAACAAAGGCTTCATTGCTGCTTTAGAACAAGTTACGAGAAAGGAGATCACTCGAATCATTAATCCACTCTGTTATTGCAGTCACAGTCCATCTAACAAAGGCTTAGAAGTGAGTGTCTAAGTATCCAATAAAACCTGTTCTGCTTAAAGGGCTTGGTTTTAAAAACAGACTGAATTATGCTTTGTTCCTTAAGAGCTGATCTGAATAAGCAGCTGAAGGACAAGTAGAGTTGGTGTGTTTTGGCATGTGTATGTTTAAAGATAGAAGATGCAAAGACCTCCACAAGCCTAATTGATCACCAATGCAAAAGGTCCAGATATAAATAAAGGCTTGGTCACAACGACCCGTACAAATGGCAGCGAACACCCTGCGAACCATTTTTCGACCATTTCCTTTTGCGTCCTTAAGGGAGTCTCATAAGAATCCAGTGTTTGTAGCCCGTTTAAGTTCATGGCGAGGTTGATGGTCTTGTCCATGATTTTCTACAAATGCGCCATGAAAGCCCTCTTCGTAGGGCCTTCATACAAATGCCTTAGGGCCCTTACATCGTTTCAATGAATGTCATACAGAGTTGTTTTTTTTTACGTTCGTACGAGCGCTCCCCGCCATTGGTAAGGCAAAGGTATGGTGTTCATAAGGCGTAAGTGCATTCTTGCCATTCTTAGAATTCTTGGTGGGGGGGGTGTAAAACCTTCCAACTCACGGTCCAGCTCATGGAACAGGGTCTCGTACTTGGCCGCTGAAGTCCCGCCTCTGTATCCATGGCCACACCCACCAGCACCGCCATCTTCTCTCCAGGTCCTCCTGTCGCTGCCGAACAAAAACAGCTGCTACAACCACTAGATCCTGTTTGTCCTGTAACCACACCTGCAGAAGGTGCAGCGGCAAACCCACAATCCCACACATTTTTCAACAGCTGTGATTATCAAGACACAGAATTTTAGAGATATTTGAATTGCAACTCTGCCATTTCGACAAAACGTTCTGAAAGGCGTAGGGTCTTCCTACCGACTTGAGTTGCTTATAGGGGTGCCATTCTGCCACCTTACGACAATTTTTGTAAGTTGGCTGTATATAGTATTCCATATACCACAGGAAGGTTCCAAGGCACCCTTACGAAGAACATAACAGAAAAAGCTTTTTTGAAAGGAAACTATATTTTCTATATTGTCATTTGTTCAGTGAGGCTGGTGCAGAAGAGAGCTAAACGGAGCCTTGGAGTCCAGGAAGTCTGAACAAAGTGCTGAACCTTAACTTGGTTTTAGTCTTTTGGAGTTTCATGGAATAATGTTGAATTTGGAAAGGTTGGCATTTTAGAAAACCCAGAGTTAAGGTAAGGTTTAGAATAGTCCAGTAAATACACAAACAGATGTTTATCTTTCGACATATTTTTCTTGTCAGTCCTAAAATCACGAATTTAAAATCAGGACATCCTGGAGGGAGACTATGTTTCTCGGCTGGCCTGGGAACGCTTTGGGATTCCTCCAGAGGAGCCGGCCCAAGTGGCTGGGGAGAGGGAAGTCTGGGCCTGGCTGCTTAGGCAACTGCCTCCGCAACCCGACCCTGTGATGGATGGATTATTTCATCTTCATTTTCAAATATTAAAACCCTGTTTTACAGTGTTCACGCTCACATTCCCACAGAGTAGGATTTGCCTCTCCATGTGAATTATTAATGACCCCTCACACAAGGAAAGCTAGAAATAAATATTTTAAGATACAGAATTTGCTTAAATCTATCAGAAGACCAAAGCCCTTTGAAATCATCCATCTGTGACCTTTTCACCTCTAAATCTGTCTTTGATACTTGGCAGTCAGTAGGTCAGTTTGATGTCTCTTTTTCCTATGTGTATGACATAAAAATAAGAACATTTTATTCTCATGTTTACTTATTATATAGAATGGTTTACACTTATTCCTATGCTAGGTTGTGGCTTTTTAAATGAGAGAGCTTTTAAGAACAGTGAATAAGTTCATAAGTTTGACATCTAGTTTATAACCTTTAATTTGTTGGTCAATTCTTTGGTGTTGCATATCAGCAGACACCCGGCCTAGTCCCAGATACTTCATCAGACCGCAAAGCCTTTTAGATCTGGAGAAAACGCTGCATGTGATACATGCGTTAGAGCGCACTTTGCTCATTAGTCTCTTTTATCTTCACCAGCATCAAGTGGCAAAGGAGTACCATGACAGGGGCCCACGCATCAACTTAACCTTCAGGACTATCCACCCAGAGCCAGAGGGCCAGAGAGCGGGCACAAAGATGAGATTCACAGCAAAGCAACAGTAGATTCCTCTTAAAAGCCGGTTACTAAAGGAAATTTTTCATCACTTTGATAAATTGATGTATGTTTGTGAAGGATCACTTAGAAGAATGAGAAACCATCATACACTCCTGCTTAGTTCGGATAAACGGAGAAAAGTGCCTGAGACGCTTTTTTAGTTCTTGGAACTTCTGAGGCTGGTGGTGCTTTTTCAAAAAACTGTTTACAGAAAAACACTTTCAGCCCCTGCTTTTGTTGCCTCCTAGTGTTTAAATATGTTAAATCGAAAACAACTTTTTCTTATTGCATTAGAAAATGAATGAAAAGATTTATTCTCAATGTAGAGATTTCATCAGTTTGATTTAAAATTCAGTAACATTTTTCATGTGAGCAACTGTTTTTGAGTGAAATTCAAATGTGTGTCTACTGGTTCATAGTTGCACTTGACTTATTATTGGAAAGCTCCTGGAATGACTAATCTGTAAAGAGACTGTTCAGAAAAAACACTTTCAGTTTGTGAATGTATGCCTTGTTTATTGCTGGGAGCTTTTTAGAAGAGACCGCTGCTATTTAAGGCAAAGGTGCGTAAAGTAGCCCCTTGGGTCAGTGAAGGACAGAAGCTTGTTTTCTTTGTGAAGATTTGATGAGTAAACTGTTATTATAGAAAGCTCTTCATCTATCTTCTATTGAAGTCAATGCAAAGCAGATGAAACGCTACTGTACAGTGGCAGCACCTTTCTTGACAAAGTTGGTCAAACACTCAGCATAATTTGAAAATGTTTTTGTTTATATAATATCCAAAGTCCCTTTTTTGTCACATTTTCTTGACAAAGCTTTTTTAAAATTCAGATTTGCATCTGTTGTTTTCTGTAGTCGAAGAATAAACATTTATTTTATGTGCAAAACCGTTTCAACCACTTAGTTTGGTTTTGTGCTTTAATTTACTTTTTTTTCTAAAACATGTTTCTTGTCATAGCTAAAGACCTAATCCAAACCCATTTTGTGAACTACTGAGTTTTTCTTAATAAAACCGTTTTCTGAGGTAAACTGAGGATCATTTTTTAAATTCTGTGTTAGTTAAATTATTTCCTAATTTTTCCCTAAACTTTTTTGTGTACTAAAAGCGTTTGTAATCCCACATTTTAAGCACAGTATCGAGCAGGAAACTGAAAAACACCACAGATCTCAAGCAGAACTTTTTGTTGGTGTTTTTATAAGATGGAGAGGAAAATATATTTATTAAAAGAAAATCACAGTCAACGTCACTACTTTCTTTTTTTAGCAGAAAGCACACTGTTCTTGCAAAAGTATGAATTTGTCCCAAGACTGTGACATTCCTTACTTTCTTTTTGCTGTTGACAAAGGTCACATTTTAGACATTTCTTTCCTAATCTGTCAGATTTAACTCTCCTCTGAAAGAATAACTCAGAATAAAAAAATCTCGTTAAAATGCCCACCATTAATGACTGCACAGATGGACGAAAGCCAAAAGAAACGATTCTTGAAAGTCCTTTTTGAAAGACTGAAAGAAAGCAAAACAGAAGGGAATCAATTTAGGACGACTCAAGACTTTTGCACAGTACTTTACCTACTACTAATAATTGCCTACTAGCGTTCTAAGGCACCTTTAAATCTTTAGAACATCTAGTACAGTATGTATATGTAAAACCATAGTTGTTTTTCTGAAATGTCCAGATTCTGCCTGGAAGAGGTCATTGGTTCGGATTAGGAAAAAGATGTTTGTTTTGGCTGAAATCTGAGTCTACTGTTTTCAAAATACAGTGAGCAGAAAAACATACCCCACCCCCGACCTGTGGGAGTGGTGAAATTATGCAGCTGTTGTTGCAATCCCAAGAAGAGATGATAATCATGGTAGAATAATGCCAAACGGACATTTCTTTGTTTTTCGCCATTATTTTGCTTATATTAAATATCAATGTCTATAGATGGAACTCTGTATGGTAAATATGATTGATGAACGAAGGGTTTTTTGCACATTTTGTGAAGCAGATATTAAAAAAGTACATGGACGACAAAAAGTTTAAAAGTGGATTTATTCCAAATGTTTTAGCCGAACTTTTTTACGTCGGCTTTTGCTTAGAAAAACAGAAGATAACTTGCTGCCGTTAAATTGTCGTTGGATGAGCTTTAACCTGCTAATAGTCTACGATGCTATTACTGACTTAAACTTTAAATGATCTATCTCAGACGTCTCAATGGTGTCCCAAAGATAAGAGTCGGCAGATGAGTTCTCAGGAACTGGTGTTTGTTCACGAATGAAGCACCAGACAGTAAGTTACCCCAAGGTACACTGAATCACATTATCTCATGTCACACATTTTATACAGTGTGCCCATGGAAAAACCACACCTCTTAGAACCTCGCTTATTTATTAATTTAATTCTTAGGGGGAATTCTAATGCTGTCTTGGCCACCTGTTTTCTTTTTCTTTTTTTATGTCCTTGAACAAGTACTGTCCTTTTTCTACATCTTGCTCTGAACATATTCTTCCTTACACCTACCTTGTAATCGAGATCAAACGTGTTCAACAGCACCCACAGTTCATGACCCCTTACATTTGGTTATAAGCATCTTGCTCTCTATTATTTTGCCTTTACACTGTATGCTCGTACTTATGGCCCCCCTTCTCTATCTCTCATGTATGAAGTATGTGCATTGAATATGTGCAGTGAATATTCTGGTTACATTCCTACATGGTCTGTCTGTTTAAACATTGCACTACAAAATGTCAACCAGAGAATGTAAAAATAAATTAAAAAAGTACATATAAGGCTAAATCAAAGGCGTAGATTAGAAGCCAGAAGTGAGGTAGCAGAAAAAAGTCAAATGTAGCTGGTTACTTTAACAATGGTTTGCATTCATTTTCCTCAAAAGCAGCATGAAAACTGGTAGCGAAATCATTGAATTGTGTCAAATGACATATAGCTTGCTGTAGGAAGCCTTTGAGGATCACTTTAATTGGCTTGGAAGCATCCATGATATGAGTATCACTAAGTGGAAAAAGTTGTCCCACTATCGATTGAAAAAAGTTGGAAGTATTTGGACAATAAAACAAAACGCAAGCGCTACTGAACCTTTTGATCGGATCGAGGTCTGCGGCTACACAACGTTTATATAATCAGATATAAGGTCAGTGGATAAATAACCTGAAACCGCTGGTAGGGATCCAGCCATTCCATTGGGCTCTCTATGTAGTTTATAAATAGCATGGGAACCGCTGCCGTCTAACTTTTCATCACAACAAAACGACCCCCTGGCAAAGTTACATTGACTTGTAATATAAGTACTCTCAGCTCCTGGAAGTTGAGATGGTTGTTTGGAAACTGAAGCTGAATTAAACGGCTTCTCAGCTTCTATTAAAGAAAACGCTGTCATGAGCAAACTGATCCAGCTCAAATATGTTGGTACCAGCAGCTTAACTGCACAAGACTGGTGTAAAAAGCATCAGGTAAGACTGCTTAAAATTGATTGGTCAGCAATGAAAGAAAATTACATTTCTAAATTAACTTTTTCCAGATAAAGTGGTGCATCAGAGTGTGATGCTCGGCAGAATCGATTAATTCATAAAAAAATAGATAAAGAAAATGGCGGAAAACTCGACTCCAGTTTCACTGTGAGATCTACAAAGAGAGACTGAATAGATATCAGCTAACTATAAAAGATGCTAGGGAATCGTTCTTTTCTGAAATCATCAACAGAAACATTAATAATGCACGGACTCTATTTGCAACAGTGGAAAGACTAACTAATCCTTTAGCGACAGTAGCCCCTGAACTAAACTCTACCAGGGCCTGCAATGAATTTGCCAGCTTATTCACTGAAAAGATTCCAACAATAAGATGGTCAATCTGTACCTCAATATCGAACCCACAACCAGTGCCATCCCCAATCAACAACAATGTAGAGAAAATGTCTGAATTCCACGAATTAAACCAGAACAGCCTTGAAAAATCATTATCCAATTAAGCTCCTCCTCCTGCTGTCTTGATATCCTCCCACAGCTTTTCTAAAGAAGGTTCTTCCTGTTATTGGTTCTGATCTTGTTCAAATAGTGAACTCATCCCTGCTATCAGGTGTCTCCCCTCAGGCTTTAAAAACAGCAGTTATTAAACCACTGCTAAAGAAGAAAAATCTGGACAACACGTTAATGCAGAACTACAGGCCGATCTCTAATCTTCCATTCATCACTAAGATTATTGAAAAAGCTGTGTTTCAGCAGTTAAATGGCTTCATAACAATGACAAACCATTTTGATGCTTTTCAGTCTGGTTTCCGCGCTCACCACAGCACCGAGACTGTCCTCGTCAAAGTATTTAATGAAATCCGCATAAATACAGACTGTGGAAGAACCACAGTGCTGGTTCTGTTGGACCTCAGTGCAGCATTTGACACTGTTGATCATGATATTTTATTGGAACGACTGGAGAGCTGGGTCGGACTCTCTGGTACAGTACTTGGCTGGTTCGAGTCTTACCTAAAGAACAGGGACTTCTATGTTTCAATAGGAGAACAGAAATCACATGTGGGGTGCCCCAGGGCTCCATCCTGGGGCCCCTCTTATTTAATATCTACATGCTCCCACTAGGCAAGATTATAGCAACCAATAACATTAGCTACCATAGCTACGCGGATGACACTCAGCTCTACATTACAATGTCACCAGGTGACTCTGAACCCATTCAAACCCTAAATCAATGCATTGACCAAATAAATGGATGGATGTGCCATAACTTTCTCCAGCTGAATAGAAACAAAACTGAAGTGATTATTTTTGGACCCAAGAAGGAACGATCAAGAGTCAGCACACAGCTTCAGTTAATACAACTAGAAACTACTGATCAGGTTCGAAACCTAGGTGTAGTAATGGACTCAGACCTGAACCTCCAGGGTCACATAAAGGCAATAACAAGGTCAGCCTTCTATCACCTGAAGAACATTTCTAGGATTAAAGGACTGATTTTGCAACACGACCTAGAAAAACTCATCCATGCGTTTATCTTTAGTCGGATTGATTACTGCAACAGTCTGCCTAAAAAGTCAATCAGACAGCTGCAGCTGATCCAGAACGCTGCCGCTCGCGTCCTCACTAGAACCAGGAAAGTAGAGCACATCACCCCAGTTCTAAAGTCCTTACACTGGCTCCCTGTAGCTCAGAGAATAGACTTTAAAATACTTTTACTAGTTTATAAATCATTACATGGCTTAGAACCAAAATATGTTGAAGACCTGTTGTCATGGTACCAACCACCAAGACCACTCAGGTCCTCCAACTCTAGCCTACTAAACATCCCTAGACTCAGAACTAAACATGGAGAAGCAGCTTTCAGTTTCTATGCTCCCCTTATCTGGAACAGACTTCCTGACGAGTGTAGAGCTGCTGAAACTCTGAACTGCTTTAAATCGAGACTAAAAACCCATCTGTTTAGAATTGCCTTTGAGTAAATGCTTGATGTCATATGTATGAAATGTGTTCATGCTCTCTTGCTTTTTTTTATTTTTCTCTTGCTTTATTGTGTATCATGTGTAATGTGTGTTTCTTTTATGTGTTTTTTTAAAATCACCAAATCATGTAAAGCACCTTGAATTACCCTGCTGTTGAAAGTGTGCTATACAAATAAAATTGCCTTGCCTTGCCTAAAGCGTTTATTTGGGGTACAATTTTGTGCCAAAAAATTTCGATTTAGAGTGTTGTTCAAAAACGTTATACTCTAGGTATTTTGTTGTGGGGGGGGGGGGGGGAATCCTCAGAGCAGGGGTGTCCAAAGTGTGGTTGTGGCGCCATTTGCGACCCTCAGAATGATTTCGTGCGGCCCTCAACCGTAATGCAAAAAAATGTACAAATTTGGTTTGCCAGCTTAGTAGGTTGATACAGATTCATTAAAAAAGTTACATTGACATTTTCACTGCTGCAAATCCTTTAAAATTACACAGGTAAATGTATTTTCAAAATGACAGGTGCAATAGAAAATATTCATCTTTTTTCAGCCATCTTCTTTCTGCTTTTAATTCAGCTTGATCCTAAAAGAAGACCACGAACATCCAGTGACTTTTACTCGAAAGAAGACCCGAGGCCATTAATAAACTTGGCTGACAAAAACAATCCTGCAAGAAGTTTCAGATCTACAGTGATTTACAGGTCCTGTCAGACTTCAGACCTTTTTTTAATATTGTGGGGGGGGGGGTTTATTGTGAAGCTTATAAAAATTGCATAATTACTTAAAATGTTTTTTTTTTATCAAAATTTTTGTCCCTCACTTACTTTTCACTTAATAGTTTTGGCCCCTGTGGCGAAAAAGTTTGGAAGCAAATGTTCTAGAGCAAGGGTGTTGAACTCATTTTCGTTCCGGGCTCAATCAAGATCATGTAAAAAAAAAAAAGGGGCCTGTTGTGGAAGAATCTATTGATAAAGCTACCCATTAACAAACTACTTAAAAATAAATTATACTGAATATCCTCTTACATTGATGTAATTTGGCACTATGCAGACAAAAACGGATTAGATCATTAGATTAATAAAGTAATATTTAAGCACACAACTTACCTTGAAGGTTCTATTTATGTGGCCCTCTGGAGTCTAGAGGGCCACAAATAGTTATGGCTCGCCGGATTTGACCTTGTGTTTGACACATGTGGCCTTGAGGGTTAACATTAAATGTAGTCTGCACTGCACTGCAGTTGGGTCATTCTCCCCCTGTTCTCACCGGACATATCACATGCATTTTAAATAACTTTTATGGCCACCAAATCAAACCAATGAGTTTAGGCATTGTTTTTTCTCATGGTCAAGATCACGCTGCCATATGTAGCTGTCAGTTGTACGGCTGAGGAGAGTACTGTTGAGTTTATACGATGAATATTTGCACCAAACACCACGCATTGATGCTTTACAGCAGTCATGCTCGCATAATGTTGCTCACTTTTAGGCTACAGATCAGTACTTTAAATTAAGGCATTAATTTCCAATTTGAAATACTCTGTAGAAACTGTGTTTTCTTAAACTAATCCTTTATCTTAATGTCCTAAAGCACTAAGCCAAATAAATCTCAATGCTGTCATTTTTTTCCTATGCAGTACCTTGCAAAAGTAAACTGACTCCTTGAACTCATTTTCCAAAGATTTAACCCTTTTATGTGGGATTTTATGTAATGGACCAAGACAAGCTATTGGATTGTCTTCCTCTTTAAAAAAACACTATGTATAGGCCTACATATTTAGAAAAACTCTTATTTCCCAACAATTCTATTTTTATTTAAAACATCATCATGGAGAGCAAAGTGGAACAGAAGTTTGAGTGCACACGCTTGGTGAAGAAAGCTGATTCTGATTCTTGATTCTGAGTGGACTTTGACTAGACCATTAAATTAAAATATATATGCTTTGATTTAGAGTAGACAATTTTTTTACAGCTTTGGCTGTAGGTTTGTATAATTATCTGGCTAAAATGGAACCACCAATCCAGCTTCTACCAGGCTTTCTTTCAGGCTTGCCCTGTTTTTACCTTCATTTGAATTCTTATCAAGTCTAACCAGCTTCTTTGTCCCTATTGAAGAAAAGTCGGCCCACAGCATCATGCATCACGTATCCTCTTACTTTTTGCTGTGACCCCCACATTGCTTGTGGTAAACTGCAAACAAGACATCATATTGTTTCTTTTAACAATATTTTCCTTCTTGCCACTCTTTAATGAAGTCCAGGTTTGTGGAGTGCAGGACTAATTGTTTTCCTCTTGACAGATGGTCCGGAGTGAGTTCGCAGTCGGACTATTCTCGATTGAGCAGTGTCAGGGTAATGTTCAAAGCTGGAATTTTACAGAAATTCATTTACACACAGGTAGTACTCTGTTTACTAATTCGGTTTCTGAAGTCAATCTATACCACTGGATTTTATTTAGGCATATCAGAGTATAGGGGCTCTAAATACAAATCCAGACCACTCTTTCAGATTTTTATTTGTAAAAAAATAAATGTAAAAGCTACATATCATTTTCTTTCTCTTTACAGTTGTGTTCAATATTGAGCAGAGCTATCACATGAACTTCCAAATTCGAAATACTTTGAAATTAGGAAATTTGGAAAAGTTTGGTATTTGCTCAAAGCACTGTATGGTCTGCAACAACGGCCAGGCAATAAAGCAGCCTTAAAAAAGGGTTCAAATGGGTTAACAATGAAAGATGATTATATAGATATATAATTTACTTGGCACAAAGAGAGTGGTGTTCAGTCTGTTCCACTCAGCAGTTCTTATGGGGGTCTCAGATAAAAAGGTCTTCATCTCCTCAAACTTTAAGTGTGCAGGCAGATTTATAGTTTATAGTTTGAAGAATGTCAGGCATCATATACTGGGAAAGTATTGGTATATTCTGATTCGCTCTTACAGAACAAACAAAACTGTAAGTCATCTCTGATCTTGAAAGTTGCATACCGCTCGCTATGTTTAGTGAATGCAGAATGGCTTTCAAACTGAAAGTGTTATATGACGATGAGGATGAAGATGGTGAATGTTTACCCCAAATACAATAAAAATGCCCATGTTGATCCACGTTGCATACTGAGCACTAAGCCAAACATCAAATGTGTTATTATACAAATATGAATTAAGGAATATGTCTTTGTGAGAAGACTGAGGCAATACGGAAGGATTCATGTTGATTGTGGCAAAATCTGTAACGAGTCCTGTCCTGTGCCAGTACAGGTTAAAAAGTGTCCTGGTGTGTGGATCTGAACATTTCGTACAAAATAAAAGAAACTCCACACAACCCCCCATTGAATTACCTAGAGCTGAACATTAGATTTAATTTTGGCACCGTGCCTTGATGTTCCAGACAAGATGACCGGTGCCTTTTCCCTGAGCACTGATTGTTCCAGCTAAGATTCACACCAACAACAATTACAGCAAATCACAGAGAAAGAACAATGGTTGTTATGTCATTCTTTTTTAGTACGTCCATTAATCTTATCGTTTATCAGAGCATAAACATGGTACATTCATTGTATTATCTTTATCGGCTTACATGTGAAATTTCTTCTATTGAGAAATTCTATTAGTTTTCATGAACTGTTTCAGTAGACTTATTTTTTGACATAGAGCAAAATCAACATATTTTTTTTAAATGTTGAAATGAAAACTAAAGCTGCTGTAATAAGTAAATCAATTATGTTTAAATTTAGACTGTCTTGTTGCTGTATGTATGTATGTTTCCTGATGTCTCAAAAATAACATGGAAGGAGACGCTACAAACAAGCTTCCCATCACTGTTTACCTCATCCGGGTCCTGACACATGTTGTGCAGAGCTGGAAGTACTTGAGTTACAGTAACCACACCAGAGCTGCAGTTTCCCCTCCCTCTTTTTTCCCCCTTTGTAGCCACCGGACCTACTGCGTGGATCACACAGTTAACTGCGCCTCGACCCAGAAACTCTCCTGTTCGTTGTGTTTACTTTACCCTCTCGCATTCCTAGTAACCAGTCGCATATGAGCAGATACATAAGGCATTTGTAAAGTTTTAAATAAGCTGTTTTTAGATGTTAAAAAGCCCTGATTCATTTATTCTCTGAAATACACTGCCTAGCCAAAAAAATATATTTTTCCATCCAGTGTGGCATGCATTTTTCACCAAGATCTTTCATTGATGATGGTAGAGTCTGACCGTTGCGCAAAGCCTTCTCCAGCACATCCCAAAGATTCTCAATGGGGTTAAGGTCTGGACTCTGTGGTGGCCAATCCATGTGATGAAATGATGTCTCATGCTCCCAGAACTACTCTTTCACAATTTGAGCCTGATGAATCCTGGCATTGTCAGCTTGGAATATATGACCATGCCATCAGGGAAGAAAAACCCCATTGATGGAATTACCAGGTCATTCAGCATATTCAGGTAGTCAGCTGACCTCATTCTTGGAGCACATACTGTTGCTGAACCTAGACCTGACCAACTCCAGCAACCCCAAATTATGGTGCTGTCCCCACAGGCTTGTACAGTAGGTACTAGGCATGATGGGTGCATCACTTCATCTGCCTCTCTTCTTACCCTGATGTGCCCATCGCTCTAGAACAGGGTAAATCTTGACTCATCAGACCACATGACCTTCTTCCATTGCTGCAGAGTCCAATCTTTATGCTCCCTAGCAAATTGAAGCATTTTTTCCAGTTTGCCTCACTGATTAGTGGTTTTCTTACAGTTACACAGCCGTTCAGTCCCAATCCCTTAAGTTCCCTTTGCATTGTGTGAGTGGAAATGCTCTTACTTTCCCTATTAAACAGCCTGAGTTCTACTGTTGTTTTTTCCGATTTGATTTCACCAAACGCTTAAGTGATCGCCGATCACGATCATTCAGAATTCTTCCTCAAAGACAATTGGTCCCCACTATCCTTCCACTTTTTAATAATGCGTTGGACATTTCTTAACCCAATCTTAGTAGTTTCACCAATATTCTTAGATGTTTTCCCTGCTTGTTGCATGTCAATTATTTGACCCTTCTTAAACACACTAACATCTTTTCCACAACCATGAGATGTGTCTTTTGACATGGTGGTTTATGAAATGAAAAGTACGGTGGCCGGGAAGTGCAAAACAAAATTACATTAACCTGAAACACGTTAAAATTTTTACCGAAACACATTTACAAGTTTACTGAAACACTTTTACAAATTTACCGAAACACATTTACAAATTTACCGAAACACATTTACAAGTTTACCGAAACACATTTACAAGTTTACCGAAACACTTTTACAAGTTTACCGAAACACTTTTACAAATTCTTCCGAAACACATTTACAAGTATACCGAAACACATTTACAAGTATACCGAAACACATTTACAAGTATACCGAAACACATTTACAAGTTTACTGAAACACATTTACAAGTTTACCAAAAGACATTTACAAGTTTACCGAAACACATTTAGAAGTTTACCAAAACACTTTTACAAATTTATCGAAACACTTTTACAAATTTACCGAAACACATTTACAAGTATACCAAAACACATTTAGATTCTAACCGAAACACATTTACAAGTTTACCGAAACACATTTACAATCTTACCGAAACACAATTACAAGTTTACCGAAACACTTTTAAAAGTTTACCGAAACACTTTAACAAATTTACCAAAACACATTTACAATCTTACCAAAACATATTTACAATCTTACCGAAACACTTTTACAATAAAAAAAAAAACACTTTTACAAGTTTAACAAAACACATTTACAAAGACATGACCTGGAAGTGACACTGCAGGGATGAGGTTAGGGTCGGGACAAGACCAAAGTGGTAACAGTAATGGAAAAGATCCTGCCAGCAGCTCAATCTGCAGAGATGTTTTGCCCGTTTTTCCAAATCTATTTTCAAGTTTTAGAGGGAAGAGGTCTGATGGCGTTTCTGATATCTACTTCAGATTAAAAGTTTTTTCTGCGGTAGAATCCGGCATTATTTAATTTTGTTTTCACGGTATGCAAAGACAGGCGGACACTGTGAAGCCATTCCATCATTTCAACAATCACACTGTAAGAGTGGCCTTCGTTTAAATACTTTACGAGACAGTCCATAAAACCGACATGTTTGGGTAAATTTGTAAAAGTGTTTCGGTAAACTTGTAAAAGTGTTTCGGTAAACTTGTAAAAGTGTTTCGGTAAGATTGTAAAAGTGTTTCGGTAAGATTGTAAAAGTGTTTGGGTAAGATTGTAAAAGTGTTTGGGTAAGATTGTAAAAGTGTTTGGGTAAGATTGTAAAAGTGTTTGGGTAAGATTGTAAAAGTGTTTGGGTAAGATTGTAAAAGTGTTTCGGTAAATTTGTAAAAGTGTTTCGGTAAATTTGTAAAAGTGTTTCGGTAAGATTGTAAAAGTGTTTCGGTAAGATTGTAAAAGTGTTTCGGTAAATTTGTAAAAGTGTTTCGGTAAATTTGTAAAAGTGTTTTGGTAAGATTGTAAAAGTGTTTTGGTAAGATTGTAAAAGTGTTTCGGTAAATTTGTGAAAGTGTTTCGGTAAGATTGTGAAAGTGTTTCGGTAAGATTGTGAAAGTGTTTCGGTAAGATTGTGAAAGTGTTTCGGTAAATTTGTAAAAGTGTTTCGGTAAATTTGTAAAAGTGTTTCGGTAAATTTGTAAAAGTGTTTCGGTAAATTTGTAAAAGTGTTTCGGTAAATTTGTAAAAGTGTTTCGGTAAATTTGTAAAAGTGTTTCGGTAAATTTGTAAAAGTGTTTCGGTAAATTTGTAAAAGTGTTTCGGTAAATTTGTAAAAGTGTTTCGGTAAATTTGTAAAAGTGTTTCGGTAAATTTGTAAAAGTGTTTCGGTAAATTTGTAAAAGTGTTTCGGTAAGATTGTAAAAGTGTTTTCGGTAAGATTGTAAAAGTGTTTTCGGTAAATTTGTAAAAGTGTTTTCGGTCAACTTGTAAAAGTGTTTTCGGTCAACTTGTAAAAGTGTTTCAGGTTAATGTAATTTTGTTTTGCACTTCCCGGCCACCGTAGAAAAGCAACTCATTGCACCAGTTGGGGTTAAATAACTTGTCGCTGTGCTCTTCCAATGGAGAGCTGATATTCGGGGCTCGCGCAGGAGCCCCGAATATCAGATGAGTCTCAGTTTCAGCTTTGGCATAAAGATTGATAAATAAAAGCTTGGATCCACCCTAGCTTGTGTCTACAGTTCAGGCAGCCTGTGGTGGCTGGCTATTTGTGCCGACCATCTCCATGCCTTAAACACCACGATGTACCAATACTCTGATGACTTCTTTTAGCAGGATAATGCACCATGTCTCCAAGATCAAATCATTTAAAACTGGTTTTTTTGATCATAATTAGTTCACTTTAATGGCCACTTGAGTCACCACATGTCGATCCAGTAGAGCATTTTGGGGATGTTCGTATTATGTGGAGCCAACAAATTTGCAGAACCTGCGTGATGCTATCAGTGGCACACCGTATTAAATCAAAATGGTGTTTGCACCATCAATCTTTGCAAAATCGCAATCGCAAAGGTCTGCTTGGATGCAACATTTGGAAGGCTAACAACCACTTTTTCCATCCTAGAAACATTGCAATATATACAGTAGATACATAGTACTCATTGCTTAAATGGCCTCTCACTGGTTCAGATCCTAGCTTCATAGATGTTAAAGTTCAATGCAAGTGGTGAGAACGTCAATGTGATGGCAATTACTTTCGTCCTATTGTGCAGACCTAGTTAGTATGAGCTAACATGTCCAACGAAAGCTATGCCACAAAGATTAAGGCAGTTCTGATGGTGGTCTAACCCAGTACAAGTGAGGTGTACCTAATTAAGTGTCTGGAGAATCATTTATAATACCTAAAGATCCATGACATACACAACATTTTAACAAGGTAACAAACAGATTTATGCAATAAATATTAAGTAATCCCCAGTACCTTTACCGCAGTGAAGCCTTACACAGTTACAGTAGATTATGAACGCAAACAGCTTGGTCATTTTGTTGGAACTGTACTCCAACAGGACAAAAATTAAAATTACAAAGATCGTGACATGGATCTGAAATGCTTTCCTTTGCTAAATAAAATAGCATTTAAAAAATATTATGTATTTATTTTCAAGCTAGATTTTTTTCTCCCAATGAGCTGTGTTAGTAATCTTCTAAACCTGTGTTTGGACAGGGCATTTTGATTGTACAGTGTTCAGATAACTAACATTGTACCGCTGGACACAAGGTTACTGTGGTTTCTTATTTTATCTCAGTCTGGGAATCTGTCTGTGGAAACAATCTGAAATCATTCTGACTTAACTGGAAGCTGCTCTGGAACCAAGCTGACAGAATCGGTCTTTTCCCGCCACTTCTGTCCTTTATTCTCCAAGTGACTTTCTAATTCCGGTTCTTGGCATACAGGATCACGTATGGTTTACATGTGTCCCTGCTCCAACATGCTTTCTCCAATAGTTTTACAACCTTGTCAACCTTTCACCAAGTTCTTCATGAACCGGCTAATGACAAAAATACATTTCCTACACATCTTTTAACTCCTCCTCATCCTCCTTTCTCCCTTGTCTATTTTATCCTGTTTAGGCTTGTTGTATCACGTTGCAGCTGCCACTCAGCAACCAGCGCTGAGAAGGCTGATATCTTTTATGCTTTATTTAGCTGGAGTTCACTGATGGATCAAATGTCGAATACAGTCATGGTATTTAAATAGCCGACATAGCTCACATCTAGTTCTTAAAATACATTTTAAAATATATTTTTAATAGGTCTTTTGCCTCGATATAGTGGATTACACAAATGCAATGAAGATTTTTTTTTTGTATGCATCACTCTCTGCTTCCCCATTACAAGTTTGACTGAATATTTGCTTGCGTGTTATAGATAATTATGTGTGCTTCAACACACCTTATGTAAATCCATGCATATGTGTTAACTACTGCTATAGATTATTTTGTCATGCACAACCAGCCGAATGCTGCAGATGCGACAGCAGGGCGTTGTTATGGAGCTTCTCAGCTGGAGGCACAAAGGAGGCAAAATAGAAGACAGGTCTTGGACCGAGTTTCTGCAAGTTTCGTTGGGGTAGTGTTTGTTTAGGACCATAAATAATTGGATAAAAGCCCTTAAATAACACAAGTACTGGTAAGTTAACTGACTGACATATCCAATAACACACTTGACTTATGAATGAATTTCATAAGTTAGGTGTGTTAAGCTAGCTTCCCAAGCTGCATTTTCTTTCAAATATTCTGGACATGTTCTGTGAAAATATTTTGCGAATGGGCAAATTTTTCACAAATAATTTGCTGTTCCACAGAAAAATCTGCAAATGTGTGAATCTGTGATTAATGAAGTTCCATCTGTTTCATACTCTGTGAAACAAACCATCGTTTGTTCCTAAATTGCAAACAAAATAAGATTACAAATAAGATTACAAAAACAAAAAATGCTATTCAAATTTAGCTGAGACTTAAAACATGACTTAAAGGTTGTTGCTCCTCTGAAAATCCAGCATAAATAGACACCGTGTTCCTGATGGGAATACTTCCCACTCTCCAAGTCTCAGTCTATAAATAACTTTGTTCTCATGTTGTCTTACTAAGTCAGTCAATAAGGAGATTAGGAAAAATAAAACGGTCCAATCTCTCAAATACTATGCGGTAGTAGGACTCATGATGATCAACTTTATTTTGCTAAAACTGACTGAAAACCCACCTAATTAGTGAATACAATCCACTTCTGTGTGATTTAATTTTAGTGTAAATCCAACTGTTTTGTGAAGGCCTCAGAGGTTTGATAGAGAACTTTAGAGGGTAACAAACAGCATCATGATAATAAATTAACACCAGGCAGGTCAGGGATACAACTAAGGAGAGGTTTAGTGTATAACACATTATTCCAAGCTCTGAGCATGCCATGGATAATTATCCAGTGTTTCGTTGTTGGACCCAGCCATGGAAAGAAAGGACTGAACTACATACAGAGAACAAGAGACTGGTAAAAACTCTAAATCCCAGAATACCATCCATTAACCCATTTTCATTCACAGTTGCCAGGAAGAATGAGTTTCACACCATGATCAGTTGACATCATAGAACAACAAAACTTGGAATATGTTTTTTAAAACTTTGGTTTTCTATCAAAAACCTGTCACAGTAGGACTGGTCTAGGGTCCTTATGCATAGTTTTTGCATGTTCTCCCAGTGCATGCATTCTCTCAGGGTACTCTGACTTCCTCCCATAGTCTAAAAGCATAACTGTTTGGTGAATTGGTAACAATAAATTGTCCCTTAGGAGTGGGTGTGAGCGTGCATGATGTCTGTTTTATTGGTTTTCTTCTGATGGACTGGGAACCTTTCCAGGGTGTACACCACCTCTGTCCCAATGACCACCAGAGATATACGCGCCAAACCACCTCCATTCCCCGTACACCCAAGACCTTGCAAGGGTAAATGTTGTACAGACTAACTGGGGTGTCCAACTCCAGGCCTCAAGGGCCCTTGTCCTGCCAGTTTTAGATGCGTCTCTTCTCCAACACAGCTGATTCAAAGGGTCTAACTACCTCCCCAGCATGGCAAAGTTCTGAAGGGACCTGCTAACTAGCCATCATTTGATTCCTGAGACAATCCAATTGCTTTTTACTCAAGGGTGAAGGCTTACTTAAAAGTCTACTCAATAATTCTGACATGAATAAAGAGTGGGTTTAAATATTCCCCCAAGATCAACTTCCTCCAATTTTAAGTCCAAATTGGGAGGCACTCTGTATATTTTGTATATACAGTAGATAGTACAAAAAAAAAAACAATTGCAACAATACAATTTTGGCCAACAAAGTATTCTGTGCATTGACCCCACTGAGAATATGTTATTTGTCAAAAAGTAGGTGGATAAATATAGATCAGTAATTGCCGTCAACAACAAGCACTTATTAAACAAAGCATTTATAGCATTTATAGGCCAAAGTCTATGGGAAAATGGCTCTGTTTCTGAAGAACATACTGATGTTCCCGAGGGTTAACAGATAACACCAATAGACTAAACCTACATTGAAATGTAACAACTTTGTACCAGTTATTCTTCTAAAAGATAATCATGTTGTAGTTGTCAGCATGGCATGTTGTGTTTTATTATTCAGCTGCAAAAACAATGTTTCCAGCAGCTGTTTGTTGAGCAAACAGCTGCTGCAGCAGTTAATCACACGGCCATTTGGTCAAAATTAATTGCTCACCCCTGGTTTAGAGCCTTTTCTGTCATATGGTATATGCAAAACTTGTGTTTGGTTTCTTTGTGCTCATGTCTCTCTAAGGACCAGTACAGTGGACTCTTACTGTTAATAAGGAAAGAGGACGTATAGTGACTGTGCACCTTTAATTCTCCTTCTTTCTGGAGGCTGCTGACATTTAGGTTGCTGTGGTAGCAGGAGTGTCCTGTAACAATGGTTTCAAGGAGATTTGCTAGTCTGGGAATGTGTCCTGCAGCGTGTTCCTCACCTTTTGACCCTGTGGGCTTGGTTCATTGGTTTTCTCACTTATCTTTTTTTTTTCCTTTTTCACCATTCCCCTCTTGTATGCAGTTTTAACAAAAGAATATACACTTCACAGCATTGCAGACAAATGTAATAACATATTTTAATTTAAAGGTTGCAATTGGTAACCTTAGTTGCATTTTTTGCATGTCCAGTCCAAAAGTAAAGCTATGAAAAGATTTGAAGGTAAAATCTGTATTTTGATCAATCTTTTCTAATTTCACTCAACTAAACCAAATTGCAGCACGCAAAACCATGGCATCAAATATTAGCTGCATCTTTATCCTCTTGCCTCTTTTTCTTTGCTGCTTCCTTAGTATAAGTGTCTGTAAACAGGTTGGCTAATTGTTCTACAGCCAAAGGTCATCACAGTGGCAGGCTATGATGACAGGCAAGCACCTGTGTGGGAAGCTACATGCTGAGTGGTGGCCCCATGTTTCCTGGTTCCTCTCTCTGCCTATTAAGCATCTTGTTTATGCACCCTGCATTTGAAGAGCTGTTAAAGGTATAGTTCATAATTTGTTGAAGTGAGGCTATGTTAAAACATCATAAGCATGAACAGTGTATTCAGGGCAGTTTTGATACTGTCACTATTTTGTCATTTTATTTGCTCTGGTAAAATAAGTTCTAATTTTCCAAAACACTACAATTAAAAATTTTTACTTTTTTTCCCCCCAAGTATGTGTTCATGTTTAGACTCGGTACCTTTGGAGAGGGCTGGGGGAGATTATGTCTCAGCTGCTTCTTGCTCCCAGCTGGGTTTATTACCCTCAAAATGTCATCAGAGGCAGGAGCCAGCATAACCCCCCTAACAGTGTTTCATTTGTGGAAAGAGAACAACAGTTTATTCTGCAATGATATATTGCTGTGAATCAGCTGCATTTGCATTTTACCCCACATACTGTATTCTGACTGTGGTTTTATTTATTTCTGACTTTCATCATTGTGCTTTAAAAAACACTATGGCAGAGGGGGGTTTATTTATTCCTATATATTCCACTGTCAACTATTGGTGGTATTACAACCAAGTGGAAGTGACCAGGAACGACTCCATCATGTAGCGTTGGTCCATGTAAAATCACAGAGCGTGGTTAGCGACCATGATGTAACCACCTCTCTGCTGAGTACATTCCCCCAGACCTTCACTTATATAAGTTTCTTTCCTTAGGAGCAAAATTTAGTATAGAAATAATGTATGGGTAGGAACTTCTGCACAGTCTGTTGACCTGGACTGGATTGTTTTTTTTGGAATGATAAATTTTCTTGCATTTTAAAGTGGAAGTCATACAACTGACTGAAAAGTGTGTAAAGGGCAGAAATGTCCAGTTTGTTTTTGTCAAACGGCGTCCTTGTTTACAGCACATGCAGCCTTGTCGCTGTGGGGAAAACAGCTGATCTCATAGGACAGAAACAGATCACTTGGCCTTCTATGCTGTCCATTATAGCACAGTTAAATTTCCCTAGTGGCATTTCATAAACCTGTACACTAAGCATGTGACCAAACACAGAGCATTGTAGGAAGATTAGGGTGACTTGTGAAAGCATTCATACCTCTTTAATTACCCCCGCCAAGGAGGTCACCTGCCGTCCTGCAGGTGTAGAAGCAGACTTCTAGGTTGTTTTCTTGTATTTTCTTTATTCCCTTTCCTCTCTCATATCTTCAATTCCCTCTTTCCCTTTTAACTTTTTGTCCGATCTCTCTACCGCTTCATTCTCTCTTCCCCTTTATTTTTCATCTCCGTGTCCATACTATTTGAAATGAACCCGCAGCAATTTCTAATAAAGATTCGAAACATATATATCAAGTAGAGTAATATGGCAAAAGCCGTGATGCTCCACTTGTGAAAGTAAATCTGTTGGGCTTCTAATTGGCACTCAACACCTACATTCTGAGTGCCACACTACCAGACAGGTTACATAAAAAAATAAAAAAATCATAACATGGGGGGTGGGAGGCTGAGCCACCTTGGTAGAGGTCTGCGCTCTCCAAGTGCTTTTCTAGTTTTCCATGTCCAGGGTGAGCCCTGCCATTCACCCACTGCCGCCCAGAGACCCACACCAGCTCCTTATGTGTGACTTTCTTTCAACAATGGCTTTCTTCTCGCCACTCTTCCATAAAGACAGTTGAATGTCAGTTCCAATGACGTGGAAGAGGCTAACCAACGGTGTTACCAACCACATACAGGTTGTTGACCTGAACAAAGGAAGACAGAAAAGTAATTAAAAACTTGACACAAACACACAGTTCAGTTGATTAAGCTGGTGCACACTACTACTACCACAACAGTGTTTTTTTTGTGTTCAACTTCATTTTTATGTTTAAATGTTAGTGCAAGGGTTGTAGGTTATAATGTCCACTGAGCTCATGAAGCCAAATTTAACTAAGTCCAAGCAAAATTAATGAAACAGTGGGTGAAATCTCCACAACTTGTGCTTTACTTTATTGGGCAATGTTTAAAAGCTAAATTTTTGCACTCTGTCAAACACATGCACACACAGTAAGGTCTAGATTGCCATGTCGTGTCACCTAGCTGGCAACAGCCGACCTTGTCCTTACTGGCCGTAAATCCACTCAAAACAAACCAAGGGGTCATTTCAAAGTTCCCGTTAACAACTTGCACCCATACTGAGTGCATGAGGGTATGTTTGCGTTGGCAAGTCTTTACGTGTGAGGTGGGAAATAGGATGACCTGGTTCCATCCTGAACTCCACTGAGGCGTCACCAAAAGAAATGTGTGATGAAATCGTGGGCGAATCGTTTTAAAGATATAACATCACCCTTGAAACCCCTGAGGACGCGGTGAAGGAAATCCTATGAGGTAATGCTTTAAATAACCCTTCTCACTTAAGGGGGATTGATGGTTAACTGACTCTCCCAATGGGTTGAAATTCTTTATAGCTTTGTGCAGGCGTCACACACACCTGAAACATGGCATCACTTATCACGTTTTATTGCAGTTCTCACTCCTTCCATGTATTTGATAACGGTTTGACATTTTGAATCAAGATTGGGAAAATTAGTCCAAACGCAGATACGCTGATCAGACATCTGACCTTTGTCACAGATGGAAGACTGATGATCTTTCGGCTGCAGTGTGATCTGATCCACCCCGCCGTCAGCAGTGACACTGATAAATATAGTCATTACAGTAACAGTTAGGCTGACGTGACACATTGGGCCGTTGTTGGGGGCTGCTGATGAATCCACGGTGTCTCAGTCTCTATTTATCTCCTCTGACTTTCACTACAAGCTCTGTGAGGCCAATCTCATGTGACTGTGACGTGTCATCCTCTTCTCTCATCTACAAACAGGTCCAGTTCTGGGATGAGCTTTTACAATGTGGCACTGAAATGGAAGATCTAGTCATGTCACTGCAGCGTCTTGCAAAAGTATGCACACCCCTTGATTTCTTTTCTTCACATTTTGTCTGTTTACAGCAACAAACTTCAGTGTATTTCATTAAGATTTTGTTTTTTTACAACAAAAAAATTGCAAAACCTTGGCCTGCCGTTGCATTCATGCTCTTTATTTGATACCACTCAATAAAACTGAGTTGCACAAACATCTCTCTCCTGTTGTGTAAATCTGAGACATACACCAGAAGACTTGCAGCTGTAACTAAAGCAGAGGCTGAATACAAATGAATGCCAAACATTCTTAGCTCATTTGTAAAACCAGGTATCCTTTTCCATTCCTTTTCAGGTATAAGTATACGGTGTGTGAATACCTCAAATTTGAGCCTTTGAGACTTTATCTGACAACAATACAAACATGTCGCTAGGCGATCACAGGGCAGCACACAACTATACCTATGGGCAATTTAGATAGGTAATTTAAACTAATAGTCATTTTTTTGTACAATGGGAAAAAGTCAGAGTGCCCTGAGGGAACCCATGCATGCACAAGGTCAGGTGAACATATAGAAAGACCCCAGTTCAAGATTTGAACCCAGGACCTTCTTGCTGCAAGGTAACAATGCTACCAACCGCACCACTGTGCGGCCCTAAAAAGTGAAATACATTTTAAAAATAAAAACTGTTGCACACTTTAAGACTTGTTACTGTCCATTGTTTGTTCTCTAAAGCATTTTTTTCTGGATAAGAATGACTCTTTTACATAGCCCGCATCTGTCATCTTCGGCTCACTGGCCTTTTGAGTGTAAGTTTACAAGTGTAGCTGCACATGTGGTGAGAGATGAGACTGACACATCAACAAAGGGTCTATTTTTGCTTCCAGTATTTTGCTCTACTGCAGGTATGCTTACATATTTACAGTATTAACACAGTGAACCCAGCTATAAGTCGTGTTCATCTCATGGGAAAAGCACCAGAAAATTCTTTTAGCACCAGCAAGATGAATTATCTTAACTCGACCAAATTTACTTTGGCAAATAAAGCAGCTGCCTACACTGACACACTTGTAGCGGAATTCTATCCAACACTGATGAGAACTCATGCAAGCACTTGGCAATGTCATATTTGTTGATAGAAATAAACGAATGGCAGCAACAAAGCTCATGCCCTGAATTCAAAAGTTTATAATTTGCTGGGGCATTTGAGTCTTACAGCCTACTTTAAAACCTTTTCTTTAGACCGTTTTTCCTTTTTACTACGGCCCCTACAAAAAGCATTCATACACCTTAAACTTACCCTATTTTGCCATGTTTGTAGCATTAGGAAATGCAAAAAAAAAAACGGACCATGAACATATGTATATATACAGATATAGACACTTCAGTATTTTGGCCCAGACTATTGACAAAGTCTTTTGATGACATTAGATAACCTTTTAATACCGCAGACTGTGCTCTTGAGAATATCCTTTCTTTTTTTTACGAAACTGTTAAGATAAAATGTTTAAAACACTTTTGATCAAATTTAAATGTATGTGAATACTCTCAAGCGAAGAGTGACAATGAGAAAGAAACGGCTCGACTGGAGTTTGCCAGAAGGCCGGTGGGTGACTCCATGGTCAAGTGGAAGAAGGTTCTTTGGTCTGATAACACCAACATGGAGTTTTGAGACGCTATTGTTTTGCGGACACCAACCACCCCACATCACCACAAACACACCGTCCCCACTGTGAAGCATGGCGATGGCAGCTTCATGCTGCGGGCTTGCATCTTGGCTGCAGGCCCTGAAAGGCTTGTAAAGGTAGAAGGTCAAATGAAAGGTCTTGCTAGCTCAGTTAGCTTAGCTTCATTGCGGCTATGGCTACTCTTCTTTCTCCTGTCTCTAACTCTTCTCTTCTCTCTTGCTCTCTCTGTCAGATGTTTAGTTACTTCCCTGCCTCCTTTAGTGATAATGGTAACTGTAATAAATGTAATATTTTTGTAGCTTTGGAGGCGAGGGTATCGGAATTAGAAGCCCAGCTCTGCACTGTTGAAAAACCACCAGATAGCCGAGGCCCATTAGCCAGTGCAGAGCCAACAAGGACAGAACCCCCTAGCTGTCCTCCGGTAGAGCCCGCGCAGCCGGGACCTCAGGCCGGCTGGGTGACTGTACGTAGGAAGCATAGTTCTAGGACCCAGCCCACTGGCCACCACCAACCGGTCCACGTTTCTAACAGATTTTCCCCGCTCAGCGACACACCCACTGAGAAGCCGACCCTGGTAATTGGCAGCTCCATAGTCAGAAACGTGGCATTAGAGACACCATTGACCATAGTCAAATCCTTGCCAGGGGCCAGAACGGGCGACATCAAATCCTACCTGAAACTGCTGGCTAAAGATGAGCGTAAATACAGGAAGATTGTTATTCACGCAGGCGGTAATGACACCCGGTTACGCCAATTGGAGGTCACTAAAATTAGTGTTGCTTCGGTGTGTAAGTTTGCCAAAACAATGTCAGACTCGGTAATCTTTTCTGGTCCCCTGCCTGATCGGACCAGTGACGACATGTTTAGCCGCATGCTGTCATTCCATCAATGGTTGTCTGGGTGGTGTCCTTTAAACGATGTGGACTACATTGATAACTGGCGAACATTTTGGGCAAAACCTGGTCTTATCCGGAGAGACGGCATCCATTCCTCTTTGGATGGAGCAGCTCTTCTTTCTAGGAATATGGCCGAATTTATTAGTCCTCCAAAACACTGACAACCCAGGGTCCAGACCAGGAAGCAGAGTCGTGGTTTAACCCACCTCTCTGCTGCTTCTGTACTGTTACCCACCCACTACCCTATAGAAACAGTGTCTTGCCCACGGCCAAAATTAAATGGATTAAAAGTTAAGCCAACAAAAGCAAATTATGGAAATCTCATGAAGATAAATACGACTTTGACTGAACAGAAAAGTAAATCTATTAAATGTGGTTTATTAAACATAAGATCTCTCTCCTCAAAGACTTAGTAAATGACTTGATTTGTGATAATCACATTGATTTCCTTTGTCTCACAGAAACCTGGTTGCAGCAGGAGGATTATGTCAGTACAAATGAGTCAACTCCTTCCAGTTATTTAAATTTTCACATTCCTAGAAGTACTGGGCGAGGAGGAGGAGTTGCAAACATTTTTCGTTCTAATTTACTAATTAGTCCCAGACCAATTGATAGCTATAGTTCTTTTGAACATCTAACCCTTCATTTTCCTCATCCAAGATGCAAAACATTAAGACCATTTTTGTTTGTGGTTTTGTATCGTCCACCAGGCCCTTACTCTCAATTCTTGGATCAGATCTCACATTTTTTATCTGATTTAGTATTAAATACTGATGGGGTCATTATAGTGGGGGACTTCAATATTCATGTGGATACTGAAAGTGATAGCCTAAATGCAGCCTTTAATGCTATTTTAGACTCAATTGGCTTTACTCAAAAAGTACAGTGATCGACCCACTCGGGTAAACACACTTTGGACCTTGTCTGACATACGGTATTGAGTGTGAGGAAATAACAGTCCACCCACAAAACCCGGTCCTGTCTGACCACTTCTTAGTGGTCAGACAGGACCGTGTAGCCCCCTTAAAAAAGAAAGTGTCTAGCCATCGGAGGCTGACTCCTTGGGTTAATGCAGAGTTGCATACTTTAAAGCAGAATACTTGGCATACAAAATCAGTGACATCCTCCCAAACATGATTACTTCTTCCTCAGTAAATGACGCAGCATCGGAAAGAACTGTAGAACCTCATTTGTGCTTAGGCTGTTTTGATTAAGTCGAGCTTTCGGAATTATCAAAAAATATTAGCCTCATCCAAACCTTCAACTTGTATGTTGGACCCAATTCCAACCAAATTATTTAAGCAAGTGTTTCATTTGGTTCCTGGTCCCATTTTGGATATGATGAATCTATCCTTAGTAAACGGATACGTACCACAGGAATTTAAAATAGCTATAATTAAACCTTTACTCAAGAAACCTTCCCTTGATCAAGATGACTTAGTGAATTACAGACCTATATCTAACCTTCCTTTCTTATCCAAAGTCCTTGAGAAAATTGTTGCTAATCAAGTCTGTGAGTATCTAAACAGTAACGAGCTGTTTGAAGAGTTTCAGTCAGGTTTTAGAGCTCATCATAGCACTGAAACAGCACTGGTGAAGGTTACTAATGATATTCTCATGGCCTCAGATAATGGACTGGTGTCTGTTCTGGTTTTATTAGATCTCAGTGCTGCTTTTGACACAGTCGATCATAATATTCTCTTAGAAAGGCTTGAACATGTTGCAGGGATCAAAGGAACAGCACTAGGCTGGTTTAAATCATATTTGTCTGATAGATTCCAGTTTGTTCATCTAAACGATAAATCTTCTTCACACTAGACAGCATTGGATAAATTTCCACAGCTATGCCGATGATACACAACTATATTTATCCATAAATCCTGATGAACCCAGTCAGTTAGGTACATTACAGGCATGCCTGGAAGACATAAAAACATGGATGAATCTAAACTTTTTGCTTTTACATTCTGACAAGACAGAAGTTGCTGTCTTTGGACCAGAAGTTCTAAAAAAGAAACTGATTAGTTAATCACTTCACCTGGATGGCATTAAATTGGGCCCCAGTAATAACGTAAAGAACCTCGGCGTTATTTTTGACCAAGACTTGACATTTAAATCCCATATTAAACAGATTTGTAGGATTTCTTTCCTTCACCTCCGGAATATTGGTAAAATTAGAAACATCCTGTCCAGGAGTGATGCTGAGAAACTAGTCCATGCATTTGTTACCTTAAGGCTGGACTAATGTAATTCTTTACTATCAGGTAGTCCACAAAATGCCATTAAAAGCCTTCAGTTGATCCAAAATGCGGCAGCAAGAGTTCTGATGAATATTAAAAAGAGAGATCACATTTCTCCTGTTTTAGCTTCCCTTCATTGGCTCCCTGTTAAATCCAGAATAGAATTTCAGATCCTTCTTCTTCCATACAAAGCCCTTAATAATCAAGCTCCATCATACATCAGAGATCTAATTGTTCCATATGTTCCCAAGAGAGCACTTCGCTTTCAGACTGCAGGTTTACTTGTATTTCCTAGGATTTCTAAAAGTAGAATGGGAGGCAGATCCTTTAGTTATCAGGCTCCTCTCCTGTGGAACCAGCTCCCAGCTTTAGTCCATGAGGCAGACACTCTGTTTACTTTTAAGGCCAGACTTAAACCTTTCCTTTTTGATTAAGCTTATAGTTAGAGTGGCTTAGATCATCCTGAGCTATCTCTGTAGTTATGCTGCTATAGGCTTAGACTGCTGGAGGACAGACGTAGCAATTTTCTTCACTTTGCTACTTCCTTTTCTCCTACTACTCTCCAGTTGTATTACAGTTCATTCTGTTATTTCGACTGTTAACTTTGTTTTCTCTCAGTGTTTTTCTCTCCATAGAAGCTCCACCTGGTCTGGTATCCTGCTTGGCTGCAATGCCCTGTTGGACGGGGGGCATCGACTGGGATGATGCTCCCAGTAACTGAACATCCACTGTGTCCTGTTATCAACTTTTTACTTTCTGTAACATAGAAAGTTCTCTTATATCAGATCTTCTGTTACTTCTGTGTCTCTACTCTGTCTTCTCAAACCCCCAGACGGTCATGGCAGATGGCCGCTCCTACTGAGCCTGGTTCTGTTGGAGGTTTCTTCCTGTTAAAGGGGAGTTTTTCCTCTCCACCGTTGCTACATGCTTGCTCAATATGAGGGATTGCTGAAGGATTGCTGTGGTTGGAAAGTCCGCATCAACGGGGCCCAACCTCACGCCAATGACTGACGCAATCTGCTGGGATTCCTTAAATAGGAAACTTTTTAACTGATTGGAATGTTTGTATAAATGTAGTGAAATGACTTCTTGTTAAGTGCCTTGAGATGACATCTGTTGTGAATTGGCGCTATATAAATAAACTGAATTGAATTGAATTGAAAGCAGTAAAATATTGAGTTATCCTGGAGGGCATTTTTTTTCAATCAGAGAACTATGACTTTAGAGAACATTTATTCCTTAATGCACACATGAAAACATGTCAGAGGCTCCATAACACACCAAAGAGAACTCACATGCATAATGTTTTAATATTTAGTGTACTCGTGCAGTAATAAATGTGTTGATAGAAGTTGACTAAAGCTAAGGATAGCTACCTGAATTGAAAATGCTATAGTTTCATATGACTTCTAAGTGTCTCAGCTCCTTTTTAAAACATTGGTTAAGCCCACTTTTCTCTTTAATATCTCTGGCTACTGTTGTTGGATTCTGTGTGTCCTTTGCTGCATGCCCTTTAAGCCCGACACTGCCTGTGGGCACACACATGTTGTCTTGTCATGCGTTTATTCTGAGGGGCTTACTGTTTCAGAGGCTATATCCTTGAGAGAGAGAGGTAGAGAGGTAGAGAGAGGGAGAGAGAGAGAGAGAGAGAGAGGTAGAGAGAGAGAGAGAGAGTGTGTGTGTGTGTGTGTGTGTGTGTGTGTGTGTGTGTGTGTGTGTGTGTGTGTGTGTGTGTGTGTGTGTGTGTGTGTGTGTGTGTGTGTGTGTGTGTGTGTGTGTGTGTGTGTGAGTGTGTGTGTGTGTGTGTGAGTGAGTGAGTGAGTGAGTGAGTGAGTGAGTGAGTGAGTGAGTGAGTGAGTGAGTGAGTGAGTGAGTGAGTGAGTGAGTGAGTGAGTGAGTGAGTGAGTGAGTGAGTGAGTGAGTGAGTGAGTGAGTGAGTGAGTGAGTGAGTGAGTGAGTGAGTGAGTGAGTGAGTGTATAAAAGAGAAAGCTGGGGCTGTTTGTGGCATTCGCTCCAGCAAACTGACTGCCAGCTCCAGAGCTCACTGACTGGGGAAGAGTAGACGTAGGCAAGAATTGCTTGAAAGTTGTTGTTTTTTTTACTTCAAGACTGATTTTCCTCATTCTACCTAGCCTTGGAGGTGTCTGCCCAGGTTGTTTGCTTTGGTTTTCAGATCCACTCTGGCTTTCTTGCTCCTGAGACAGAGGCATTTTTTCCTCTTCTACTACAAGGCTCCCAAAAGAGCAAAGGCAAGACTGTGCCTGCAGGGAAGAGCAGAATCGTCCTCTGACTGTACAGCGTTTTATTTAGGCTGAATTTTATTTCACTCGGCTCCTGTTCCACCATGGCTGCTGTGCGTCAGATGCCAGCGGAGCCCTCCGGCTTCCACGTTCTCTCAGCCCACCTGATGGCTTCTACTATGGAGGAGTTCCCCCAGCAGCTCCCCGTCCCCAAGAGCCCAGCAAAGGGCAAGAGTCGCTCCCGCCGACCTCGGGAGGCCCGCTTCAAAACCCAGCCTGTCACCTTTGCTGAGATCGCTGAGGTAGAAGAAGAGGGTTCTTCCCCCTTGGAAGAAGAGAGGGCACGTCGCTCCTTTCTGCTGTCCTTGGAGAACCTGCGGAGGAGCACACAGACCCTCTACTGCCCGGCGGCTACCAACCGCACACCCACACCCACACAGGCCAGCCTGGACTCCAGTGACTCCGACTCCACCCAGTGAGGGCCTCTGCGCGTCTTTCTTCTGCCTCCAATATTCCTGTGTTGGACTTTAGATGGAGGCCAACTTAACTGAAGCAAACTGGCCTACCTGCAGTCCTACCTTAACATGTAAGCTACTGCTGCCATACGAAGTCTGCATTTAGTTCACTAACATGTCAGCGAGACCTTCAACACAGGCTGGTTTTACAGCTGTACAGATATCATGTGTAGAGCTAGCAAATGATGCAACGTTCAGCACAATGTCTTCTGACATATTCCTTTTCTATAGCTGTTTAGGAGAGATATGAAAGATGAAAAATATTATTCCATTTGGAAGATGTAAAGCATGTTTTTTTCCATCTAGATTTTTCTACTTGGCAAGTAAGCATGGAAAGGAGGGTTTAAAATCTTAATATAGTGATTTAATTTTCTGTAAATATACTGACAAAGCAAAATGTCCTGCAGCAAAAGTTACCTGATTGTGCCTGAAGCTGTAGAAAACCATCCCAGAGCTCGTTCTCAAGAGTCTCAACATGGGCGGTTCTAGACAGGGGCCACCAGGGGCCAGTGCCCCTGTAGAACACGTCTTGGCCCCTGTACTGGCCCCTGTGCTGATGAGATTATACTAAATCAGGTTCTTGTCATGAAATGTGCTGGAACAAAAACCGTAGCTTGTCGGTCCCTTGGACCAATTTCATTTTTTTACCTTCACAGTTTTAATTAATCAATTAATTAAAAAAAATAAGTTGTTGGACTTTTAGCTTCAGTTGTATTGAGATAGGATCACAATTTTCATCTGCAAGATCAGGGGTCTGCAACCTGCAACTCTGGAACCGTATATGGCTCTTTGGCACTTAATAAATTAAACAGTGAAATATTGCCTTTTTTTTGTTCTGTGCCCCCATGAAAAAACATTGGCCCCACCCTGGCCCCCCTGGTAAATGTGGTCTAGAACTGCCACTGAGTCTCAAGGTTTTTTCTTCCACTTTCACAGTCAGTGGAGTCAGTGCTGTTGCTTCTAAATCTGAGCAGAAATTCCGTTTCTACCTTTCGAAATGAACTTATTTATTTCTTTTTCTTTTTTTGCATAACCAAGTTAATTTTTTTTATGTAAAGTTGTCTATGACCTCTAGTCACTTTGACTTTCATACAAACAAAACCTTTATATTTTGTGATTCTATTACTCTGTATATATATATATATATATATATATATATATATATATATATATATATATATATATATAGTTTTGTTTATGTACTTCAATAAATGTTTTCAAGGATATTGAGTTATTTTCCAATTTCTTTAAGTTTCACTGAGAAAATGCAATTAAAATCTAACAACAACAAGGCAGTAATGTTAACTGAAGCAAATAGCGATGCCCCACAGTAGCAGGAGAACTGGTCTACAGCCTGGCTTTTAAACTTTACAATTTTTCAACAAATGGAAAGTGGGTCCGTTCTCCTCCCTTATTGTTCCATCCATATCTTACACTGCACCAGCAATGCTGAAATAGAAACAGCTCACCAGTATGATGCTACCACCGCCGTGTTTGACAGGTTTTACAGTGTTTTTGCCAATTCTTTATCTTGATTCCTCCAAACACACCTTTTTGGTATCCTGTTTGTGTCGTCTTCCAGCACAAAACATAATTTTACCGGGACATATTATGCCTCATTTTAAGCAAGTTATAATAGGTCTATGGTCTGTACAAAACATGTTAATGAAGTTCTTTGCACAAAATCACACTCACATAAACGATTTCACCAGCTCATATCTTGACAGTTTTTGTCCCTTAATGAGCTGTTTAGAGGGCTCCATCACTTTTATGCAAATTAGTGGTAGCTAACCACGCCCACCCATCTTGTTACTAGGCTACGGGTTTGCCACACATGAGAATGGCATGGAATTGGAACTAGTGGGCAGGGTTATATGCTAATTCCAATTTTCACAATGTCACAATGAGGCAACTTTTCGGCTTGTAGGAGCCCAAGATTTCTGTCAGCAAAAAGCTGCACACAAAAAATGGGATAGATGTTTTTTTGTGTTTATAGAGGCAGCAGCAAGACCTAAATGGCAAGAAAAAAGGATGAACAAAGTGAAAATTGCATATGTACCCTTTAATATTCAAACTTCTGCAAATGTATGTTTATTATTAACCACTCCACAATGGTTAAGAAGAATGGTTTAAGTTGACTTTTAAAAGGCCCAAGTAGTATCACATTCCTGCCCTTGAAGAGTACATGTAAACTTCACTGTAGCTGTGTCTGCCCATTCATCTTCAGTGTTTTTGTTCTAAAAGGCTGATAACTGACCCCTGTGCGAACACTAAGTACTTGACCTGTGTCTGCTGCCGGTGACGCACTTTCAGTAATGTCAGGTTTTTCGTCAGTGAACTCAGCCACAACACCATCATGTCTGCCGGCAAACGGGCCTCCCACAGAGCTCCTCCAGCTCCTCTCCTGTTCCTAATAACCCTTTTTTTTATCCTAGTGGTGACAAGTAAATTATGTAAGCTCCCATCCAAATGCAGCTCAGCAGTAAAAAGTTAATGGAGGCAATGCTTCAGGGGTCTGCTAATGTAGACTTAGTTTGGTAAATCTTTTTTTTAGGAGAAGGCATTTCTCACGGAATAGAATGGAGAAGCCACTTGATGGTGCAGGCGATATAAACCACCTTAAATGTTATGACGAACTGTGCCTCTGTGTTTCACAGTGTACATCTATGCTTTTTTTTAAGACCACCCTTTCCAGTTATCCAGCTGGTGGACGAGATGGAAAAAGACCACCTGGCAGCATGTGAAAGTTCTCCACACTTCTGAGCAACTGTGTAACTGACCCACTGTGGTGCTGGGGGGTAGGACCACAGAAGAAAACTCAATAAATCATTGTTTTTAACCATTTCCCATGATGACATTGATTTAGAATCTGCACCTAGTTTCCCACCTGTTTCTTCAGTAACCCCGATTTTATCTGGCACTTTAGATAAAGAAATGCTGTGGTGTGAAAACCCTAGAAATGAAAGCGGTTTGGTCCAGTTTTTCTGTCTCGCAATCAGACTCCTGTCTGGTTTCTTCTCGTTACATTTTAATCGATTTCCCCCCAATATTTTAGAAAAAAAATCTCAAATAAAAGAGAACACTTATAGATGTTATCACAGTAAATGGAGATACTTTTCTGTCCACTTCCCCAGGACTATCATTACCATCAACTGTCATGTTTGAGTTTGCTTCTTGACCCACATGCAGACCACCACAAGAGACCAGTTGTTTTAAGGTTTTTATTGAAACAATGATTCTATGGAGATAATAAAGGCATGGGAACCGGGAACATGATGGTAGGGTTGACGCCAGGGAGAGAGAGCCATGAGTCCGGCAAGTCTGCGGGAGCTTCCTGCTGAGTTCCTGGAGATGGTGGAGTCAGAGAGTGAGGATGGAGCACAAAAGGCAGGCAGGCAGAGCATGGAGATGGACCATAGATCACCACTTGCCACTGCGGCCCCCTGCATTGTAGCTGCTGGATGTTCCCCTGGGGTTCTCCACTGCTCCCTTCCTGGGGAATGTGGTCGGTCCTGCGCTGGTCTGCCTGGGGCTCTGGGGGTCCTTTGGAAGTCTGTAGCTCTGATCTCCTTCATGTCTGCATCGATTCCTGGGAGACGGATCGATGGCTGCTCACACCAGCTATCGAACACTCTTATGGAGAAACCTTATATGCACCAGCATGCTCAAACACACACACAAAGATGTGGGGTCTCCGGTATTTACAGATACATTCTTGGGCTGAGGTTATCATTACTAGATCATGATTAATCGGTTAACTTGAGCTTTTCAGTGGCATTGTTGTATTTTTATATCCATTTTTGTGTGATGTGGTTGCGTTGTTCTTAGTTCACATTATTTGGTTTCTTTTGTCAATGTTCCTTTTTCGTTTTTTTGGGCTTTCCCCTCTCTCTGCCGTCCTGTGGGTATGGAGGCAGACTGTTTTCTTGTTCTTCTTGTTCCCCTTCCTCTATTGTATTTTCAACTCACCCTCTCTCGACTTTTTGTTTCCTACCTTTCTTATTTCTTTCTTCCCCTTTATTTTCCGTCTCCGTGTCCACAACATCAGAAAATAAAACCCACAGCAATTCGTAATAAAGATTTCTCACACATATATGTCAAGTGGTGTACTGTAGCAAAAGCTGTAGTGCTCCACTTGTTAAAGTAAATCAGTTGGGCCTCTACTTGGTACTCAGATACCAATTCTGAGTGCCACACTACCAAACAGGAAACGTAAAAAAGAAAGAAGAAAAGAGCAGGAAGCAGACAGACAAAACTAACACAGACAAACATCCCACACTCCTAACATTAACATCAATATAGTTTCTCACCAGCCTCTTTACTAGGTACACCTGTTTAGTTGCTTGTCAAAAGAAATACAATTTAGCCAATCGCATGGCAGCAATTCAATGCAGTAGAGAATCCAGACATGGTGAAGACAATACTAAATTTTAAATCAGGCATCGGCATGAAAAAAAAAAGGAGATTTAAGAGGATTTTGAGCCTGACTCAGTTGTTGGCGTCAGATGGCTCTGCTAGGGGAATAACACAGTTTGGACTTAGGATGACAACCACAATCTAAGAAAAGTTAAACAAGTTTTATTGAGAGAATGTGCAAGATGGACAGCAACTGTCTTCATCACAGCTTTCTGATCAGACTCTGTGAAGGAGATGGTCTAGATGAGTGACCAGCAGCGTAAACAGGAAGCATTGTGTAATCAGGAAATTAAGAGTTACAGAGGTAGTTTTCTCTGTGCTGTAACAGTAGAGGAATGGATACTATGGACTGTATAGAGGGGAACCTGTTGGAAACCAGGTAAGATAATGCCACGGAGCGCAGAAAGTCCAGTATCAGCGTAAGTAGGCTTACACACAATAATCCAATGACCAGTCTCACCATGGGAAAGCAGGGGTTTTAATATCCAAAATCCAATAATTAAAGGTCGGGCAGTCAATCCAGGCCGGCAACATGGTAGGCAGAGTATCCATGAGGGAGTAATCAGGATCGTGATGTGTGAAACTAAGTGTAACTTAGAAGTCAGGCAAAGGCAATGGTGAGGTATATGTTTAGGGAAATGGACATGAAAACACTTGAAGGCCGTGACAAGGATGACGACAGCCAATCTCATACTGAGTCAGTGCAGGGCAGGAGTTGATATAGGCAGTGGCACAGATGGCATCAATCAGTAAACACCAGAGGCAGGAGGGGCAGAGCGGTGGAGCAACATGAAACATGGCAGGAACAGGGAAGATCATAACAGGCCCAGCTGGTGGTGGTGATGGTACAGTGGTGGGGGGAACATTTCTTGGACACACTTTTGGGCCTTTTATACAAACCGAACATTATTAAAATGCCACATCCTGCCTAAGTATTGGGATAATTGACCATGTCACGAAACTTAAAGGGATATTTCACCCCTAAGTGAAATTTAGTCTGTTGGACAGTCATTCTCCTAATCTGGCAGCAGTCCGTTTGCTTTGTTTTAGCATAAACAATGTAAGTGAATGGTAACAGCTAGCATTTTGTGTGCAAAAGTGATGAAAATTACTCAATGATCCTAATTATTCCTGGTGATTTCAATAGTCATACTGATTGCAAATGACAATAAGAAGTAACACAAAGGAATTACAGGAACTAAGGATTAGCCACCTCTGCAAGGCACAAGAACATGACGCAGCGACGCAAAAGTCACCTACTTCTGTAATCATTACTTTTGCACACTAATTTCCAACAAATTTCTTAAACAAAACAACGAGTTCACCATACTTCACAGTCACAAGATCTCAATCCATCCTATCATGTTAAATGGAACAAAATCTCGGAGGAATCCTTTCAACACCTCGTTTGTCAGCTTTTGTAGCACATAATTTTCAGTTTTCATAATGGCTTAGAACACATTTAAAATTTGCAGTTTGCACAATATTTAAGACGTTTATAAAATAGCGTATCCGCTTAAATTCAATTCAAAAATATTTTATTGATCCCAAAGGGAAAATAAGTGTTGTTGTAGCTCATAGAATTAATTCTTTAAGGAGTTGTTGTAGATCATGATGGCTTTAGGCAGGAAAAATTTCTTGTAGCAGTTTGTGTTGCAGTGAAACTGAAGAAGCCTCCGACTGAAGACACTCTTTTGTTGCAGGAAAGTCTCATGAAGAGGATGCTCATGGTTGTCCATAATTTTTATTTTATTTTATGAAGAATCCTTTTCTGCAGCATCATCTCCAGATGTTCCACAGGTGTCCCCCGAAACAGAAGCAACCTTCTTTATCAGGTTGTTTAGCCTTTTTAAGTCCCTGGCTCTGATGCTGCTACCCCAACAGATGACGGCTGAAGATGAGTTAAATGCACTACAGTAATGATGCTGTGAAATAGCTTTCTGCTGCTCAGGTTTTTGCACATCTGTACACATACTGTACAAATGTGAGTGAATACAACCATTGTCTCTATTTTCTTCATAGAAATGTTTAAACATCACTCCAGAGGTGGGTTTTATTACAAAGTGTCCTCAAAAACAAGTTGAAAAGATCTACAAAATAAGCCAGTCATGTGTCTTGTTTTGAATACAAACAGAAGGCAGAGGACTGTTGATGGAAAAGGGGGGATTTATTTTTAGTTGGCTGAGATCAGAGAAGGTTCAAACATGGCAGTGAGTGAAGACTATCCCAGTTCTGTGACGTTAAGAAGAACTAATTTACATCTTAGTCGTGGTAACGAGTGATGTCCTCATACAGAATGATCAGCATGATTAAAATCTGGTGCAGTGTGGGTTTTTTTCTCTGGAACAGAAGTCCTCTACCACATAGAAAAGCATCTGCTCTGTGATTCCACCCACAGCCTGGGGAACATTATGCTAAGCAACCTGTTTGTAATGAGTTTTTATTGTTTTTCTCTTGTCGTAATTGCATTTTTATGAATCTATTGACATTTATGGCAGACGCTGGATCCTGGATAATTCTCTGGAGAATATTCAAACAAAGAATTATATTTAAAATGCTTAATGATATTTCGAGGTTTAGAAGAGATCAAATAAGAAAAGCAGTCAATGTCAAAAGAAAAACTACGTTTTGAGATAAAATAGAGAAATAAATCACAGCTAAAAATATTATTAATAATCCATCCATCCATCCATGTTTTTGCAGGGTTGCAGGTTAAAAAAAACAATCCGATCATCCGAACATTAAAACTATTGATTTGGTGAGAAAAACAGAATGTTTTGTTGTTTATTTGTTTTTATTGAAATTGACTAAAATTACCTATCAATTATTTTAAAGCAAACATCCTTTAGATTATAATATGTTTTATTAAGTTGATACAAAGTTTCTAGGAACTTTTCAGGTTGGTGTCAGCAAAATAAAAAAACAAAAAAAAAACACTGTAAGACTAAGTGGAAAATCATCCACAAACAAAGTGTATATATATTTATATATATATATATATATATATATATATATATATATATATATATATATATATATATATATATATATATGTATAGGAGACACAATATATACGAAATATATACGAAGGAGACCCAGAATACTTCACAGCTTGAGATCAATTCAGTAATTTTCCAAGCAAAATGTCTAATAAGGTCCACTAACTGCTCTGACATTTGAATGTTCCCCAGATAAGATTAGTATTTACCTTTTTTGCATTTATTTAAGACCTAAGTACCCTAAGGACCAGTCATATTTATTTTAATGTTACCCAGCAGAAACCTAAAGTTTTATTTTTTTAGTTGTGTTCAAATTATAGCCTAAACAATGTTGTTTTACTGTTGCTTCTCACAGCACGGTCTTGTCATTTTTTAGTCTCTCCATTTTCTGATGTCAAAAAGAGATTGTTTACATTAGCGCCTTGCAAGCTGATAAAAAATTCTTCCTTCACAGCTGTGGCGAAATCTAAGCAGTGTTACTGTAAGAGGTCCAAGTTACTTTAGTTAATGTTCACAGTTCTATGATTTATTACTTTCTTATAACATAAACCCCAAAATACAAGGAAAAAATCAACCCCAATTGGCCCAGGATAAAAAAGGAAAATTTGTTTTCACTGTCAGTCAGCTTAGTCAAAATCAAGTCAATCCTATAAACCTTTTTAATATGGGATTTAAATGTCAAGTCTTGGTCAAAAATAACGCCAAGGTTCTTTACGTTATTACTGGGGGCCAATTTAATGCCATCCAGATGAAGTGATTGACTAATCAGTTTCTGTTTTAGAACTTCTGGTCCAAAGACAGCAACTTCTGTCTTGTCAGAATTTAAAAGCAAAATGTTTAGGGTCATCCATGTTTTTATGTCTTCCAGACATGCCTTTAATCTACCTAACTGACTGGGTTCATCAGGATTTATGGATAAATATAGTTGTGTATCATCGGCATAGCTGTGGAAATTTATCCCATGCTTTCTAATGATTCTACCAATTGGGAGTTTATATATATGGTGAAAAGAGTTGGTCCAAGCACAGAACCCTGTGGAACTCCACAAGTAACCCCTGAGAGTGAAGAAGATTGATCATTTAGATGAACAAACTGGAATCTATCAGACAAATATGATTTAAACCAGCCTAGTGCTGTTCCTTTGATCCCTGCAACATGTTCAAGCCTTTCTAAGAGAATATTATGATCGACTGTGTCGAAAGCAGCACTGAGATCTAACAAAACCAGAACAGACACCATTCTATTATCTGAGGCCATGAGAATATAATTAGTAACCATCACCAGTGCTGTTTCAGTGCTATGATGAGCTCTAAAACCTGACTGAAACTCTTCAAACAGCTCTTTACTTTTTAGATGCTCCAAGACTTGATTAGCAACAATTTTTTCAAGCACTTTGGATAAGAAAGGAAGGTTAGATATAGGTCTGTAATTCACTAAGTCATCTTGATCAAGTGAAGGTTTCTTGAGTAAAGGTTTAATTACAGCTATTTTAAATTCCTGTGGTACGTATCCGTTTACTAAGGATAGATTCATCATATCCAAAATGGGGACAGGAAGCAAATGGAACACTTCCTTAAATAATTTGGTTGGGATTGGGTCCAACATACAAGTTGAAGGTTTAGATGAGGCTAATATTTTTGATAATTCCGAAAGCTTGACTGAATCAAAACAGCCTAAGCACAAATGAGGTTCTACAGTTCTTTCCGATGCTGACTCATTTACTGAGGAAGAAGTAATCATGTTTGGGAGGATGCCAATGATTTTATTTTTAATAGAATTAATTTTATTTAAGAAGAATCCCATAAAATTATCACTGCTAAGAGCTGGGGGAATCGTTGGCTCAACAGAGCTATGACTCTGTGTAAGTTTGGCAACTGTACTAAAAAGAAACCTAGGATTGTTTTTATTCGCCTCTATTAATGATGAAAGATAAGCTGTTCTAGCTTGTCGAAGGGTCTTTTTATACAGCAGTAGACTGTTATTCCAGGTTAAATGGAATCCTCTAGGTGTGTAGAGCCCCATTTTCTCTCCAACTTCCTAGTATTCTGCTTTAAAGTACACAACTCTGCGTTAAACCAAGGAGTTAGCCTCCTATGGCTAGCCACTTTCTTTTTTAAGGGGGCTACACTATCTAATACCAAACGCATTGAGGAAGTAACGCTGTGAACCAGACCATCAATTTCTGAAGGGTTAGAGATAGAATTGCTGCCATCCACTGTGTTACCCTGAGACACTGAGGAAAGTAAGAATGGAACAGATTCTTTAAAAATTGTTACAGCATTGTCTGATGAAGCTCTACTATAATGAAATTTTCTTTCAGATTTAAGATGGTCAGTTAAAGTAAATTCAAAAGTTATCAAGAAGTGGTCCGACAGGACCGGGTTTTGTGGGTGGACTGTTATTTCCTCACACTCAATACCGTATGTCAGACAAGGTCCAAAGTGTGTTTACCTGAGTGGGCCGATCACTGTACTTTTTGAGTAAAGCCAATTGAGTCTAAAATAGCATTAAAGGCTGCATTTAGGCTATCACTTTCAGTATCCACATGAATATTGAAGTCCCCCACTATAATGACCCTATCAGTATTTAATACTAAATCAGATAAAAAATGTGAGATCTGATCCAAGAATTGAGAGTAAGGGCCTGGTGGACGATACAAAACCACAAACAAAAATGGTCTTAATGTTTTGCAACTTGGATGAGGAAAATGAAGGGTTAGATGTTCAAAAGAACTGTAGCTATAAATTGGTCTGGGACGAATTAGTAAATCAGAACGAAAAATGGTTGCAACTCCTCCTCCTCGCCCAGTATGTCTAGGAATGTGAAAATTTAAATAACTGGAAGGAGTTGACTCATTTATACTGACATAATCCTCCTGCTGCAACCAGGTTTCTGTGAGACAAAGGAAATCAATGTGATTATCACAAATCAAGTCATTTACTAACAAAGTCTTTGAGGAGAGAGATCTTATGTTTAATAAACCACATTTAATAGATTTATTTTTCTGTTCAAAGTCATATTTATCTTTATGAGATTTCCATAATTTGCTTTTGCTGGCTTAACTTTAAATCCATTTAATTTTGGCCGTGGGCAAGACACTGTTTCTATAGGGTAATGGGTGGGTAACAGTACAGAAGCAGCAGAGAGGTGGGTTAAACTGCGACTCTGCTTCCTGGTCTGGACCCTGGGTTGTCAGTGTTTTGGAGGACTAATAAATTCGGCCATATTCCTAGAAAGAAGAGCTGCTCCATCCAAAGTGGGATGGATGCCGTCTCTCCGGATCAGACCAGGTTTTCCCCAAAATGTTCGGCAGTTATCAATGTAGCCCACATCATTTGCAGGACACCACCTAGACAACCATTGATGGAATGACAGCTTGCGGCTAAACATGTCATCACTGGTCCAATCAGGCAGGGGACCAGAAAAGATTACCGAGTCTGACATTGTTTTGGTGAACTTACACACCGAAGCAACACTAATTTTAGTGACCTACGATTGGCCTAACCGGGTGTCATTACCGCCAGCGTGAATAACAATCTTACTGTATTTACGCTTATCTTTAGCCAGCAGTTTCAGGTAGGATTTGATGTCACCCGTTCTGGCCCCTGGAAAGCATTTGACTATGGTCAATGGTGTCTCTAATGTCACGTTTCTGACTATGGAGCTGGCAATTACCTGGGTCGGCTTCTCAGTGGGTGTGTCGCTGAGCGGGGAAAATCTGTTAGAAACGTGGACCGGTTGGGGGTGGCCCGTGGGCTGGGTCCTAGAACTATGCTTCCTACGTACAGTCACCCAGTCGGCCTGGGGTCCCGGCTGCGCGGGCTCTACCGGAGGACAGCTTGGGGGTTCTATCCTTGTTGGCTCCGCGCTTGCTAATGGGCTTCGGCTATCTGCTGATTTTTCAACAGCGCGGAGCCGTGCTTCTAATTCCGATACCCTCGCCTCCAAAGCTACAAAAATATTACATCTATTACAGTTACCATTATCACTAAAGGAGGCAGGGAAGTAACTAAACATCTGACACAGAGAGCAAGAGAGAAGAGTTAGAGACAGGAGAAAGAAGAGTAGCCAATAAAGCTAACTGAGCTAGCGAGACCTTACAACCCCAAGGAAAACTGTGTGAAATACAAGGAGTTCCCAAAACTTAAAGTACACCACCACAAAACGTGTGTTTTAGTGTGCTTGTGTGTTAAAATAACTTAAAAAGGCCTCAGCACAGAGAAAATAATATCAATTCAAGAGAGTCTGAACACCAAACAGCTAACAAGGAGTGCAAGAGCAACAACAGGAAATGACGCAATACGGCTTACCCCCTTTGTTATTGTGTCTGATAATGGACACCTCGTCGGGCATTATCCCTTACATAAATCCATTACATTTCCGTTACATCTGGACATCTGCGCGGGAACTAAAATTGAGACCTCTTTGGGTCTTTTAGCAGAATTGTAAATGGTTCCTCAGACAAAAATTCAGCCTTTGAGCATAATCATCAGAGTCACCAAACTTAATTCCAATAGAAAACCTTGGGTTGGAGCTGAAGAGAAGAGAGCCAACCAGAGCACTCAGGAATAATTTAAAGCAGGGGTGTCTTGTTTTGTCGCTATTGCTATTTTACCTCTCCCTACCATACTCCCGGAGTGGAGGCGGACTGGAATGTTTTTTTGTGTTTTCTTTGTTCCCCATACTCTCTTGTATCTTCAACTTACCCTCTCCTTAACATTTTTTTTCTACCTCTCTTCTTTCTTTCTTCCCCTTTATTTTCCATCTCCGTGTCCATAATATCAGAATATAAAACCCACAGCAATTTCTAATAAAGATTTTTTATACATATGTCAAGCGGAATACTATAGCAAAAGCCAAATTGCTCCACATTTGAAAGGAAATCAGTTGGGCTTCTACTTGGTACTCAGACACCAATTCTGAGCACCACACTGCCAGACAGGACACGTAAAATAAGATTTTTTAGGACAAAATTATTACTGAAATTTCAAAATATTTTTACAGTGGAACATATTAGGTAATGCAAGGTATTTGTCTTTTAATAACCACATTTTGCATTCACTTTAATTTCATGTTAAATAGAAACTCTATCCAGTGACTTTTATTCAAAAGCAGACTTTGGTGTCCCCAAATTTTCTCTTAACTTATTTATTAAACTTGACTAAATATAGAAAGTGTTTTAAAAAGAGAGACCCAAATCTTGTATATAGACTCTTTTTAGATTTTGCCTCGACAAGGATTTACACATCCTTTTCCTACTTTGTTTATTTAATTTTAATATTGTATGCTTAGTTTATTGTTAAGCAGGTAAAAACCACATTATATTAATTTGTGATTATGGTTTTGTTTTCTTATTTTTATTTTAAAATAGTTTGGATTTCAGTTTAGGATTTCAGTGATTATCAGGAGCAGGAAACATAAACCGTTAACCACACGCTCTTATATTAAACAAAATCTCAAATTGATAACCTGTCAGAAGGTTCAGCTGCCCATCATCACAATACTCAAGTTAGCTTTGTTAAACATTAGATCTCTATCCGGGAAGTCTTTTCTTATCAATGACTTCATCACTGACCATAATTTACACACTCTTTTTTTATCAGAAACTTGGCTAGATGAAAATAACAAAACAACTGCATTGATAGAATCTACTCCTCCAAATTACAATTTCTTAAGTGAGAGCAGAAAACACAGACGAGGTGGAGGTGTAGCCACCATTTTTCACAACTCAATGAACTTTAAAAAGGTAACCCTGGGGACGTTTGATTCTTTTGAATACCTAGCCACCCAAATAAATGAGCCTAACAAAGCTTTATTTCTAAGTTTATAAAAACCACCAAAACTTAACTCTAACTTCTTTAATGATTTCAATGACCTTCTTTCTGTAATATGTATAGACTATGACCAACTAATCATTGTGGGGGATTTTAACATCCATACCGACAACCCCCAAGATAGACAAGCAAAAACATTAGATGATACTCTCCACTACTTCGGCCTGATCCAACATGTCAAACAACCAACACACAATAAAGGACACACTCTGGACTTAATTATCAGCAAAGGTTTGAATATTTCCAACATCTCTTTAATTAATATTGCATTATCTGACCATTTCTGTATTTTCTTTGAAAGTACCATCTCTGCTAAATTATCCAGCCACAGTAAGACAACTATAAAAAAGCGTTTTCTAGGGGACAGTTCAGTAGAAACCTTTAAACGTATTTACCCTTCCATCACATCCCCCTCATCTCCCAACTCAAACTCAGTAGATAAGCTGGTAGATAATTTCCTTGCGAAAATCTCAGACATCATGGATTCCATTGCTCCAACTAAAGTGAAAGTAGTCTCAGGTAGAAAGAAGTCTCCGCGGACAAGTAATCCACTGGTACGTAGTGAAAAAAGAGAGTGTCGACGCGGCGAGAGAAAATGGCGGAAAACTCGACTCCAGGTTCACTGAGATCTACAAAGAGAGACTGAATAGATATCAGCTAACTATAAAAGATGCAAGGGAATCGTTCTTTTCTGAATCATCAACAGAAACATTGATAATGCACGGACTCTATTTGCAACAGTGGAAAGACTAACTAATCCTTAAGTGACAGTAGCCCCTGAACTAAACTCTACCAGGGCCTGCAATGAATTTGGCAGCTTTTTCACTGAAAAGATTCTAACAATCAGACGGTCAATCTGTACCTCAATATCGAACCCACAACCAGTGCCATTCCCAATCAACAACAATGTAGAGAAAATGTCTGAATTCCACGAATTAAACCAGAACAGCCTTAAAAAAAATAATTGTCCAATTAACCTCCTTCTCCTGCTGTCTTGATATCCTACCCACAGCTTTTCTAAAGAAAGTTCTTCCTGTTATTGTGTCTGATCTTGTTCAAATAGTGAACTCATCCCTCCTGTCAAGTGTCTTCCCCCAGGCTTAGTTAGTTAGTTATTAAACCACTACTAATGAAGAAGAATCTGGACAACACGTTAATGCAGAACTACAGGCCAATCTCTAATCTTCCAATCATCAGTAAGATTATTGAAAAAGCGGTGTTTCAGCAGTTAAATGGCTTCATAACAATGACAAACCGTTTTGATGTTTTTCAGTCTGGTTTCCGTGCTCACCACAGCACCGAGACTTCCCTCGTCAAAGTATTCAATGACATCTGCATAAATACAGACTGTGGTAGAACCACAGTGCTGGTTCTGTTGGACCTCAGTGTAGCATTTGACACTGTTGATCATCATATACTATTAGAACGACTGGAGACCTGGGTTGGACTTTCTGGTACACTACTTGGCTGGTTTGAGTCTTACCTAAAGAACAGGGACTTCTATGTTTCAATAGGAAACGTTTCATCAGAACAAACAGAAATCACATGTGGGGTGCCCCAGGGCTCCATCCTGGGGCCCCTCTTATTTAATATCTACATGGTCCAACTAGGCAAGATTATAGCAACCAATAACATTAGCTACCATAACTACGCGGATTACACTCAGCTTTACATTACAATGTCACCAGGTGACTCTGAACCCATTCAAACCCTAAATCAATGCATTGACCAAATAAATTGTTGGATGTGCCATAACTTGCAACAAGGACCTCGAAAAACTCATCCATGCGTTTATCTTTAGTTGGATTGATTACTGCAACAGCATCTTCACAGGTCTGCCTAAAAAGTCAATCAGACAGCTGCAGCTGATCCAGAACGCTGCTGCTCGCGTCCTCACTAGAACCAGGAAAGTAGATCACATCACCCCAGTTCTAAAGTCCTTACACTGGCTCCCTGTAGCTCAGAGAATAGACTTCAAAATACTCCTACTAGTTTATAAATCATTACATGGCTTACCACCAAAATATGTTCAAGACCTGTTGTCACGATACCAACCACCTAGACCACTCAGGTCCTCCAACTCTAGCCTACTAAACATCACTAGACTCAGAACTAAACATGGAGAAGCAGCTTTCAGTTTCTATGCTCCCCTTATCTGGAACAGACTTCCTGACGAGTGTAGAGCTGCTGAAACTCTGAACTGCTTTAAATCGAGACTAAAAACCCATCTGTTTAGAATTGCCTTCGATTAAAGGATTGATGTCATATGCATGAAATGTGATCATGCTCTCCTGCTTTATTGATCTTTCTCTTGCTTTATTGTGTATCATGTGTAATGTGTGTTTCATTTACTTTAATTTCCATTGCTTTTTGTTTTTTAAATCACCAAATCATGTAAAGCACCTTGAATTACCCTGCTGTTGAAAGTGTGCTTTACAAATAAAATTGCCTTGCCTTTCCTTTATGGCCCACAAGTACTTTTGACTTGATTTTGGTCATCGTGCCAAAAGGTTTGGAAATCACTGCTCTAGAGAGATTAAAGATAAATGGTCTATGACCCCTCTCTCTGTAAACTCAAACTTTTGTCTATCAACAAAAAGAGGGTTTTACAAAGTTTCGACAGCAGAGGCACTGTGAATGTCATTACTTGTGATTTAGTTTTAAATAAATATTAACATAGGATTTTATTCCCAGATGAATAAATTCACTAAAGTTAAAGGATAGAGTTTTCTCAGATTTGTCAGTGAGATTTTGCAACTAATAAAACATTTCATTTTAGGCTTTTTATCTATCTTTTTCGAGACTGTCAATAAATACCACTGCCACTGTTTGACAATAGTAGGGTTACACATTGAACAAATACAACTGTTTGTTAGGATTTTCAGTCACAGACGTTCCTGATAATTTTATTTTTTAATGCCATTTTCCCAAGGAAGGAATAAGTTCAGATACTTATTTTCCCAGGAGTCTTTCCAAAATGTTACTTAAAAAATTTTTTGGAAACATTTTTTAACTCTTTTCCGTACCTCTTTGGATCTATGAATAAGAAAATGTATACAGGATGTAGCCATTTAGTATTTCACAGTATTCCTCCAGGGACTCATGAGCTGCTTTGAGTTAAAATTTGAGTATTTTATAAAATTGTATACTACATTTTTTTAAATATCAAACTACAGTTTTTACATAGACTACATTTTTCTGTATTTAAGATTTAATCTGATTTGTTAGTTTTAATCTGACATTAAAGTTTAAGGCTTGCCTTTAACAGGAAGAAACCTCCAGCAGAACCTGACTCAGTACAAGCTGCCTTCTGCCACGACCATCTGGGGGTTTGAGAAGACACAAAAAAGAAACAGAACTGATCTAGTAGTACTTTCTATGTTGACGAAAGTAAAAAGTTGTTAACCACAATTTCACTCTTGCTGTATTATTAGACACATTGAATAGTTTATTTGCATATTTCTGTCACACACAAAAAAATAAATACTCCAAAGCCACAGAAAAACTACATATAGATATCTCTACTATTTATCCTAATGGCATGTTACTAACTGTTTGTTACCACCTTAACCTATTTACTTCAGTGTAAATATGCCATAAGGGCTCTTGTTAAAGAAACCTGTGCCAGCTCTAATCCATTTGACTTTGCACAAACATCTAACTTATAACACCTCACAGCCTGAATGTTACATTTTATTTGAATTCATTGCTCTCCAAGTGCCATTTGATACTGGTAAAATATTCTGATTAAGAGGCCACAACTGGTTGGAACTGTAAATAACTGAGTATGCATGTAGAAACAATATTTGCACTCCCACTAAGCAGGCAGAGTACAGGTACATCACACTCAGCATGTCTTTTATACCGTCAATGCTTTTATCTCATCTCTGTTAATAAACTTCCTGTTTAAACCCTTTGTCTCCCCCTGGTGGTGCGGAGTTACAAGTGGTCATAAATGCAAAGCAAATGTGTGAAGAGTTCTCTCTTTTTCTTTGTTCCACCGGTTTGTCTTTCAAAGTTTGTTTATAGCGATTTCCTGGCAAATCTCTTTGAAGTATGAACTTATTTTGAGTTAGAAACTGTAATAGCCATCTAGCTGAACGATCTCTAAAAAACCCTGAAAATCCCCAGACCTCAATATTCCCACCTTGCTATGAAGGTGGGAGGATTCCCCCCCCCCCCCCCCCCCCTTTTTGGGCAATGGACTGCAAACAGAGAGAGAATGCCAACCTCTCTTTGTCACTGTTTCACTAAATAACTGATGATCCAATAGGAATTCCTATTATAGCCCAATTGCCATATTTAGGTGTGCCTTTAACTTTTAAGGGAAAGACAGAAAATATGTAAAAGTAAACATTAGAGGTAATATGTCCAATGCCTCTCCCCTGGGCTGCCACCTTGTCAGGGTGGAGGGGTTTGAGTGTCCCAATGATTCTTGGAGCTAAGTTGTCGGGAGCTTTCTGCCCTTGGTAGGGTCACCCATGGCAAACTGGTCCTGGGTGAGGGATCAGACAAAGTGCAGCCTGTGGACCCCTATGATGAGCACCATAAATGGACCTAGTGTTCCCTCGCCCGGATCCGGGTCGCCGGGGCCCCGCTTTGAAGCCAGGCCTGGAGGTAGGGCACCTTTTCGAGCACCTGGTGGCCGGGCCTTTACCCATGGAGCCCGGCGGGCTCAGCCCGAAGAGGTTACATAGGCCCCCTTCCCATGAGCTCACCACCTGTGGGAGGGGCCATAGGGGTCAGGTGCAATGTAGGATGGACGGGGACCTTGGCGGTCCGATCTTCACCTGCAGAAGCTGGCTCTTGGGACATGGAACGTCACCTCTCTGGATGGGGAAGGAGCCGGAGCTGATGTGCGAGGTTTAGAGGTTCCAAATGGACATCGTCGGACTCGCCTCGACGCATGGTTCTGGCCCTTGAACCCGTCTTCTCTAGAGGGGTTGAACTCTTTACCACTACGAAGTTGCCCCCGTTAAGAGGCGCCGAGCTGGGGTGGGCATACACTCAGGTGAGGAAAGGGGCAGAGCGGTCCACTGACCACTACCTGGTGGTGAGTCGGCTCCGGTGGTGGAGGAGGATGCCAAACAGACCTGGGAGGCCCAAACATGTTGTGATGGTCTGCTGGGAACGTCTGGCAGAGTCTCCTGTCAGAAGGAGTTTCAACTCTCACCTCCGGCAGAATTTTGAACACATCCCGGGGGAGGCGAGGGACATTGAGTCCGAGTGGGCCATGTTCCATGCCTCCATTGTCGAGGCTGCTGACCGGAGCTGTGGCCACAAGGTGGTCGGTGCCTGTTGTGGCGGCAACCATGGAACCCGCTGATGGACATCGGTGGTGAGGGATGCTGTCAAGCTGAAGAAGGAGTCCTATCGGGTGTTTTCGGCCTGTGGGACCCCGGAAGCAGGCCAAGCGGAGTGCGGTACGGATGAGGCAAAAACTCAGGCATGGGAGGAGTTTGGAGAGGCCATGGAGAACGACTTCCGTGCGGCTTCGAGGCGATTCTGGTCCACCATCCGGCGTCTTATGGGGGGAATGTGGTCTGCCACCAACACTGTTTACAGTGGGGGTGGGGGTGTTCCTTAAGGCTCTGGATGATGTGGGGGCGTGTTGGTTAACGTGGCTCTGCACTGTTGTGTGGGCATTGGGGGCAGTTCCCTTGGATTGGCAGACAGGGGGTGGTGGTCCCCCTGTTTAAAAAGGGGGACCACAGAGTGTGTTCCAAATACAGGGGGATTACACTTCTAAGCCTCCCTGATAAGGTCTGTTCAGGGGTTCTGGACAGGAGGGTCCGACAGATAGTCCAACCTCGGATTCAGGAGGAACAATGCGTTTTTCGTCCTGGCCGTGGAACACTGGACCAGCTCTACACCCTAAGCAGGGTCCTGGAGGGTGCGTGAGAGTTTGCCCAACCGGTCTACATGTGTTTTGTGGACTTGGAGAAGGCGTTCGACCGTGTCCCTCGGGGAGTCCTGTTGGGGGTACTTCGGGAGTATGGGGAACCAGGTCCCTTGATACGGGCTGTTAGGTCTCTGTACGACCGGTGTCTAGGTGCATTGAACTGAAATTAACCGTGCATAGGTTAAGTTTGAAAACCAGCTTGAAATATGCTGTAACTAAGACATACTCGTATTCCCAATAAGTTAAACAAGAATGTTGACTATTGCTCTGCACTTTCTACTTTTAAACAAGGTGGCGATGTGTTTACAGAATAAAGTGTGTATAATTTTATAAGAGAAATTTCTCGCAAGTTAACTGTTTTGTTTTCCAGCTGAATTGGTAAGAATACTCTGACCTCGTTTGACCTTTCTCTTAATTTTTCCAACATTAAATGTTTTAATTTTCTGTAAAACAATAATTGAATCAAATCCTTCAAACAATCAAACATGGCCAAAAGATGGAAAATATCTGCTTTCTTAATTTTTCTGTTTTTATGACATAACAACAAACACACCAAATCCAACTCCTGTTTTAGTACTATTTAAAAATGTCTATCAGCAGCATGGAGATAATTAGACAGCTTTTCGCATTTTACTTTTTAAAAATATTTTCTATGGTGGTACCTTATATATCGACAATCTATGGGTGGCATGTGTTTTAAAAGAAGCGGAGAACTGCTGCTATAAACAAAAGTCAAAAATCATTTTGACCTCCATGCCCATATTGAGTATATGTAAACTTCTGACAAGTACAGTACATTAAAACTACCTTCATGAAATTCTTATATTTTGATACATATTTTTGACACATTACAGTGGAGTAAAAAAATACAGGGAACATTTAATTGTACTCTGTTAAATATTTCTAAAAAAACTGTTTGAATATTTGCCAAAAGGGCACTTCTTCTTACTTCTGACCAGAAAAAGTAGTGACTTTAACTGAAAATATTGTGCCGCTTTTCTAAAAATTTAAAGGCTTTTAATACAATCTAGCCAGTGAAAAATACACCTGTTCCTGTCAATCTCTCACGTATTCTTATGTCAGAAGTCCTTGTTTAACTGATGGGAAATTACTCCAATGAAAATGAGCATGGAGAACTCGTGATGCACGCTTTGGTTCCCTCTTGACCAATCAAATTGGTGTTGACATGAGTTGACAACCAATCAGATTTCGGGGGTGGGACAAATATTGAAGGAGCGCGAACGGTTAAGGACAACTATGGGAAAATGGCGATTGTGTAGTTTAGGTATGCGAGTAAAGTGTCGACTAGACTTTTAACTAGTCTGAAAAATGTATTTTTGACGTTCGAGAGTGTTTGTTTCATAGCGCGGGCGTTACGTTGTTTCAATAAGAACCGACAAAACATACGTAAAGCTTCCCATTTTACAGACAGCTGTATCATAACGTTGTTGTTTGCTAGCAGGTAGCTATTAGCGTAGAAACATGGAGTTAACCCACAAGAAGCACTTAAAACTAAACTAAAGTCATTGCGTGAAAGAGCGGATATATCTAAACCGCTAAGCTTGGGACAGCTTTCTCGGCCAACATTTTACCAAAACGCACCAATTTTAATGCCGTTTCATTGAGCCAAGCGTTGCTGCCTTTACAGACAGATTTAACAGTATGGTTCTGCACAACCTAGTGTTTGTATTCGATGTTGATTATGAAGATTGCGAGTCAGGCCATCGACTGGAGGTCAGAAACAACTTAGTTAAACGGGGGATACTGAATATCCTGTTGTATTTCGGGTACAGATATGGGTTTGAGAAAGTCCGCTGGGGTTATACGTTTTTCCAGGCGAAGGCTGGTCGCAATGCCAGCGTCAGATCGAGGGGATCCGACTTCAGGGAGCTGCGACACAAAACGTTTGAGGACTTCGAACAAGAGTTCGAAGCGAGATTTGACGCGAAGGAAAAAGCGTGTCCTTCTCAACAGAAGCAGCAGTCCAGTAAATCAGCTTCGGTTCAAAACGCTCTCAGGGAAACTCTGTTGGACTTCCAGTGGGACCGACCGGACATCACCTCTCCGACCAAACTTTCACTGAGGCCCAGGAAATCCGTCCGTGTCGGCAAGCTCGGCCTGTCTCAAGAAAGCGACCCTTTAAGCAGCAGTGGGAGGAACGTTGTGTTCGTGGTCTCACGGTGTCCCCGTTCGAGAGCACATCTTTTGGACTACCTGTCTGCAAAAGATGACGGTGACCTGCCGGCAGATGTGACCGAGTGTATCCTGCCGAGGAGCCTAAACGACATGCTTGTTCAGCATCAAGTTGTTCTACACTGGATTGACAGTCGATCACATTTTGAGGTGAGTTCTGTGGCCTTGTGCTGCTCCCAGTGGAAGATTTCCATACAGAGCTCAGGAACCTCAATATCGTAGTTAATAATAATAATAATAAAATCTTAATATCAAGATTTAGGTGCTGAAGCTTGCATTTATTGTTTATTTCTCTAATTTATATACCGTTTTGGGATGTGTATTGGCAAGAATCTGGTGATACTATATGTATCGATACAGGGGAGAAGGTAGGACATATTGCGATGCTATGAGTAAGACTATATCCAGTTTTATTACTAGATCTAGTTGATCCACTGGAACAAAGAAGGTGGAAAAAAAGGCCACCAGCTACCAGTCATACTTTTATTCATCATTAATGGTTCCATTCAAATAATAATAATAAAAAAAATCCGATACATTGGTTTTGAATATTGATACAATATCGTGACATAAAATATCTCAATATATCGACGTATCGAAATTTTGTTACAACACAACATACCATCTAAATTATAAATACAGGAGTAGTTATTTACATAAACCTTTCCAGATTAAAAAAAAAAAATCTCTTAGCAAGCTGCTGAGAAACAATTCTTTTTTGTTTGTTTGTTTAGTAGCCATTAACAAGCTTCTAGCAAAATTCCGCTTGGATATTTTGTTTTGGAAAAGCCGTTCCAAAACTCTGATGTTAATTGTTCTAAAATCAGTTTTGGTGATTTGGGAATTATTGTCCTGTTGGCCAAATGGCTTAATCTTTGTCCCTCGTGACCTTGAAATCTTTCTCTGAAAAACATTTTCACTTGCTCATATGGACTGCTTCTAATTTCAGACATGCTTGAAGGTGTACATTTTTCATTTTGTTTTTCGTCTTCGTCGGGAGCCTCTCTGTCCATGGCAATATGACACCTGATTTCCCAGCATCCCATTAGTCTAGAGTCACCTGTACCTGCGCCTGGAAAACCACCCATTTTTAATGAGTTCCACCAATTCTGATAGTGAAAGACTTCCAGAAATATACCTGAAGCATGTTGGTGGCTTCGAAGTGTTTTTTTTTTCTTTTCTGCAACTTGGCGAAGGACATTTGGCTTTTTACAGGCAGTGGTACATGTTGTCTGAGCTCCTATACATCATTTTAAGCCGGTGATTATTGGAGAAAATGTCCGTGTAGTTCGATTTTGATCAGACAGGTGTTGTTTTCAAAGTCCGCTGAAGTGGTTTGTTGTATCATCAACCCACACTGAAAAAAGAACTGCTTACTATGAGTGAATGTAAACATCTGAAAGGCAAGATAAATTCATAACTTCTAGAACGTTTCACTGTTAATCTTAGAAATTTAGTGTTTTGGTATATTGACACAAATTTGGGGTTTTTTTTGCAATGAAGGCTAGAAATTAACTATAAATGTTCTTGATAGGTTAAAAATTTGTGTTCTTAATAGGCAGCACGACTTTAGAAACGGGAAAACAAAAATCACCAAAACTGATTATGACTGATCATTGAATTGAGGTATTTCTACCACTGCTTCATGCCACAGATTTTTTTCTTTACTTTTACAATGTGTCCAAATATATCTGTGGCAGTCTGGCTTATCTGGTGATCAAACTGTGTATGGTCAAACATTTCCATAACAACACTCCTAAACCTTGTATACAGCCTTTCCCAGGAGAGATGACGCTGTTCTCACTTAAAGAGTGGACCAATGCCCCATTAAAGTAAAGAATGTCATGAAAGTTCATTTGTGTGTCAGGCCAATACTTTTGGCTAACGTAGCGCACATTTCAGATTTTAATGGCTGTTTTATTTCTCATCTTTCTCTGCTTCCATTTATAAGGAAGAGTTTCTTTGTGATCTGGAATGTTTGAGATTCTACTCAATTCCTGTTTCTACACAAATCTAGTCAATTGCAACTTTTTGTCTTATTTCAGCTTATGAGCTGCGAGGACTGTTTTGGTTCTGACAAGCTGTCTGCAGTTCTAGACCAAGCGGGTGGCAGAGTGATCCCTGTGGTCGCCTTGTTGAACCTCTGCTGCGATCACAAACCAGACCCAGGATTCCAGAGAGAAACCTCCTTCTTCTTCAACTCCAGCGTTGGATACCTCCTGTCATCCGAAAGGCTTTACCGCCTGGCTTTTCCTGCCGTAGCTGGTGTTCTACAGTGGGATCAAGGTTTGTAGAAACTAGGGGTGTAACCGTATGCCAAAAACCTTGGTTCGAAACCTTGGTTTCAATTTCACGGTTAGGAAAAAAGTAGTTTTTGTGTAATGACATTTAAAATAAAGCTGTACTTGCAGTAAATTTTCCCAACAAATTGTTTTTGGATAACATAAAAGTGTATATAATAAAAATATACATGAGCTATACCAACACTTAATTTCCCTCTGGGATCAATAAAGTATTTTTGAATTTGAATATAAAAGAAATGTATAACATAACAGTTTAAATATTTAGTTTTTTAGGAAAGTACAACATCAATACTTTGGCTTTCTGCCAAAGTCAAGACAATCTGGAATATGAAATGAATATTTTAGACTGTGTCAACAGTGGTAACAGGTTAATCGGGGGTTAATGGGTTACCTGAGCCAGCTGATGGGATGTCGCATGAGTTATGCAGGTGGTTACAGCACACTGCTCGTCTAATGGTTTAATCACCGCTGCAGAGTTCCTTTTTTCTGAGGAGCCGTAGTTTCCAACTCCTGAGTTTCTCTCGCTTTCATGTGTTTTATACCCTTTTGCCTTTTATACCCTTTTGTATGCGTGAAAGCAAAATATGTTGTTTGATAGATACCTTTATTTTAGTATTTATGTGGGACACTATGGGGGCGGGGGGTGTTGCGCCTTCCGTTTGATTCTGTTAAACCTTCCAGCTACGATACGAGCAATGAGGGCAGCTAAGCGGTGTCCTTCGGCTCAGTAACATCTGTAGTAGCTAACAGCAACCAACGATGCTAATGGAAGTGGATAACCAGGTAACATGAAAAGGCATTGTTCTGTAACACCGGGAAGCCAACGTGTCCCCACACTGTAAGCTTTGACAACAGATGAAGGCATTCCATCTCCTGCTCTCAATTACGAGTCGCTGGTCAAAACTTCTGCTAGCAGGAGGCTGCATTCTATTTGTTTACAGTTGCTGCCTAAATTGCAACGCAGTTATGCTTCCACGTGGAAACTTGGTACGCCTCTGTGCCGTACCCAAGATTCTGTACCAAAAAAGCTGAATACCGGAACCATTACACCCCTAGTAGAAACAGATTATGTTTTGTAATACAGTTAATACGCAGATTAGTATTTGTTGGACATTGGAAAACTTAATTCATTTATCTAAATATCTTAAAAGAAACTTTGTCATCTGTCAGTCACAAATGTACTCAAATTGAAACATATCATTTTCTGTGTTTACAAACTCTTCAATTTTTCTAATCGTTCTCTAGAAAAGTGGTTCTCAAATGGGGGTACATGAAGGCCCTCCAGGGGGTACCTAAGAAAATATACATATATTTAAAAAGTAGCATTCATGCAAAAATCCTTTAAAAATCCTTATTTAATAAATATTTCAGGAAAATATAAGTTCATGAAAATAATTTTATATTCAGTAGGCTATTCAATTTCATTATCCTAAAACCCCAGAGTCTCCCCTATACCAGGATGCTCCGACCCAACCTGTCATATGCCGCCTGGCATCACCTGTCAATCACTTGCATCAGCGATGGAGTCGTGGTTGAAGCGTAGAAGCAATTCTTCCTCCAGAGGCCTCCACAACAGCAACCAAAGCCCTGAAAGCCTCTTATGCAGTGTCTTTGCTCGTAGCTAAAGCCAAGAAGCCATTCACTGTCGCGGAAGACCTGCTCCTTCCAGTGGCTGTAGTTTTAGCTGAGACTATGCTGGACAAAAACGCAGCGGAGAAATGAAAGACTGTGCCTTTGTCAAATTTCAATTCAATTTCAATTCAGTTTATTAATATAGCGCCAATTCACAACAGATGTCATCTCAAGGCACTTAACAAGAAGTTATTTCAATACATTTATACAAACATTCCAATCAGTTAAAAAGTTTCCTATTTAAGGAATCCCAGCAGATTGCGTCAGTCATTGGCGTGAGGTTGGGCCCCGTTGATACAGACTTTCCAACCACAGCAATCCTTCAGCAATCCCTCATACTGAGCAAGCATACCATACCAATTTATTTATAAAGCACATTTCTACACAGCCGAGGCCGACCAAAGTGCTGTACAGTATTAAAAAACATATGCAGCCAAACACTCAAAAAGAAATATTAAAATAGCACAGTGAATACCATAAAATAACAAAATAAAATAAAACAGGGACCTAGCAGACTAGGCCAAATTAAAAGCCAAAGAATAAAAATGAGCCTTCAAGCGTGATTTAAAAACAGAAAGAGAGGGGGCCATCCTCACTGCCAGAGGAAGCTGGTTCCAAAGATGAGGCGCACAGAGCGAGAATGCACGTTCTCCACGTGCCCTCACCCGAGCCCCTGGGACCTGCAAGAGGCGTTGGTCTGCTGACCAAAGGTTCCGACCCGGTATGTAGGGCTGAACCATCTGAGACAAGTACGGGGCCACATACAAGTAAAGTGATTTAAAAACAAAAAGTAAAATCTTAAACTGTATGCGATAACGCACCGGGAGCCAATGCAGGCGGGCCAGGACGGGAGTAATATTTTCCCTCCGTCTACTGCTAGTTAAAAGGCGGACGGCCGCATTCTGCACCAGCTGAAGGCGCGCCACTGCAGCAGAGGTAGATCCATAAAAGAGGGAGTTTGCATAGTCCAAACGCGAGATTACAAATGCGTGAATCACCGTATGGAAGTCGCGCCTAGTCAGGATGGACTTCATATTAGACAGCCGGCGAAGCTGAAAAAAGCAAGAGCGAACCACCTGACTGATGTGGGAGTCCATCTGCAATTCAGGGTCCAAAATAACCCCAAGGTTTGTAACGGTCGGCTTCAATAAGTTATAAAAACAGGGTGGCAGAGCAGGGCTACCTGCAGTGGAAGAGGGAGGAACAAATAAAATCGCCTCCAATTTGGACGAGTTCAGATGTAAAAGATTGTTAGAAAGCCAGCCCTTCACGTCGTTCAGGCAATCCACAGCAGATTGCACTGACTCTTGTGGTTTAAAAGAAATGTAAAATTGGAAGTCGTCAGCATACAAGTGATAAAACAGGCCGTATCGTCTAAAAATGGCTGCCAAAGGGAGAATATAAAGGTTAAAAAGCAGAGGTCCTAAAATAGAGCCCTGGGGGACCCCACAGGGCAGAGAGGAGACTCCAGATGAGTAATCCCCCAACCTCACACAAAAACCTCTGTCATTAAGGTAAGATCTGAACCAGTTGAGGGCAGTTCCTTGAATGCTCACCACCTGGTTCAGACGGGACAGAAGAATGGAATGGTCAACAGTGTCAAACGCCGCTGTAAGGTCCAGCAAGACCAGAAGGGCATAGGACCCTGAATCCGTTGACCCCAAAACATCAAAAAAAACGTTGAGAAGGGCAGTCTCAGTACTGTGACCAGCCCGAAACCCAGATCGCAAGGAATCTAGAATGTCAAAAGTCTGCAGTTGGATAGTTGGACAGCTGAATAAAAACAGCCTTCTCTAGAAGCTTTGATAAAAATGTAGCGAAGGTGGAGAGGAAAAACTCCCCTTTAACAGGAAGAAACCTCCAACAGAACCAGGCTCAGTAGGAGCGGCCATTTGCCACGACCGTCTGGGGGTTTGAGAAGACAGAGCAGAGACACAGAAGGAACAGAAGATCTGATATAAGAGAACTTTCTATGTTACAGAAAGTAAAAAGTTGATAACAGGACACAGTGGATGTTCAGTTACTGGGAGCATCATCCCAGTCGATGCCCCCCGTCCAACAGGGCATTGCAGCCAAGCAGGATACCAGACCAGGTGTATCTTCTATGGAGAGAAAAACACTGAGAGAAAACAAAGTTAACAGTCGAAATAACAGAATGTACTGTAATACAACTGGAGAGTAGTAGTAGAAAAGGAAGTAGCAGAGTGAAGAAAATTGGTAAGTCTGTCCTTTAGCAGTCTAAGCCTATAGCAGCATAACTACAGAGATAGCTCAGGATGACCTAAGCCACTCCAAATATAAGCTTTATCAAAAAGGAAAGTTTTAAGCCTGGCCTTAAAAGTAAACAGAGTGTCTGCCTCACGGACTAAAGCTGGGAGCTGGTTCCACAGGAGAGGAGCCTGATAACTAAAAGATCGGCCTCCCATTCTACTTTTAGAAATCCTAGGAACTGCAAGTAAACCTGCAGTCTGAGAGCGAAGGGCTCTGTTAGGAATATATGGAACAATTAGATCTCTGATGTATGATGGAGCTTGATTATTAAGGGCTTTGTATGTAAGAAGAAGGATCTTAAATTCTATTCTGGATATAACAAGGAGCCAATGGAGTGAAGCTAAAACAGGAGAAATGTGATCTCTCTTTTTAATATTCATCAGAACTCTTGCTGCCGCATTTTGGATCAACTGAAGGCTTTTAATGGCATTTTGTGGACTACCTGATAGTAAAGAATTACAGTGGTCCAGCCTTGAGGTAACAAATGCATGGACTAGTTTCTCAGCTTCACTCCTGGACAGGATGTTTCTAATTTTAGCCATATTCCGGAGGTGAAACGAGATCTTAGAAACCTGTTTAATATGAGATTTCAATGTCAAGTCTTGGTCAAAAACAACGCCGAGGTTCTTTACGTTATTACTGGGGGCCAATTTAATGCCATCCAGATGAAGTGATTGACTAATCAGTTTCTTTTTTAGAACTTCTGGTCCAAAGACAGCAACTTCTGTTTTGTCAGAATTTTAAAGCAAAAAGTTTAGATTCATCCATGTTTTTATGTCTTCCAGACATGCCTGTAATCTACCTAACTGACTGGGTTCATCAGGATTTATGGATAAATATAGTTGTGTATCATCGGCATAGCTGTGGAAATTTATCCCATGCTGTCTAATGATTCTACCAATTGGGAGTTTATATATATATGGTGAAAAGAATTGGTCCAAGCACAGAACCCCGTGGAACTCCACAAGTAACCCTTGAGATTGAAGAAGATTGATCATTTAGATGAACAAACTGGAATCTGTCAGACAAATATGATTTAAACCAGCCTTGTGCTGTTCCTTTGATCCCTGCAACATGTTCAAGCCTTTCTAAGAGAATATTATGATCGACTGTGTCAAAAGCAGCACTGAGATCTAACAAAACCAGAACAGACACCAGTCCATTATCTGAGGCCAGATTACACTATTTTCCGCAGAATAGATACAATGGGAACAGACATTGTCGAGCAAATTGTGGGAAAACTTAGCGACTCCTTTCATTCCAGCTGGATGAATCCACAGATGTCAGTGGAAATACACAACTTGTTGCTTTTGTGGGGTACGTTGATACTGACAACATTTATGAGCGCATGCTATTCTGCAAAAGTTTGGAGAGGAAAACAACAGCAGAGGACATATTTAATGTTGTCAATGCCGCTTTCTGTGAATACGGTTTGAGCTGGAAATCCTGCAGCAGCATCTGTACAGACGCGGCAGCATCAATGACGGGCAGCGCGTAAGGACTAATGGCACGCATTAAAAAAGAAGACCCAGACGTGATGTGGACTCACCGTGTCATACACAGGGAGGCATTGGCATCCAAGAAAATAAGCCCTGTGTTACATGACGTTTTCAACAGCAGCATCAAAGTGATCAACTTCATTAAGTCAAGGCCGCTTAATGCACGCCTGTTTTGCCGCCTCCACGAAAATATGGGAGCAGAACACACAGCTGCTGCTGCTCACAGAAGTGCACTGGTTCTCTGGAGGGAGAATACTCAACCGGCTGTTGGAATTAAGATCGGAAGTACACGCCCTATCTGACTGAGCACAGATCTCCCCATGCCACCTTGTTCCAGGACACAGACTGGCTTGCAAAGCCGTGGTATCTGGCAGATATGTTCAGCAAACTAAACGAACTGAATACGTCTCTGCAGGGCAAGGACACCAGCATTTTAAACCTGTATGACAAGGTGGGTGGCTTCCTGAAGAAAGCAGAGCTGTGGAGAAGGGCCTGTGCACAGGAGGATTTGATTCAGGATTTTCATTCCTACTTTCCTGACATGGAGGAGAAATCTGCACAGCTGGATTGGGTGAGAAACCCATTTCTCTTGTCCGAAGCGAGCTCCCTGTCACCTATCAGGAAAGGCTCTTGGAAGTGTTATCTGATCGTGGCCTCCAGATGAAGTTTGCCACGTTCACACTTTCACAGTTTTGGTTGTATGTGAAGCAGGAACACCCTGACCTGGGACAGAAAGCTTTGGAGCAGCTACTACCCTTTGCCTCCACATATTTGAGGCCTCCTCTCTTCAATGACACTGATCAAGACAAAGCCGAGAAACAGACTGTGCCTAGAGAAGAGCTTGATCCCAGCGGTTGCCTCCCTGCCACCAAGGATGAAAAAAATCCTCAGTGAAGTGTCTCACTAAAATGTCTGCAAAAACACTCCGTTCCGTGCAACAATGCAATATTCAGTGTTAATAGATTGTAATGTTAAGATGTTGGTCTTCTTTTTGATTCTTAAAAATATATTTTAAGATTTATATTTGTTTTTAGCAATTACTGCTTTTATTTAAAATTAAGTTAATGATTTCTTTTTGAGAACAGATCTTTACTATGATCCCAAAAGAGGACACTTTATGTTAATTATTTTTATGTGCACAAATCTTTATTTATAATGAAGTTATTTATCTCTTTCTAGTTATATATTTTTATTTTTACATAGCGTAAGATACATTTTTTCCACATTTATGGAGCTTTAAATTGTTAATAAGGTTTTAAATGGTTATATGGTCACTGTTTTCGCTAAATTAGTTTGAATCACTACACTGTAGTGATGATAAATATTTCCAATACATTTAGTTATCGATTATTAACATTTAAAATGTGCGAAATAGTTATTTTTTTCAAATGTTTGGATTTTGTAAGTGTTTATCAGTTCCAAAGCTTAATAAATCAGTCACTGATGGCACAGTGCTGTTTTAGGTCTTTTATTTTTAAATAAAAAAATAATAATTTTACAACCGAAAATGCTTTGCTCTGGTTAGGCGGTACTTGGCTGAAGGATATTTCACAGGGGGTACATCACTGACAAAAGGTTGAGAACCACCGCTCTAGAACAGTAACACATGGAACACACAGATTCCTGGTGGTAAAAAAAAAAAAGCACATTAGCATCAGTTTATGATTGAGCCTGCTGAGTTTTGTTTTATTTTGTTCTCTTTTCACTGAACTAGGAAACGCAACCCATAACTGCCATGTTGTGTTGGAGCCGGTGTCTCGAGGTCAGCGGTTGCTGCAGGAGTCCGTAGAGGTGTACCTAAAGGGAGTGCTGCAGGGCTGGGATGCTTCGTCGTCGACACAAACCTCCACTGAGTCATGGGTGCTTCAGATCTCCAGCAGCCACGAAGCTGCTGCCTTCCTGCATCTCCTCAGACAGCTGTCTGCTCTGTCTCTTCACATGGTGAGAGATCAAATAAAAGCAGGCGTTTATTCCTCATGAGAGTTTATAAAATAAACTAAACAATATAAATATAAAATGTTTTGCGTGCTCCTGTGCTATCAGCAGGTAAAGGCACCTTAGGGAAATGAATGGCAGCATAATACGGACACAGTCTTCAGGAAAACAAAATTGCACCCATTTCTGACACGAGATTCATAAAAATGTTTTCCTTAAGTGTTTTTTTTTAAAGCAGTGATTGTTGTTTTAGCAGTAATATTTAAAGAGATTTAGTTTTAGAAAGGGCAGTTGACGAGCTCTCTCCCATTTCAGGGTGTTGCCGGTTTTTACAACTGACTAGTGTAAAGATTGCTCGTGCTTATTAATGCCCTATAATCTATCATATTTCATAAGAATCACCTGCTCTAAAGATATTTTAAAACTTTAATGAATGGAAAGGGAGTGTAATACAGAGTTGTCAGGAAATAATACAGCCCCTTTTTTATTACTGTTTAACACCCCAGTGAATGAAAATATTTGACCTGGGAATAAAAAGACAACGGATGTTAATAAATCGACCAGGTGACACAGATGTCATTGTACAAATGAAAGAAAAGATGCGAATTCTCACAAATGAAATTTTCTTTTTTCATAACAAACCTGAAAGGGGTGACATCATTTCTAAGCAGAACCTTAGCTTACCTTAGCACTACTCCAAGTTAGCACCACCAATCCCTCCAATGACCTTAAACCTGACAACGAAATGCACCAATTAAAAATAAACAAGCTTGTTGAAAGTCCTGTGTAAACAGCGCATGTTTATTATTTTTTTATGGCTTAGATTTAATACTATTTATTTTCTGATGTCTGTTCTTATGGGAAAACATAATGACTGACATTTCAGCAAGACTAATGGAAGCAGCTTAAACTATTCGTTCTCTGTACATTCAAGGTCACAGAAAAGTTACTGCTGTAAAAACACAGGTGGATGTCTTATTCCTACAGATTTCATTGCAGGTCCGGTGGGCTTCTCCACCAGGTCAGTTCTAGTGTTAGTTCAGAGCCAGAGCACAAATTCTCCTATAATATAGCCCTTTAAAAATTCTGATCTGCCTTAAAGGCAAGCAGCAAAAACAGTAGAACCAAAGCTGCAGCTGTCCCTCTAATTGTATATATCTAGGGCAATGACAATTTTCAAACAGAAGTGGAAGTTGAATGCAACTGTGTCAGAATATTGGAAAACTGTATGCATTTGCTGACTTTCCCTGATTTTTTATTTTATTTTTCTTACACCCCCCCCCCCCCCCCTCACACAGCTTGCTGAAGTCAATCATAATGGCCTGTTGTGTCCAGCTGTCATCTCGCCGCTTTCACACTCCACAGCTCTACTCACCATTCTCCAGCCAATAATCTGTCAGCATGAGCAGCTCCTGAAGACCAATATCGCTGCCCCTGTCGCAGCTGAAACCTCTGCTGATCTGCCAGATGTGGTGAATAGTGTCCTGGGCGTCATTTATGACATCATGAACGAAGACGACGATGGGACTGACGGTAGGAAATGAAGGGAAGCGAACATTAGAACACCTACTGATGTCACTGAATGCATTTACAGATAAATAAGACGTATCATGTTTTTAGCTATGTTGGGATGAACTGTCCCTAGATTCAAGAAGTTTGTAGTGATTATTTTGCATTTAGCTCTAAATAGCATTGCTTTAGACTTGTTTTTGGTTCAGATGCAACTCTGTAAACAGAAGAGATGTTGCTTATAGAGATATAACACTTCCTCGTGGTAGCCATCCCAAACACGCCATACTACTTTCTTGGATTGAACATTGGATTTATATGTATTTTTAATGCAACACAGTCAACTCTAGACATTTTTAGTTTTCTAAATAATGAACAACAAAAATGTCACATTTAGCTTTATGAAAATATTATACAAAGAGCAAACTGATAAGTGAACAATAGGTAGAGTGCATGTTCCTCCATAACCCATGATTGATAATGATTAAGATGTTTTCCTCTGGGACCACTCACTATCTGGCTGTATTTTTTCTCATTTCATCTTAGTATTTTTTCCTACTTCTTTTTTTTTTACAAAACAAACCTAACATCGTGAACTAAGAACTACACAACCACATCACACAAGAATGGATATAAAAATACAACAACAATGTCACAGAAAAACTCATGGTACCGATTAATCAAGCTCTAGTAATGATAACCTCAGCCCAAGAATATATCTGTAAACACCAGAGACCCCACATCGTTGTGTGTGTGTTAGCATGCTGGTGCATATAAGGTTTCTCCATAAGAGTATTCGATAGCTGGTGTGAGCAGGCATCAATCCATCTCCAAGGAATCGATGCAGACATGAAGGAGATTGGAGCCAAGACGTCCAAAGGACCCCCAGAGCCCCAGGCGGACCCGGGCGGGGCCGACCGCATCCCCCAAGAGAGGAGCAAAGGAGATCCCCAGGGGAACATCCAGCGGCTACTATGCAGTGGCCCGGGGGGCAGCAGTGACGAACCCACGGGCCCAGCCGCGCCAGGGCGGGCCAGTCCATGGACCGGAAGAGCCAGGGGGCACCCCAGCAGAGACCCGACAAGGGACCAGCCGACGAGGGGCCCCCGGCACCGCAGGGGCCGCGGCCGGCCGCCACGCGCCACCACCACCCTGGGCCAATCCCCACCGCCAACATCATAGCGCCCCACCCCTGCCCGCCCCACTGGTAGCCGCAGCGGATGGATAGCATCCCCAGGCCAAGCTCAGCCAGCACCTGGACACCAAGTTGTACAAGCTCCCGAGTCCTGATCCCGCTCAATGCAGAGCGCCGAGACCAGGCATCCAACCCGCCAATGAACTGACCACGCACGGTGCGCACAGAACAGGTGATCGAACGAGCAGAGACGCTGGATCCGTGTCCCGCCGAGCCACCGAGCAGGCACCACCCAACAATCCCAAACCTGGCACCCCTAAAAGAGGTGCCCCAACCAACCAAAGGAAGATATCGGCCCATTGCATCGGCTGACCGACACACCGGCCCCCCCAGGCCAGGCCAGGCACGCACCAGGTCCGAACCGGATTGACTACCGACGCACCAGTAGGTAGGGGCATCCATCACCGGCGGGGAGTGACTGAGGGGAAATTGGCCCCCCATTAAATGTAAGGCCTGAGGTGCGCCAGGCGAGAGGGCAGCCCAAGACCCAACCCGACAGGCAGACAAAGACATACAGACAGTCATACGTTCCCTCCCTCTTAAACACACACATTCTCACTAACTCACCAAGACACCCAAGAAAGGACGCTGTACCCTCACTCATACACCCCATAGACACTTCATGCTCCCAGGTCTAGGTACCGATGCCCCAGTAGAGCCACCAGCCCCCGGACCCAGGAGATGGACCCCCTACCTTCTAGGACGAAGACAAGCAGACCGCCAAGGGCCCCACAGTGGCGAGGCAGCCTGACAGCCCAGGACCCCGACCAGACCACCTGTTCCTCCTCCGGACCCCAACCCCTGATGGCCGGTAGCGAACAGGGGTGTAAGAAGACCCCTAGCCTCTATCCTCCCGCTCGAGTATGGTGTTGATGCGTGTTGCAATAATGTGCATTTAAAACAGAGGGGTGGGATGTGGGGAAGGCAGCCACACATCCCCCAACCCCCACCCCGAGCCCTCAGTGTCTGTATGTGGTTTAACAGTGGGCACCGACACCAGAGGTGAAGCTGATTGAACCGCTCCCCCTCTGGATGCCAAAAAGTGTGCCCACCCCAAAGTCCCTACATGTGTGTCGCATGAAAATGTTATAAGTGGGAGTGTCTAAGTTGTATATTAAAATTGGGACCCAGGACGCCATAGTGATGTGCCCATGCCCCAAGACCCTATATGAGTGGTAAAGTGATGGAGCGGGTGGACAGAGGTGTTGGGGCATGGGGAGGGAAGGACTGGGAGACAAAATGTCTTCCCAGGGAGCCAGCTCCCCCACTGACCCCAATAGGCACCGCTGTTCACCGGGATCCACCAGGGGAGGGAGGCCATGGCACGTTCAACCCGGGACCCACGGCCACAGCACCACCAAGCCCCACGGACCCCAAGGCAGTCCCCCCAGCCCCATCCAAGAAGGAGAACTAACCCCACCCAAACATTCGCTCTACTATCAGAACACAAAAGACACTTGACACCAAGGTTGAGTTCCCCCCCCCCTCCCCCTCGTAGGGGGAGAGCACCTGTCGCTAGTTAGCAATAGCCTCCCCGCCAGCAAAGGAGGCCCCCAGCGCCACCTGCACATCGGAGGCCCCCGCAGCCCAAACCCCGGCGACGTACCCGCCCAGACCAGGAGCAAACCGATGAACCGGGCGGCCGACCCACCAGGCCGACATCCACCATCCCCATTCCCTTGTGGAGCGACCACTGCTGCTCAATGGCCCGGCAGGCAACCAAACCCAGCGCCCCACCCACCTGCCCTGCACGCCCACTATCCGGCCAGTCCACCCGCAGGTCCGACCAAACCTGGGCAAACGCCCGACCCCAGCACCCCGCCCCGCCCCGCAGCGCACAAAGACCAAGACCCAGGAGCTAAGTCCAGTGCGACAAAGGACTGATCAGGCCCAGAAATGCCACCCAGCCGCCGCTACCAGCAGCCAGGCACCCCAACCAGCAAACAAGGCGAGACACCATACAGGGACCGGCGATGAGAATCGGCCCAGAGAAAAAGAGAGAGGCGGCTGCACATGCCGGCCGGCCCCGACCCCCACAGGCAACAGAGACCCCACGCCGGCCGACCCCCGGCCAGGACCACAGCTAGGGGGCGCAGCCCCCCAGAGCCCCAAATCCCCAGGCCCAACCCAGACCCTACCCAGGCGCAGCACGGCCACCAGGCCAGTAATCCATGTCCGTCAGTGCAACCCCCCTAAGGCACCGCATGCAGCCATCAGGAGTTACTACCCAAAGCCCAACCCCAGGTTGGGGCCACGACGTCCAGCGCCCTGTCCGCCCAGTGATCCCACCCCCAGGGATCCCCCCCAGACGCCTCCAACCCCAAAAAACCCCACATCAGCAACAATATCCTAAACGACAAACCCAAGTGCCCCCCACCCCTACTAGGTGATGGAGCCGATCAAAGGAGCCCAGAGAGATTGATCAGATATGGAGCCAGAGGCCGTCTCAAGACCAATATGATCCAACAAGAGATTTCTATACTGATTAATATTAAGAGCCTTTTTATTTTTCCAGTTCAGGAGGATAGTTTTCTTAGCGATGCATAAGGCAATGTGAACCATTAGAACTGACTTTGTGTCCATGGTGACATCATTTAAATCTCCTAACAGGCAAATTGAGGGAGATGGTGGGATGTTACATTTCAGACACTTTGATTAGTCCTCACATATCTGGCACCAGAATTTCCTATCGGGTAGACAGAACCAAAGCGCATGAATATAAGTATCTGGTATATTGCTTGTGCATTGTAAGCAGGTATTAGATGACGTAAAACCCATCCTAAACATCCGTTGACCTGTATAGTGTACTCTATGAAGGATTTTGTATTGTATTAATTGCAAATTAGGATTTTTTGTTATTTTAAAGGTTCTTAAACATATCTGAGACCAGACATTTTGGTCAAAGCTGGCTGATAAATCCACCTCCCATTTTGAAATAGGGATGGCTATTGATTCATCTAATGTAGATAAAGTATTTTTTCCTACTTCTAACAATCATCTCAATGCTTTATTTGTGGCATGGGTTTTTGCAATCATTAGCTCTATTACTAGAACATCTATCTATCCATCCATCCATCCATTTTCTTCCGCTTATCCGGGGTCGGGTCGCGGGGGCAGCAGCCTAAGCAAAGAGACCCAGACCTCCCTCTCCCCAGCCACTTGTTCTGGCTCCTCGGGAGGAACCCCAAGGCGCTCCCAGGCCAGCCGAGAAGCATAGTCCCTCCAACGTGTCCTGGGCCTTCCCCCGGGCCTCCTCCCGGTGAGACGTGCCTGAAACACCTCACCAGGGAGGCGTCCAGGAGGCAGCCTGACCAGATGCCCGAGCCACCTCAACTGACTCCTCTCGATGTGGAGAAGCAGCGGCTCTACTCTGAGCCCCCTCCGGATGACTAAGCTTCTCACCCTATCTCTAAGGGAGAGCCCAGACACTCTGCGGAGGAAACTAATTTCAGCCGCTTGTATCCGTGATCTCGTTCTTTCGGTCACCACCCAGAGTTCGTGACCATAGATGAGGGTAGGAACGTAGATCGACCGGTAAATCGAGAGCTTCGCCTTTCGGCTCAGCTCTCTCTTCACCACGACAGACCGGTAAAGCGCCCGCATAACTGCAGATGCCCCACCAATCCGTCTATCGATCTCCCGCTCCATTTTTCCCTCATTCGTGAACAAGACCCCCAGATACTTAAACTCCTCCACTTGGGGAAGGACCCCATCTCCGACCCGGAGAAGGCACCCCACCCTTTTCCGGCTCTATTACTAGAACATCTAGACTTTCTAAAGTGTACTACTTGAGTTGCTCTTAGACCAGTTATTCTTTTTCCATCCTTCCTTATCGTTAAATGGTTGATATTTAGCCCAGCATAGAGTAGAATGTTACCTTGTGGATCATAATTTCCATCTAGCTACTCCATCATTAAATTCTCATTGATTTACTCCAATAGTAATCAGCCTGATCGACATAATTTCTTGCATTTCATCAGTGATTTATACATTTAGTGTCAACTCCTACAGAGTAGGAGGGTCTTAGTGAGGCACAGGCGAAAATCAAGGCGTCCAATACAGAAGTAAATTTCTTTAAGGTGGATTTGGATATATGACGGACTTTTAAAAGACTTAAGGTGACAATTTTATTGGAGTGTGCTATAGAAGGGTAATATGTTCCTGGAAGATGCACAATACCCCCCTTTAAATAATTTAAAAACAAAACACAAATGTACTAAATGTAGAGATGCATGGACCTTGCTTTGTTCACTGCTGCGCAGTACTGTTGAGCTGGAAGGCGCCTTCCTCAAACTGTGCCCACAAAGTTGAAAGCATGACATTTTCTGAAATGTCTTGGTTTGCTGAAGCATTAATGCTGGGTTCACACCGCGTAAGACGTCAACGCCTAGAACAGCAAGATTACATGTTAAGTCTTTGGTTAAGGCCGTCAGTCTGTGCGGCGCTTTGTGTGCTTTGGCCACGGCAATATTTAAAGCTTTTGATGCTTTCCAAGCTTCAAAGCGGCAAAAGCCAGCAACGCAGAAGTTCAGCTAACTGAACTTTCACCATCGTCCCCCGAGCGTCAACCAATCAGAGTGTCTCACTGTAGTGATGTCACTACACATTTAAAGTAGCGCTGAAAGAGAACCTCATCCATACGCAGCTCCTGGAGCAAATGGTTAAACTCTCCAAGCTCAGAACGCCTCTCAAGAATGGGGTGTATCCACATACGTTGTCTAGCTTTATTTAGCAAATAAAGCCAAGCCACTCTCTCGATATGATCCACCATTGTTTAAAACATCCGGCAACAGAGGAAGCCCCACCCACACTCTTATTTTTGCACAGCAAGTGGCAGGCTTTGCAAGCTTCAGGCTTAAAAATGTATATGCAACAAACTAGTCGCTTTATGAGCGTGTTTTGACACAGACAGCGTGCGGTGTGGAGGCGGCATAAGACTTCCTTTCATTCTCCTAACTAGTAACAGATAACATGCATAATGACTAGGGATGCACCGATGTGAAAATTTGGGCCGATACCGATGTCCGATATTAATCCCGCTGTTATGGCCGATAACCGATACGCACCGATATGGTATACGGTATATTTCCATACACTTTCGACACTGTGGAAAATCAACCACACCATCTACATTGCTTCTCTGCTTGAGTTAAACACCCCCACATTCCTGCGCTGCATCACTATCGCTGTCACATGACCAAACAAACGCCACATGGATAACACCCCCCCTCGAAACACAGACAGAAACGTCAAAAAGATGGAAATAATAAACATCGTTTGGTAATATCAACCCTCTGTTACTTATCGGACCGATGCCGATATGTTAAAAAACGCCTAACATCGGCCGATACCAATGTTGATGCCGATATATCGTGCATCCCTAATAATGACACATCTATCAATTCTACTCAATGTTACCTTTACAATGACACCAAAATGCTTCAGATACTCCTTTTGGTTGCTGAAATATACAAATTTTTTCAAGAGATAGCCTTCAAAATAGGCCTAGGGCATGCGGAAGTGCAAAATGGAAAGAGAAACATTTCTTTCTGCTTTCCTGATTATTTATAAATTTAATATCGCATAAAAATAAAGCGGCAGATATTTGAGGCACAGCCTGATGAGATCTTAAAAATGCACAATCGTGGTAGGCCGATATAGTCAAAATCTCTACCGTTTGTTACATTTATATAATTTCTACCTTATACTGTTTATATCGGCCACTACTACCTTCAAGTCATCTGCCTTGTTGGGTCTGGTGTCTGTCATCTTCTTCCTGACAGTACTCTATAGATCCTCTATGGGTTTCAGGTCAGACCATTTTCCTGGCCAATCAAGCACACCATGGTCATTGGATCAGCTATTGGTATCTTTGGCACTGTGGGCCGCTACCATGTCCTGCTGGAAAATAAAATCACAATCTCCATAAAGCTTGTCAGCACAAGGAAGCATAAAGTGCTCTAAAATGTCCTGCTAGATGGCCGCGTTGAGCGTGGACTCCAGAAAACCCAGTGGACCAGATCCAGATGACGACATGGTACCCCACATCATTACTGACTGTTGAATCTTCACACTGGACTTCAAACATCATGGATTCCGGTGCTCTCCTCTCTTCCTTCAGAGTCTGGAATCTGAATTTCGAAATGAAATACAAACTTTGTCATCTGAAAGGAGAACTTTGGACCACTGAGCAACAGTCAAGTTCTTTTTCTCCTTAGCTCAGGTTTGAACCCGCTGATGTTGTCAGGAGTGTCTTGAAAGGCGAAATGTGACCATTCTCGTCCATATGTGGAAGCTTCTGCAAATTCTTGAATAGATATTGTCTCACAATCCTCACAAGGCTGTGGTTATTCATGTTTTGGGCTGGGTACCTTTTTTAGAACTGTTTTGGTACCTATATTTTTAAGTCTTAATTATAAACTGAGCAAAAACACAGCAAACGTTCAGTGCAAACAGTAGACTATAATGGATGTATATTTATAACATCTTTATTTTTAGAGCAAGACACAAAATTTAAATATTGGTATTGAAAAAAGTACATTTGAAAAAAAAGTCAAACTGTTATTTTTTTTGGGTGCAAGAAACAGGAAACATCTACTCTAAAAACCTGAAGTAAAAAATGTTTAGATGCAGTGGAGGAGGTAGGTTGTGGACTCTGAGTCATCAACGACAAGGTTCTGTATTAAATATTTGGTTATACTTAGCTCTGTTTCAATTTACTTTCACAAGATGCTGCCAAACCTTTTGATGTTTTTGCCGTTTTCTTGGTCGGCGAACTCTCGTTACACTAGCCAAGCAAGTGGAGAAGTGTTGATGTAAACAAGAGGTAGGGCTGTGAGTAAGTGAAAGCGCTGTATCCCTCAGTCACGTGACGCGCAGCAGCGCAGCAGAACTGTGCAGCTCATAAACGGAGACATTTTATTGGGAAAATTTAACACCGAAAAGTATATACGGTATGTATTTTTGGAATCCAGGTATTTAATACCGACCAAATGTTTTGGGTTGGTACTAAAGAGATACTAAGTTTCGGTACACAACCCGGTCCTTGTTGTTTGTTCACTTTGTCTTGCTTTTTTTGTGTGTTTTCATTATAAGTAAACCACAATCATTAAAATTACAAAAAAATAATTGCTTAAAATATTCTGTGTAACGAATCTATATAATGAAAGAGTTTCGCTTCCTGAAATAAGTGACAAGAAATCGGAAATTAATCATTTGGATGGGAGGGTAAATATGTTTGGCAGTTTAGTGTCTTTTGGCATTCCTTTGCCAGTTTTATTTGTCACATTCTTTCAGCCTTTGGTAAATGAGTGTGGGAAACCTGTGGAAATATAAAAAAGTCCTATTTTGAGTTTGTAGTTTTGCAAAATACTAATGGTTTGCTTTTTTCAGTTAACTGCAAATGTTCATATTTATTGTATCTGATTTAAGAATCCATTGCTGCAATTTAAAGAACTAAATGTAGAGATATGTTAATGTTACAACATATTTTTAATGTTGTGCGCAACTTAAATACTGTATGTAAATTTGCTTTTGTTTATTCCAAAGATGAGGCCAAGGATTCCCCTGCACCAGAGTGGGCAGTGCAGGAACTCAGCCACAGGCCACAAACAACAAACACGCTGGAGACCTGGTTCCCACAGTCGGATCAGTCTGGAGTAAGCGCCAATTTAATGGAGTCAATAAGGTACAATATTTTTCTGTTTGGTATTTGTTAAAGTGTTTTAACCGTCTTTTATCTTTTAACTGCATTTCTGACAGTGGTGATGAATTTTCTCCCTAAAATAAAGACTCAAGTTTGCATCTCGATGCGATTGTATCCACATATGGCAACAAAAATGGTGTTAGGATTAGTGCTGTCAAGGGATTAAAATTTTTTTGAGAATGAGCGATATGAATTAATTATGATCGTAATTAATTAATCTAATTAATCTTTTTTTAAGCTCTCCTAATAATTGCTGAGAAAAGCCCTCATCTTGAGGTATTTTCATTTACATTCATTACATTACTGTGGCAGAACAAAAGATTAATATATAAAATTAAATTAAAGTCATTAATTGTTTTTAACAGACTTGAATTGACGCAGTCCCCGCCAATTATATTCCGCTGACTTTGAGACTAGTCCCAAGTGTTGCCTGCAACCTTCGGCTTCAAGCATGCACAATCCATTAGCTTTCTGGACTCAGTGGGGTAAATATCTTCTCTGACTCCACCTGGACCTGGGTGGGCGGAGCTAAATGCTGTGAGCGCTCTGGGACAGGAGAAGAGCCCGCAGCAACACCGCTGCTCAGTGAGAAGAGTAACATGAATAGGTGCTTCACCCAAAAGTCTCCAATAACACCAAAAAAAGTAGCTATATTTGTCACTAGTCGCTTTTTTTAAAGCGGGGTCCAAAAGCTCTCTAAATATGGCGACAAAGTCGCTAAGTTGGCAACACTCTGCAACTCACCGCTCCTCCTCAACTCTCCCTCCCCACTACAATAAAAGCCTATGATAAGCAGTGACAGTATCTCTTAAGTACCATGACAGCCAATCAATGTCCACTTCATGGTGTGGTTAACCCCCAACTACTCAAGCACAAGCCCAAAGCAAATAAACGGATGATATTTAAAGGCAACTCGAATGCAGACACAGTAAAGTTAAAGATGAAAAATTAGATTAACATGTTTTAAAAAACGTAGTGCGCTTAATATGGCTGTAATTAAAAGCAATTAACACAATAATTTGACACCCCAGTTAGGACACCAACAGAGATGGCCCTAGACTTCATCGCTGCTTGTCTATATTAAAGCTGCTGTCCGGAGTATTTGAGGGAGAGAGAGACAAGGCTGAAATTCGAATTCTATTGGCTAGTCAGTGTGAAATGCATAAGCGTCTTTGGGAGGAAGGCGGGACTTAGGAAGACTAACAAATGTGGAGCACTAACCTTTTCTTATAGTATTGAACCCCACTATCGTTTTTAAAGATTTATAAAACTTTGATATATAAACATATTCTCCGGACTGAAGCTTTAAGTACAGGTTTCCATAAAAATGTTTTTGTTTATTATTGGCCATTGCTTCAATTTTACACTGTTTATAGCCATACCTGTTTACTTTAATACTGATTTGTAATTTGAAATTGTTTATGAGCAAAAGTAGTTTCAATGTAAATGTTTCTTTGATCACAAAAAGCAAAGAAAATAAATCCTCTCAGTAACATTAAGAGGATTCAGGTCTGTGTATGGACAACAAAACAAATATGTTGAGAAGCCATTTCTGAATGTTGAACTTTTTTTTTTTTTTTTCAACCCTACGTGCTCTAATGTTACTGGGAGATGGCCAAAACAACATTCTATCTTTGGTCTGAAGGCATAACCATCACTGATGCACTTTATCTAGATTTATTTGCAGCTTTTACAGTTATGTTGGGTCCCAGATATCAAGATGATTGTAATAATGTAAAGAAAGAAGAAACAAACATGTTCCTAAATGATTGTTTGCAGATTGCTTCATGCAGCACCAGATGAAGGTATAGATGAGGATCTTTCTGAGGCTCAGCAGGATCTAGTCGGCAATCTGTCTGAACTTTACCAGGGCTCCCAGGAGTCAGTCAGCAAACGGGGCAAGAAACGTGTGTAAACTCCTTTTCTTTCATTATATTTTATATTACACCCCTATGTTCAATGTTTTTATTTTTAATAGTCAAAATTCAGTTTTTTCATACTAATTTTATTGTTCTACATCCTTAACACCTTTATGATTTTTACCCCCTTTTATTCCACTCCTTGACCTATAGGAGGGGGCCATCGTACACCAGTCAAGCAGAAAATGAAGACAATGAGTCGCTCTTTGCAAATGCTAAATGTGGCGCGCTTGAATGTCAAAGCTCAGAAGACTCAGACTGAGGCGGAGCCTGTATGCAGTGAGGGCAGAGGGCCCGACAAACCAGGGAAGAGACGACTAAGTGACCGGAACAAACCCAGAGGAGTGAGCACTCTCAGTAAGTCTCACTGTTTAAGCCTAAAATGAACTGTTTGCCACGTTGTAAACCTTTGAAATGCCATAATTTACGGATATTGACTGCACATGAACATAAGCCACACGTTTTCATGTCGTAACATGAGATATTTACACAGAAAGACGGTAAACTGAAGATCTTTTTTTAGTTACCTCTGCCAGGGGGTAATGTTTTAATTCTCGTCTGTCTGCAATGTAATTCAAAAAGGCATGGTCGGATTTTGATAAAAATTTTCAGTAAATGTCCACAATGGGACCAGCAACAACTGATTTAATTTTTGGGTTGAACCGACATGAAGCGCATATCTACCCAGAAAAGTCATTGGTCGCTATTTTCATCTTCCTCCTCCTCACTAGAGCCCCTGAAGTCGTCTTCTTCAGTGTCTTTATGTCCTCTGAAGGCTTTTGTTGTCTTTTTACACTGACTCACTCCTTCTCACCATCGATTCTTTGATGTCAAGCTTACATGCAGTTGCTCTATTTGCTTCTTTAACGGCCAGCACGATTGCCTTTAACTTAAAAGCTGCATTTCTTTGTGTTTTCCATGATGAGGGTGTGTGCATGAAAACTACCCGTAGTGTCCTCTTCGGCGCTTAATTTTTCCCCACATGTCTCTCACTTTTGCGTTTCCTGCTATTGGGGTGGGGGGGGTGTTAGCCAGTAAAAAATTCTATAAATTAACTGCATCGTTGTATAGGACGCCGGGTCCAACGTGTGTTAAAAAGAAAAAAAGTAGCAGCTTATAGTCCGAAAATCATGTTAAGTCTGTGATAACCTATTTAGATAATACATTTCATACAACTCATAATAAATGGGGTCTTAAGTACTGCATTGTTTACTGTTTCTTAGGTTTTTCTTGTGAGAAAGAGCTGCTGTGCCATTTGAAGACCAGTTATGACAAGACTTTTGCAGAGAGGGACTCATCTCTCCTTACTAGTGTTCAGCAGCTCCTGAACGCTGTAAAAACATTTCTTGTTGCAGAATCAGAATGGGAGGTGAGACAAAATGCTTGGTTTATACTGACTTTTACTCTGCAAGATTTGACTGGGTGTTATTTATCTTTGTTCCAGACTCTTAGGTGATTGAGATTTCACAGTTGAAAATTGATAACTATATACTGGAAACCTTCGCATGAACATGCTGTTCAGTTTCACTTGTCTCAAAATGAACGTCAGAAGTTGTTACTTTTTCATTGTCACATTTAAACATAACTTTAAAATAGCCAACTGTATGTGTAATAACCAATATGTTAATGCAAGGTATAAAATTGATTACAGGGTCAGAGACAGTAGAGACAGTGCATACAGGGGGCCAAAAAAGTATTTGGCAGCCACTGATTGTGCAAGTTGTCCCACTTAAAAAGATGAGAGGTCTGTAAATTTGATCATAGGTACACTTCCACTGTAAGAGACAGAATGTTAAAAAAAATCCAGGAAATCACATTGTATGTTTAAAAAAAAGAAAAAAAAAGAATTTATTGTTATAGTGGTGCAGAAAATAAGTATTTAGCACCTACAACCAAGCAAGAATTCTGGCCCTCACAGACCTGTTATTAAAAGACAACTCCAAACAGTCAGACTCCACCATGACCAAGACCGGAGATCTGTCCAAGAACACCAGGGACAAGATTGTAGACCTGCACTGGACTGGGATGAGCCAATCTACAATAGGCAAGCAGGTTGGTGAGAAGAGATCAACTTTTGGAGCAGGTATTAGAAAATTGAATAAATAAAAGATCACTGATAATCTCCCTTGACCTGGGGCTCCATGCAAGATCTCACCTAGTGGGGTACACATCTTAAACGATGAGGAAAAATCCAGAACTACGAGGGGGGAACTGGTCAATGACCTGAAGAGAGCTGGAACCACAGTAACAAAGGTTACTATTCAATTCAAAAATAGTTTATTGATCCCAGAGGGAAATTAAGTGTTGTTGTTGCTCATACTCATACATCATTGCTATTAGTAACACTCTAGGTCATCATGGATTGAAATCCTGCTACTTTCAAAAAGGTCTCCCTGCTTAAGCCAGCACATGTCCAGGATGGTCAGAAAAGACCAAAATAGAACTCTTTGGTATAAACACCACTCGCCAAGACTGCTACAGGAAATCCTTTCTGCCCATAGCCATCATGATCTACAACAACTCATTGAAGAATTAAATAGAATGAGCTACAACAAAACTTAATTTCCCTCTGGGATCCATAAAGTATTTTTGAATTGAATTGACACCATACTCACTGTGAAGCATGGAGGCGGAAACATTATGCTTTGGGGTTGCTTTTCTTCAAAGGGGACAGGATGACTGATCCGTATTAAGGAAAGGATGAATGGGGCCGTGTATCGTGATTTTGGGCAAAAACCTGCTTTCATCAGAGAGAGCATTGTCGCCCGGGCAACCAAGGAGTGGCTATGTAAAAACCATTTCAAGGTTCTGGAGTGGGCTTGCCGGTATCCAGACCTTAATCCAATAGGGAATCTGTGCAGGGAGTTGAAAGTCTTTGTTGCCCAGCAACAGCCCCAAAACATCTCAGCTCTAGAGAAGATCTGCATGAAGAATGGGCCAAAATACCAGCTACAGTGTGTGGAAACCTGGTGAAGACCTACAGGAAACGTTTGACCTCAGTCATTGCCAACCAAGGTTACTTTACAAAGTATTGAGTTTATTTTTTGTTATTGACCAAATACTTATTTTCTGCACAATTGTACAAATAAATTCTTTAAAAATCATACAATGTGATTTCCTGGATTTTGTTTCTCATTCTTTCTCTCACAGTTGAAGTGTACCTTTGATAAAATGATAGACCTCTCTAATTTGTGAAGTTTGACAACTTGCACAATCGGTGGCTGCAAAATACTTTTTTGCCCCACTGTAAATGTCATAATATGAAGGCATTAGCATATATGCTGCATATAACTTAATTCTACCTCTGTATGTCTTACCCATAGGAAAGGACCTCTTTAATTGTTCAGCAGCACCTCATGAAGACCGGCCAATCAATCCGCCAGCTTTACGGAGGCACTGATGATGTTGAGAACAAAGTCAGAGAGTTAGTGCTTCATTTAGTTCCTGAACTGAATTTTCTTTCTTTCTCTCTCTTTCTTTCTCTTTCTCTCTCTCTCTCTTTCTCTCTCTCTCTTTCTCTCTCTCTCTCTCTCTCTTTGACAGTTTCTTATTTTGTATCAGGATGATTTAGGTCTAAATAACACAGCCTGTCTAACCTAGGTGCCAACTGCAAGTGGTGTTACGGCTTGAGCTGTGCAGATGCTTGTCTTCAAAACGAACTCTCTCATTGGATGTAGATCAGATGGCAGAGGAGGTGAGAGGCTCAACGCACTCTTTTATGAATTGATTTGTATGGGGACAATTGTCTTGTAATTTTCTGTAATATTTTGTCCTTGTCAGGCAGCGGAAATGCTCAGGATAATCTCATTAACAAAAGACCCAGTGTGCCTAGCGAGGTTCCTTCAAGATGAAGTCCTCCCAGGGTAAGTGTTCCCCTGCAGAAATGGTCGCTCATTACGGTGGCCCTGAAGGGTCAACAAAATGCAAAAAACCACAACTGATGTTAGGGTAAACTTGCTAGTATAAATTATGTTGTGACTTTTGCACTTTCTTGACCCTTCTGCAGACCTGCCAACCTGTACGCATTTTGCATAGCAGGTACGCAATTTGACATCTAAATACGCTGGTACAACCCCATAAAGCTGCGGACATGTGAGTTCTGTGGCGAATGTGCGGTACTCATGTCTGACAACACGGTGCAGCAGCGTGGTGAAGCAGTTTCAGCCAATCATTGTAGAAAAGTGGAGAGTTGAGTCTACCCAACCTGTAGAGTAACATCCCCGCCCCCCTCCTTCCTGCCTCCTCCTGCCCTTCGCTCTCCGTCCGTTCACCACTCGCTGCTGCAGTTGGACCTGCCAGCTTTTGGCAAATGTGAAACATTCGACCCAAAGTCTAAGTGAAAAAAAAAAAGAAAAAAAATGGCGAGGTGTTTTTTTCTTAGCAAATCTATCGATCAAGAGAAAGATGAGGCAGCTGTGCGTGCGTATACGTGCATGTGTGTATTTTAGCTTAATATATGTCCATTGCAGATATAATAGGCCTGTAAATAAGGAGGAATGTGATTATTTATACAGTTTAAACATGTAGCCAACAAATCTTATGCAGCAAGTTTTGCAACCAGTGCCATGGCAGATGATGTGCTGTAAGCCAATTTAACTATTACATTCATGAAAACAAAAACACCTATTGCAATATAAAAATCTAATTATCATTTGAATTGAATACATATAATTTTTTTGGTTTTATTGTTTTTCTTAAAACCAATTTCTAGTCAGTGAATGGGGAAATTGCCGCATTCAAAGAAATTGAGTTTCGAAAGTCTGAAGAAAAGCAGCACAACACAAGTGGTACTCAAAATATTTTGACAAGGTTGGCAGTTCTGCTTCTGGGCTGCTGTAGTTCTTTGGGTTATGCTGCAATATGTTTCGTAATAAGACCCATCTTTTCATCTTCTCTTTTTTTTCTTTTTATCTACACATGCATCCCACTTAGGGCTGGGCGTTATGGCCTCAAATCTATATTGCGATATAATCTCAAGCGTGTGCGATAACGATATCTATTGCGACATATTTTCTTTTCTCTATACATGTCAAAATGACTGTTTATGAACATTCTCACTAGTGCGATCATGAGATTCCATTTTTTTGATTAATTATGATCTGTAATTAATTAATCTCACCTAATAATTTGTTGAGAAAGCCCTCATCTTGAGGTATTTTCTTTTAAATTCATTACATTATTGTGGTAGGACAATAGTTTGATACATATAATTAAAAAACTGGCTTTATGAAGTAATTTATTGTATTCAACAGATGCAACAGATACAGATGCAATCCCAGCCATTTACATTCTGTTGTTTTTGTGACTAGTCCCAAGTGGCGCCAGCAACCTTCTGATTCGAGCATGCACGATTAATTAGCGTTCTGGACGCAGTGGGGTCAATATCTTCTCTGAGTCCAGCTGTGTTACGGGTTAAAACAACACTTAATATGTGCATTATTTTTGATATCGATGGCTTGCCATACTGGGGGCCGGGTGGAGGCGAGCTGCAGTGTGCGGTGCTTCATAGTTGCCTGCTGTGAGCTCTGAGACGGGAGAGCGCCCCGCTGCTCGGTGAGAAGAGTAACAGCGTCACATGCTTCACCCAAAAGTTTCCAATAACCCCATAAAATTTTGCTTGATATGCCGCTAGTTTTTTTTTGTTTTAAGAATTGCGAGAAGGGTCTAAAAACTCGCCAAAAATAGCAAAGTTGGCAACAGTGCCGGCAACGTTCCTCCTCACCTTGCCCTCCCCACCACGATGGAAGCCAGTCATCTTCTAATAAGTTTATAGTCAACCGACGTCCACTTCAGGGTGTGGTTAACCCCGAACAACTCAAGCACAAGAAGACCAGTCCATAAAACGAGTTTTATTTAAAGGGAACTCGCATGCAGAAACTGTAAAATTAAAGATTAAAAATTAGATTAACACGATTAAAAAAAACATAGCGCTCAATATGACTGTAATTAATTGATCGCAATTAACGCAATAATTTGACACCCCTAATTCTCACTTTCCAGATACATTGCGGCAGAACAACTTCAAGAAAGTATAGAATGCCATTTAAAGCCATACTCCTCAACTTTAATGATATTTGCTCTCTGTCGCCCTCTTCAGGCTTGCCGCGCAACATCACTAAATCAAATCTCTCATAAGAGGCATGTTTCAGTGGCTGCTTTCCAAATCGCTTGCAAATCAGTTCGCAATTCAACTGTAACAATCAGTGAAGATGAGCGATGAGGTGGGATTAGATACAGAGAACGTCTAAGCGCCAAGTAGAATCAGCCTACATCTTTAGGTGTTTTTAGGAAAAAAATCTAACAACAAAAACATAAATCCCTAGCTTGACAAAACCAAAAGAAAAAAGTTTGACTTATATACTGAAATACAGAGTCTACGCCGGAGTTTGCAGCTTTATCTACAGAACCGAGTCTTACACGTTAGCATCACATTAGCCTCTAGATGGCTAACGGAGATCGACTCGGTTGTGTAATTCACATTAATACTGTAAGGCATACCGTGCAAACTATGTTCATCCACCTCCACACATTGAATAAATGGCTTTCTCAGGACTGTATAACAACATCATGCCAGACCAAACACTATAACCCCGGTGAAATCATTGATTACTTACTTATCCATTAGCAGCATGGCTAACTCGGCATCCGTAGTACATGACGTTCGTTCCAAAAGAACTCTCCACCGAGGAAAAGCCGGCCCAATATTTACTCTGGTCTTTGCTCTCTTTCTATCACGTTCTCTTTTTCTTTTTCTAGCTTCTTCTGATATGGGATTTCTCGGTCTCTTTGGTGGATCAGCCATCTCTAAAGTCTCTAAACAGCGAGGCCGTATGACTCTGCCGTAAAGCAGAACACTGCCAGCGGCGGGTCGCTGCTCAAAAGTTCTATAGTGCAGAAAAAAGCCAAGGACCCCTGTAATGGCGTGATAACTCTAAAAATGAACATAATAGATGATGAAATTCCACCATAACTTTTGAAAAAAAGATTATATTAAGGTGTAAAAGTTGCAGAATGCTGCTTTAAAGGTCATTCATTGTGCACAATACATAAAAAAAAATTCTAATCTTTTCCCAAAAAACACAACGCAAAAATTCTCATAACATAAATAAAGGTGAAGATATATTAAATAAATTAAAAGCTAAATATTATGAAAACACAAAGTTTAAAATTGTCTTCTTTCCTGGTTGTTTGTTGTTTATAAATTTAATATTGCACAAAAATAAGCCTACACATGTCTGAGTAAAAAATGCTTCACGTTCAACAGGTTTCTTTTCTGTTAAATGGAAAACGGCAAACCGAGGTAGGCTGGTATAGTCAAAATCTCTACCTTTGGGTGAATTTAAATAATTACTACCTTCTACCTTTTATATTGCCCACTACTAATCCCACTAAACTATAATACCATTCAAAAGTAAATTTATTTCAGTAACTGAATTTAAACGTTTATGCTGTACAGTATATATACACCCAGTGCTTGGTCAGAGCTCATTTTAGATCATTTGCTGCATCAGTGCTCCATGGCATGAATGGGATCAACCTGTGGTTCTGCAGAGGTGTAAAAGAAGCCCAGGTTACTTTAATAGCAGCATTCTGCACGTCTGCATTGTTGGTGTTTTTCCATCGTCGTCTTGGGAACACCCTGTTGTTTTTCTATGTGGTTTAGATCAGCAGCTGACCACAGGGATTTTGTGGTCATTATACCAGTTCTTAGAACTTTTGGTTGTGTAGATGAGTCCCAGATCCTGTCGGAAAATGAAATCAGTGAACTTTGGACTTGAGAAAACACCAGGGGACAACATGGACTCTTAAAAAATGTTTTTCAGTGGAAACTCCACACAAGCAGCTTAAATTCTCTGCCTCTCTACTATTCTTTTAAACTCTGGGACCTTGATTTCCATACAAAATATAAGATTCACTGAAAAGCAGATGCTGCCCAGTTTTTTTCTTTTTTGTTCTTTGCCCAGGTAAGATGCTTCTGATGTCTCTGGTTCAGGTATGGCTTAACACATTCTTACAGCTGCAGCCCATGTCCTGGTTGTATCTGTGTGGTGGCTCATGAAAAAGATCCCAGTTGCACTTATTGTCACGTTTATCTCTCCAAAATTCTTAAATAGGCTTTGCTGCACAATATATCGCAAATATATCATTGTCGCAATATCAGGGTAGGCAATGTCAATATCGCAAAGGACTATCTGGATCGCAGTATTTCAGAGTCTCAGCAGATGCTCACACATGACATTGCCCAAAATGCTAAAGGACACAGAATATAGAAAACACATATGAGAAAGGAAGAAAAATAAACCATGTATCTCAACTTCATCATTACAATATTTACCAATATTATCTCTAAATGTTCTTATTTCTTGCAGCTCTAATTTACTCTCATTCCTGTTGTTTGATCACTTTTTTCTTTCTCATGTTTTCCTTCCATTAAACTTTCCATCAAATGGCTTGGATACAGTACAGTAGATGCCTATTTTCCTCCATGTGAAGGGTGTCAATCAGTGTCTGCTGGATTCCGTGTAGGCCATAGCTGAACATTTCTGAATCAAAAGCCCTTTTTATTCTTCTTATATAATATTCTAATTGACTGTGAAGAAGATATTTGGGGTTTTCATTAGCTGTAAGCTATAATCCTCAAAATAACAGAAATCAATGCTTGAAACATAGTTTGTCCTGAATCTGTTTTGATATGAATTTTGAATAAAAGTCAACATTTTTGAATACATAATTTAAGATAAGCCTGTACTGATTTTATCAACGCCATTTTACTTAAATTTAGATAAGAAGAGCCGTAGTTAAAGGCTTCCCAAGAACCTAAAAGTGTGTCCATCATGACAGGTTCCTGACTGCTGTTCCCAAAGTGTTGGCAGACATCTACAACAGTCTGGGCACTCAGCTTCCTGATGCTTTAGTGGCCGTTCTGCCTGCTGACTTCTTCAGCGATGACTCTGTTGCCAAGGACAGCATTTCTCCTTCTGCCTCCTCGCCTCCTGTCTCAACAAAGAGCCTCGTTTCAGATGATGGCTTGCACGACCTGCGAAATCGCTCAGCCAAAAAGAGGAGGTGAGTTTTGCAACATGCTCACAAGGCTTTGGAAAATAATGAAAAGTGTCAAATGAGTGTCAGATAAGTTGAGGCAGAATTATTAGTGGTGTTTTATATTTTTTTGGGGGGAAAACAGGTTAATCAAACCTTTTTCGGGGTGTTTTCTCTTCAATTGATATTTAATAAGGTTTATAACTCTCCTCAATTGGTTTTCCGTGCAGGAGTGGGATGTTGACTCGACATCGCAGTATGACTGAATCCACACAGAGTCTTCGTCAAATACAGCTTCCCAAAAAGATCACAAGAGGAGTAAGTTCTGTTCTTTCTATTCATTTTGAGCTCTACCTAAATCTGGATCAACTTTCTGTCTGGCATATAAGCAGGTTTTCTCCGCCATCAAACCCGTTCCCGTGCTAAACGGTTCTGGTTCTTGCTTTGCATCACTTCTTTCATTTTCCACTGCCTCAGGCTTGGGCTCCGGCAATGATTAACTGGTTCTGTATTCGCTACAACATGGAGCATGATCAGATCAGAGTGAATCGCTTTTATCAGGGGTTATGGGCAGTTTCATTGAGACGTAACGGCCAATCAAGATACAATTGATCATGTTTAAATCCAGAGTTAGCTTTTTTCTTTCTTTTTTTTCTTTTTCTTGATCTTCAGACCAAAAATGGAGACGACGCAGAGCTTTAGTGTTAACAAAAAGATGAATTAGCTCTAATAATATGAACTCTCCTCATCTTCCTGCTGTTCGCTCATGAGCCAACATTTTCTGGCGAATCTATAAAGTCAATTTCTCACTCCCTTAAAACTGTTGATTCACATCATCAGCTGTAGTTATTAAATCCTACTATGATTACTTTACCAAAGATTAGCTGGTCAGGATTCTGAAAAATTAACAAACACCACTTATTGTTTAAACACTGTTAATAAATTACTCGTGATGTTAGAGCTGAATACCACTTCGTCTATTCTGACCATGTTTATTAACCCAAAAAGTGTCTAATTATAGAGTGACTGAAAACAATTGACCAAATCCATAACCAAAGAGATCCACATTTATGTTCTTCCCCACTATTTTCACAAATTGAACAGTTCTCTGGTTCAGGCATTTCCTTATCATAAAAAAAACAAACTTAAAACATGATGCGCAAAACGAAGAATCTCATAATTTTCACATTTTATCAAAGAAGATCTCTCACCACCAAACCACGTCTCATAAAGAGACCTGGAAACATTAAATCCTCGTGCTCACTTCTACAATGATCAGGACCGTTGTTTGTTTTTATTTCCTAACTCTGTCCCAGACTCCACTGAAATAAATACATGACATATCAGTGTTTTAGTGTTTAGCTCTCATGTTCCTGCAGACCTCCGTTTGCATTGCTTGCTTTTATCCCAGCTTCTTCTTCCTGTTTCTGATATGACACTATTAGTGGTCTTACCGTGATCTGACAGACCATATAGAAGGGTCGTTCTCCCAATTCATAAACAACCCTGACCCTTGGGCTAAGTTTCGAGTTGATATTTTTTCTTGGAAGACGTTACTGTTTCAGTTAGTTTTTTTGCCATGACTGGTCGGTTAATTCTGTCTGTGTGGAGAGGAGGACCGAACCCAGGTAACAACAGGTAGACTACAATCTGCAGTCACCAGATCCCTACAGGAACGGCGTTTGTGTATTCCGTTTTGTTTGCTAAATTCCGCAATTCCATCCACATTTCCCACACTGTGAACTTCCTGGAGCCCTACTCCGTCTGTCAGCTCTGTTTGTGTAAACTGCTTTTTCTGCTGGGTTAAACAGGCAGCCTGTTAAGTTTGAGCACTGCTGCCACCTAGTGACTGGAGGCTTGATCATTGTTTAAACATGAATCAAGACAAAAAAAGTCCTCCTGCCCCACTATTTAAGAAGCACTGGTGTAGTTCAACTGTCTCCTGCCTCTTTTTTTTTTCTACGAAAAAACCCCATGACAATCGATCTAACATTTATTGGATCAGATGTTTATAGTGACGTAATTACATTTCTCTGAATTGGCTCTGTTGGTTGTGGAAAATTAAATAAGTTGAAAAACCGATCATAGCACCACCCCTCCTTAAACTCTCAATCATAAACTGGTGGAAAAATGTGAAGAAATCATTTCTACAATAACTCTTGATGACTGTTCCAAGCACCTGATTATAATTTCTTTTTTTTTCTCCTCAGTCCAAAATGAAGATCTCTACGTCTTTGTTGAAACCTGCAGAAATACAGGAACCTCAGAAACAACAAACTCAAGGTATGTGTAGAGAGTTAAAGCAGACCTTTCAGGATTAGTCTACAGACCATAAAACGTTTGTTTTTTCACAATTCCAAATTTTGTTTTAAAATTCCATCATTCTGTCAAAAAAACAACTGGAAACAATCCAGACTCGTCTGTTTTTCCTGAGTTTGTAGGCTTTCAGAGCAGTTCAGAACAGAAGGCACCCAGTAGGGTTGTGTGGACAGTGGAGTTTCTGTTGGCCGACATCTGCTGTTTTGACATTGAAACACTGACCTGACCAGATTAGCACCTCTTGACCTTCTAAAATCTTTTATGCTGTATTAAAAACTGTCACCAAGTTATTACAGGAATAGAGAGCTTTATTGCATGATATGCAATAAGACATATTGCAGTCCAAGCAGTTCTTTGCTATATGTATATTTCGACAACGATAATGTTGAGATGTATTGTGAAGCCCTACCTACAAATCCTCCACGTAAAGGAGTAAAGTCTCTCAAATGTACCTTTATTGGTCCACAGAGGTGACCAAAGTGAGAAGAAACCTCTTCAACCAAGAGATTGTTTCCCCTTCAAAGAAGAGAAAACTACCAAGGAGCCGGTCTGTATCTGCTGTGGAGGGACTGAAACGAAAGCGTTCTCTTGAATCTGAAGGTAACGTAATGCAATGTTGTACTTTGCAAATACTTAATACAAATTTTGCTGAATTTGGTAAATTGCAGAGGATAAACAGTGTTTCTATTATTTGGCTGTGCACTTGATATTCAGAACAGAAACTAATCATTTTAAATTACTCCCTATATTAGTATTTTTATATATTGTTTTTTTTTTTTACATTATTCTTGATCCATTAACATCCCTGAAATTTCACAACACACACAAAAAAATTAACAATTATTTAAAAAATAATATACTGGCACATGTACATATACAATAACCTTACTTCCATAGCAAAACAAAACGTCTTCCTTATTGTAATCTCCCATTATATCACATTGCTAAGTACTCTATGATACATTGCCACCTATGTTGGAAGCGATCCACCTTCATTTGCAATACGGAAGTCATTTGTTCCATTACATATATTTGCTTAACCCTATGTTTCCATTCTTTTATAGTTGGAGGGTTTGCATCCCTCCATTTTACAGTTTAAATTTTTTTGTGGCCAATAGTAATATACGGTTAATATATCTTTGATCTGCATTCAGTGCTTCACTTTACATTACCCCCAGTAAATAAAACAAAGGGCTTGATGGTACCTCCCTCCCCAAAACTTTCTCAAGCTCTTTGTTTACTTTCCTCCAATATATCAAAAAAACTGGGCAGTCCCAAAATATATGTGAATGTTCCCCCACCTTCCTACAGGTCCTCCAACATAGCGGGGATAAAGCATCTTTTACAAACCCCGAAATAACAAGAGGAGTGTGGAAATATCTCATTTTTAACTGCAAATCAAATTCCTTCCACATTTGGCTATTGATACCCCTGTGGCTTTCTCTACACAAGTCCTCCCACAGCCCGTCAGTATTTCTATATATTGTAATGGATAAATCGTCTTTTTTTTCTTTTCTTTCTTTCTTTCAGAAAAGCACAAACTTCTCACAAAGAAGGTGTGTGAGACGCCTCTCCACAAGCAGGTATCCAGTCGCCTCTTACAACGGCAGAGAGTTGGAAGGTACGTTTCATTCTTTCTCCTGGTATTTCTGGTATTCCCGGTTTATTACATCAAACTCACTGTAGGCTTTTGTAAATGAACAATGTTTGCTTCAATAATGAATTATTTTTTGCAGGAAATCTGACCTTAGTGAGGAGTGCATAGTAGAAGAATCACCAGTAAAACCAGCCGAGGGTATTTTTCTCTTCTTTTTCAATGTTTGTATTGATTATACTATTGATTAAATAATTCTAAATTATTTATGTATGTTAAGTTTTTTTTTCAGGGAAATGTATAAATAAATGTAAAAATGATTTGGATGAATAAATTGAAATAAATTCAGTATTTTGAAAAGTGTACATAGTTCCCTACTCTAGCTTACTTTTCCCTTTAGAATTCAAAGATCCACCAACCACAGTTTTAGGCTGATTTTCAATCTCTAAAACTTAAACCTACTGGTATTGATTTGTAAACATTCCCAAAAATGTTTTTGTCTCCTTCCTGTCATGACCACTCATTAACAATTATTAATTATTGGGGGAAAAAATGCCAGTTCCAGTCCCCTCGGTTTGACCTCGATTCCTTTGTGCATCTTTAAAATTTAACTGTAGTTTCTTGGGCACAACTCATTGTTTTATAGGAATATATCATAATTTTCAGTGTTTTACATTAAATAGTTTTTTTTTAATTGCCAGACTTGAAGTACAAAGAAAGCATGATATAAAACTACAAAATGTAATGAAAATTTTCTTCTTTGTGATTTTCTGTCAGATCTGAGACGGAGCCCAAGAATAAAGAAATTCGCGAGAAGACACTCGAGCACCTTCTACTCAACTTCTCAGCCTCGCTCCAGGAACCTGGAGAGAGCTTTTTCTCAGCTTCCACTCAGCGACAGCAAAATCTGTAGCGTTAATGTGAAAACCGTCCAGTCTCCAATGCGTCTTCTCTTCGGGGCGGCTGATTCTCCTGTAAGCTGCAGTGACCGGTTTGGTGAAGCTCGCACCACCAGGTCTCGGTTGTCCACTGACTCCAGTGTCTTTGAGGTAATTTATCCAAATTCATCCCTAAATTATGGTATCTCAGAATTTGAATACTTATGTTTTTTATTTTTAAGGGGACATGTTATATCTCTTTTAAACAAGTTATAATAGGTCTATGGTCCTTACAAAATGAAGTTCTTTGCACAAAACCACTCAATAAAAGCAATATCTCCATCTCAATTCTTGACAATTTCAGTTCCCTTAAGAATGAGCAGTTTAGAGGGCTCCGTCATGTTTATGCAAATTAGTGCCCACCCATCTTGTTACTAGACTGCGGACAAATGATTGGAAGTCACAATTCCTGTTGAACAACTGAATTTTTTGTTGAACTTGTATAATTTATTTTATTTATTTTTGCTTTCTATTTAGAGTCCAAACAAAACACCTTTAAAGTCACCCAACAGATGTGGAAGGAATTTATCGCCAAAGATGCCCAGGTCCCCCCAGACCCCAAGAACCCCACTATCATCTAAAGTCCCTGTTTCTATGGTTGCCGAGAGTCCTACAGCGGGTGGACTTGGTAGTGCTGTGAAGGCCAGTCCTTTGAAATCCCCTGGCAAAGAGGCTCTTGTAAAAACGCCAAGTAAACAGAGTCCTGTTAGGAGTCCTTTAAAGGGTATTCTCAGGACTCCAATCAAAGCTTCTGGATTATGTAAATTTAGCAGCCCGTTGTCCAAGACCCCCAAGAAGAGTGTCACATGGTCTCCCTCTCCTCAGAAATGTACAGTGGAGGTGGACCATGCAACTTTTAAAGTACCCAAGTCGCCAAGTACAGCTCCTCTCGGTTCTCTGAGACAAATGAAAACTCCCAGCAAGCTCAGCAGTCCAGAACAAAGCTCGAACGCTAAGAGAGACATTTTTAAGACCCCACATAAGATCTGCCAAGTAAGCCTGGTACGGATATCTGAACTTGACTTGTTGACTCCAGAAAAACTTCTAAGGTCTTCGGTACGTCACACAGCTGAAAAAGGGACGTTTCATCTGGAAACGACCCCGCCCTCAACCCAACATGTCTCGCCTCAGCGTAAAGCCAGAGCTCAAGCAAGGGCACTTAGTCCTGTTCACCAGATGATTACTCGCTCTGGGCAAAGCCCGAGGAAAGACTCGAACAGTCCACCCCCCCTCGGAACAGCATTTCCACCACCAGAGGGCGATAGAGTTTCAAACAGGCCAGCTCCTGTGCAGTCACCTACAACAGAGGAGCAGACGGAAACATCTCAGTCGTCTGAACCCGATTCCAGTCTCCAGACGGAATCGCTGTCCTCTCAGGGTAATTCTGCCACCACGGATGACGACAGTTTGGACATCGTCGACGCTACAGTTGTGAGGACTCAGTTTAATCAAGGTATAAAGATGAGCATTAGCTTCTCAAGGAAGTCTTCTGTGTCTAGTCCAGACTGTCTCGTGAGAACCGCTTCCCCTGGACGACCCTTTCCACCCCAAAATGCAGCCAGCCGGAGCTACGGCTTCCGCCAAACCCCCGACCGCCAGCAGAGGGAGGCGGCTGCTCGTTTAGGATATGGGAACGATTCCCCTCGATTTTCAACCCCCAGAAGCTCGGCGAGATCCAAGAAAGGCTCAGATACCCCCAAAGCTCTTAGCTACCAAGTTGAACTGGAAATGCAGACGTCCGGGCTTCCGAAGCTCAAAATTAAACGAACGGCTTCCATGAATGCAGACGACTTCTCCTCTGGTGCTCCTCCACAACCGGGAGCACAGAGCCCCTCAGTAGGAGTAAAACCTCACACAGAAAGCCCCCTGGCCTTGATGTCTAAACCCAAAGATCCTGGCTGCTACTCTCCGTCTCTCTGTGCTCATGTCACTCCAGCCAAATGCACTCCTGGAAAAGGCGGCGGCCTCCAAACCTACATCTGCCAATCCTACACGCCTACGCGCCATTCTACTGCGACCACGTCTCAGGCATCCGTGGCAGACCTCATTCCACTCACTCCTTCACCTCAGAGTGTGGGCAAAGTGACGCCAGACTACCTGAACAGCTGGCCTCGCAGGAAGAGGCCTCAGCTCGGTGTGCTTGAAGCCAAAGATCGAGTTCTGAAGGGGGAGCCTCGGCTGGAGGAGCTGCTGGAGGAGGCGGAGCTTGGAGTTAGTCGCCTGCGGGACTTTGAAGACGCTGAGGAACCTTCAAGCAGCACAGCTGAAAGGTTGGCTTTGACGTTCAAGGAGTCGCCCTCGGTTGCGGCAAGCATGTCTCCTCTGTCCCCAATGGAGGACTTGTACTGGATGGCCAAGCTGGCTGAAGGGGCAGACTGTGCTGGTTCTGAGAGAACAGCAGAACTCATCTGGTCATCTGAAACTGGAGATATAAAGTCAAGTAAGCGATACCTTTACACAATCTGTAACATGATTACATTATACATCAAAATTAGACCTTTAGATTTTTGCTCTAGCAATAGTTCGGAAGATTATGGAGGTATTATATTAGAAAACTCCTTGCTTTGCTTTTTAGTCTCACTATGAGAAGGTCTTTGGCTCCAGTCTGCGTGGAGCTTGTCTTCACCTGTAGCTTTAAACCCGACTTCTCTGGGTTTCTTTCACAGGTCAAACAACATGTGGGTTAATGGGTCACTTTAAGCTGACATTAGGTACAAGTGTGACTCTGGGTGGTTTTGTCAACTGATGGATTAGTGTCCTGTCCAGTTACTCCCATCAACTCAGATTCTGCTTCTTTCTGTTACAATAAAAGCTCCCAGGATTTTTCAGTTTTTCTACGCAGTCTGGAAAAGCATCTAAATTGTTTCTGGTCTTTTCCAGTCCTGCATGTGTGTCTGGGGAAAAGACTAAATACAGGTACATCTCAAAAATTGGAATATCTTTAAAAAATGTATTTCTTTTGTTGCTCACTTCAGAAAGTGAAACCCATTATATTATATAGATTAATTAGACACACCGCGACATTTCAAGCATGAATTTCTTGTATTATGGCTGACAGATGATGGAAACCCAAAATTCAGTGTCTAAAAAAATTAAACTATTCCATCAGATCAGTAAAGGACGACACTGACCAGTATGTTCATTTGTCTATGTTGGCGCTCCTTTAGTTAATCCTTACCTGCCAAGAAATGATTTTGAAAAATGTATAAATCTTCTTATGTCCAGACTGATTATTGTAAGTCTCTCTACTCTGGCCTGGATCAGTCGTCTCTTCAACGCCTGCAACTTGCGCAGAATGTAGCTGCTCGCATATTGACAGGGAAAAAAGACGACGAGACCATGTCACTCCCGTGTTAGCTGCTCTTCAATGGCTCCCCATTACTTTAAGGATCCAATTTAAGATTTTGTTGCTGGTTTTTAAAGCTCTGCATTGTTTGGCACCTTCTTCCTTGGCAGAACCTTTGACTAAACATGGTCCAACCAGAGCTCTGAGGTCCTCCTCCAAACTGCTCTTGGAGGTCCAATCCTTCAGGTTGAAGTCTAGGGGTGATGTAGCCAAACCTCTGGAACAACCTCCCCCTATATAAACTCAGCAAAAAAAGAAACGCCCTCTGACTTTGAACTGTTTTTACTTTCAGTAAACTTAATCTGTGTAAATATTTGTATGAACACTAAAAGAGTCAACACCATAAGACATAAACTAAAAATGTTTCACAGACATGTGACTAACAGAAATAGAATAATGTGTCCTTGAATGAAGGGAGGCTCAAAATCAAAAGTACCAGTCAGTATCTGGTGTGGCCACCAGCTGCTTGAAGTACTGCAGTGCATCTCCTCCTCATGGACTGGACCAGATTTGTCAGTTCTTGCTGTGAGATGTTACCCCACTCTTCCACCAAGACACTTGCAAGTTCCTGGACATTTCTGGGGGGAATGGCCCTAGCCCTCACCCTGCGATCCAACAGGTCCCAGACGTGCTCAATGGGATTGAGATCCGGGCTCTTCGCTGGCCATGGCAGAACACTGACATTGCTGTCATTCAGAAACTCACGCACAGAACGAGCAGTATGGCTGGTGGCATTGTCCTGCTGGAGGATCATGTCCGGATGAGCATGCATAAAAGGTACCACATGAGGGAGGAGGATGTCTTCCCTGTACCGCAAGGCATTGAGATTGCCTGCAATGACAACAAGCTCAGTCCGATGGTGATGTGATATACCGCCCCAGACCATGACGGACCCCCCACCTCCAAATCGATCCCGCTCCAGGGTACAGGCCTCTGTGTAACGCTCATTCCTTCAACGATAAACACGAATCCGTCCATCACCCCTGGTGAGACAAAACTGTGACTCATCAGTGAAGAGCACTTTTTGCCACTCCTGTCTGGTCCAGCGAAGGTGGGTTTGTGCCGATAGGCGGCGTTGTTGCTGGTGATGTCTGGTAAGGACCTGCCTTACAACAGGCCTACAAGCCCTCAGTCCAGCCTCTCTCCGCCTATTGCGGACAGCCTGAGCACTGATGGAGGGATTGTGTGTTGCTGGTGTGACTTGGGCAGTTGTTTTACACTGCGAGGATGATCAGCTGTCCTTCCTGTCTCCCTGTAGCGCTGTCTTAGGCGTCTCACAGTGCGGACATGGCAATTTATTGCCCTAGCCACATCAGCAGTCCTCATGCCTCCCTGCAGCATGCCTAATGCACGTTCACGCAGATGAGCAGGGACCCTGGGCATCTTTCTTTGGCTGTTTTTCACAGTCGGTAGACAAGTCTCTTTAGTGTCCTGCGTTTTTAGAACTGTGATCTTAAATGACTACTTTCTGTAAGCTGTTAAGGTCTTAACAACCATTCCACGGATGCATGTTAATTAATTGATTATGGTTAACTGAACATGCATGGAAAACATTGTTTAAACCCTTTACAATGTAGATCTGTGAAGTTTTTTAGATTTTTACAACATTATTGTTGAAATACACAGTCCTGAAAAAGGGGCGTTTTTTTTTTTGCCGAGTTTATGACAGTCAGGGATTTTAACTTAAGGGTTTTAAGTCTCTCTTAAAGACACACTTTTATGACCTGGCGTTTAAATGCAACATGGCAAATTTGTTCTACATTTATTTTAACTTTGTTCTTATTTTGATTAGGGAAGATCTATTCTTAGATTGATTTGAGTGTTCCATCTTGGGTGCCTCACGACTTCAATTATGATTCGGGTGCTGCAGTTCGATTTATAAAACGATTATTTTTGTTGCATATTTTTTCCCCATTTAGGGATTTTTCTTTATTCCTTCCATGACTACTTTCTACTCAGTTTCAATTAATTGAAGTATCCAAACCAATTGATGTCCTGTCTTTTGTTCATGTCAAACCACATATAAAACACATGTCCAAAATATGTCTAATAAACATATCACTTTTCAATATCATATTTTCAATGAAAGCTAAAGGAAATGTGTGTTGGCAATATAAATAAATAATAATATAGGCTGACCCTATTTTGATTTCCATGAAAGAGGAAACTTGGTCCAATCCTTAACTACATCATATTCTGTTTACTTAAAGAACGCTTTTGGTTTTAACATATTTAAAGTATTCCTGCTCTATGTGGTTAAAAAGAAAAAATAAATAAACTTCAGATCAGCTTTTACAAGTCAACCATTACAGAAATGACTTTAAAATCTAAATAGAAATAATTAATCTTCTTTATTTGAAAATAAACTTATAACAATAATAGCTCCCATTTTAAGTCATACAGGAAAAAAATTACACAAAAATATCTGAGAAAATTACATTCTGAGAAAATAAGTATTATTTTTTTATTACAGAAAATAAAAAGCAGCATTCTCCCAAAGACACTTAAAGTGTATACTCCAGTTCCAATGGAATGTTTGCCACCTTTCATACACAGAAACAAACCGGCCAGCTATGAGTACATAGTTTCATACTTGAATCTACACTTGGGCTGATGTCTGGTAAACATAAGCTGTGCTTGGGGACGACTCCCCGGACATCACCGAAAAAGTGGACACGTTCGGGGAAAAAATGTTGCTGCTAACATGAATCCCAACAACAAAGACTCTTCTTTCACAACTACAGCGCAAAATATTTGCTGTATTTTTGTCAGTTTTGCGCTGCATGGCTGAAACACTGGCTGCAGCCAATTTTGCCCTGTTTTGCCGATCCGTCTCCTAAAAATGTCCGTGCGGCACGCCATACTTCTATATTTTTTCTCATTTAATTATTATGAAAATAATCTCTTTTTTTCAAACACTTTTGAATCGCAATCAATTTAGCATGTTTCAGATCACAATTGATTCATGATGAATCGGCACACCCCTAATTTTGATCTTGTTTTATGGTTTTTCTTGTACAGCATTTGGGGAACTTGGGTCGTTGAAAATGTGCTCTATTTTAAATAAACTTGACCTTGACCTTTTGCCTGAATTACTGAATCAATCTGACATGACATGGAGGTGATCGACCTGTGGTTTTGCTGATATGTAATGGAAGTCCAGGCTGCTTTGATAGCTGCCTTCAGGTCATCTGCACTGTTGGGTCTGATGCCGCCTTATCTTCCTTTTGAAAACAAGCCATAGATTCTCTATGGGGGTTCAGGTCAGGGTAGTCTGCATTGAACAAGATTTTGTTACCTGTGGCAGTGTGGGCCACTTAAAACCTGCTGTGTAAATGAGAGACACAAGTGGAACGGTGAAGTCACAGGGAGTGGAAGTAAAGAAGATAGAGGACTTTAAAGCTACATTGTGTAAGATCTGCTCCCATCTAGCGGTGAAATTCTATATGACCAACCAACTGAATATTGTGTTCTAGCCTCACCTCCCACCCCCCCATTCCGAGCGCGATTTAACTCCTATGGGGGCCGTTTCATGCCAAGGTTAACATCGCTTCCAGTACTACGACTTCGTCCAGTGTTCCTTCCAGTGATGAGGTTACTTTAGAAAACTACATTGCATTTAGTTATATAGTCAGACGTCTGCCACGTGGCGAGTAGACAATATCCCTCTGGCATTCGTCACGGTGCAACTGAGTGTAGCCAAAGCGCGAAAGGCGGAGCTAGAATTTCCAGGAATGTCCCTCGTTGACGAATGTATTTCAAAGATGGAGGCTCAACATGGATTCAGTCATTCGAGCGACTCGCTCATATGTATTCTGAATAGCAGATTCTACATTTACGAGAATACTTTCATTAGTAGGTGGATGTAATTACACATCTATGAGCACATATTATTGAAAGAACAAAGGGGTTTTTGCTAATAATTAACTCAGAAAAAGACACAATGTAGCTTTAAGTACTGGGTTCAATGGTGGTCCAGAGCAACGGAGAGTGTGTAAAAGAGGTGAAGAAGTGTGTGCAAGCTGGTTAGAATGGGTGGAGAAAAGTGTCAGCAAGAAAGGAAAGGTGTACAAGACATTAGTGAAACCGGTGATGTTGAATGGTTTAGAGACAGTACCAATGTGGAAAAGACAGGAAGCAGAACTGGAGGTTGCAAAACTCAAGATTTTGAGATTCTCTTTGGTAGTGACAAGGATGGATAGGATCAGGAATGAGTAGAACAGAGGGACAGCTCATGTTAGACGTTTTAGAGATAAGTCAGAGAAGCCAGACTGAGATGATTTGGACTAGGCATGGGGCGGTATGAGATTCTGAAGGTATGAGAATCGTAGGCAAAAATATCACGGTTTCACGGTATTATGATTACAGCCCTAAAATGTGTATTTTGAATACCTGTATTTTTTTTTTTAAGTAAAAAACTTGATAAACCATCATTAGCATGCTAGTTACCATACTATCTGCCTCAGTAAAAAAAAAAAAAAAAGTTACTAAAGGATAAAGATGAAGATAAGATAAGGTAGTTATCAAATCTACCAAGGTAACAAGCTCATTTCACTAATGTCACATGCGAATACGCTCGTTCATTCCAAGACAGCATTAACTTTACCTTGAATTTAGCATACAACGATGGGTGGTGCTCCTGAACATGCGCAATCATATTCGATGTATTGCCTCCTCGGGCTGCCACTGTTCTCAAGCACTTTTTGCACGTCGGGCGACCTTCTTCTTCCAAGCCGTGAGCGTCTGGCTTTTTAAGTCAAAGTGTTCCCAAACAGCCGACTTGGTCCGCTTATAGACTGTGGTAAAAGTTCTGGTGGCTCGCCTCCTTCAGCCATCACACAGCCTGCAGAGCTGCCTGTTTGTCACTCACAACAAACGCAGGTGTGCGCGGCGCGGGGGGGAGTGGCGCTTTACGCTGCAGCTTCACACACAGCATGAGGGAGAGGGATTTTTTCTTTCTCCTTGGCGAGACGTCACATAAAAAAAAAAAACCTTTTATACCGCAGGGACGGTATGATTGAAAATTTTTGTGGTTTTGAAACCTTGACTTTTTCATACCGCGGTATACCTTGAAACCAGTAACCGGCTCATGCCTAATTTGGACATGTTCAGAGGAGAGACAACAATAATATTGGTAGAAGGATGGTGAGGTTGGAGCCACCAGGCAGAGAAGACGACCAAAAAGGAGATTTATGGATGTGGTGAAAGAGGACATTAAGTTAGTTTGTGTGGGGGCAGAAGATGCAGAGGATAGGACTAAATAGAGACAGATGATTTGCTGTGGCGACCCCTAAAGGGAAAAGCCGAAATAAAAGTAGCAGTGAGGGCCGCTACCAAGTCCTGCTGGTAAATGAAATCAACATCCCCATAAAGCTCGTCAGCAGATGGAAGCAAGAAGTGCTCCAAAATGTCCTGGTAGATGACTACAGAAAACCCAGTGGACCAGAACCAGCAGATGACATGGCTCCCCCACATCATCTCTAGCTGTTGAAACTTCACACTGGACTTCAGACGGCGTGGTTTCTGGTGATCTCCACTCTTCCTCCAGACTCTGGGAACTTGATTTCCAAATTAAACACAAACTTTACTGTCATCTGAAAAGAGGACTTTGGACCACTGAGCAACAATCCAGTTCTTTTTCTTACCCCACGTAAACACCTTTTGATGTCTTTGATTCATGAGTGGCTTGACATGCGGGATATGACATTTGTGTCCCATGTGTAGGATATGTTGGTGTGTAGTGGCTCCTGATGCTCTGACTCCAGTCTCAGGCTGCTCCTTGTGGAGCTCACCCAAATTCTTGAATGGATTTTGCTTCACAATCCTCTCAAGGCTGTAGTTTATCCCGGTTTGTGAGCCTTTGCCTACCACACTTCTTATTTCCACTCAACTTTTCATTGATATACTTTAATGCAGCACTTTGTAAAAGCCTGCTTCTTTAGCAATGACCTTTTGACAACTGGCGAGTCAGCAGTTTTCAAAACAATTGCACAACAAGGATATTCTGGATTACGAGCAACCCTTTCTTATTGATCTTATATACGAGTTGGGAGTTTTTTTCAATATGTCAGCTAGGGATGGGCATAATTAATCAACGATCAATTAATCATTAAGAATTTAATCGATGAATATTTTTTTTTACCGATCAATTAACGCATGTTCTGTTGCATAGTGTGAGTTTTGAAGGAATGCAAATAATTTTGCTATGTGGCAGTAATTAAACACTTTACCACACGAGGGCTGTGACTGAAAATAAATCCCCCAGGCCGACTCAGTTTCTTGCCAGTTTCTGTGTATTTCAAAAGTAGCATTGTCATGAAGAGGTCGCAGCAAAGTGTGGCGTGGGACCACTTTGACAAAAAAACAAACAAACAAAAAAGTCTCAGTTCACTGCCAACACTGCGAAGCTGTGTATACGTAGGCTACTTGAACGCACTTCCAACCCTGGTTAGAAGCAGAGCATCCTACTCTTGGTCTCAACCTAGCATCAAGTCGGTGTTAGCACGGAGGAGCCGAGATGCACAACGAGCAGAGAAACTTACTCACCAATTACTTTCTGAAGGAGGCTTGCCAAGTTAGCACGGAGATATGTGTGTCACAGCGACGTCTGTCCCCTCATAGCAGGTGATCTCGGCGCTGCAGGTCAGACGGGAAAGCAGCCTGGTGACCGTCAGTCTGCTCACCAGGCTGCTGTTGCTTCTGACCCCAGCGCATGTTAACATGCTCATCTTTCTCAACAAAAATCAGTAGACTGGTGCTAAAGTTGTATATAAGTTACGGTTTCTTTTATTTTTGTCTTTTTTACTCTGTTAATGAAACTAATTCATTGTTAGGTACGCTGATCTCTCTCATCCTCTTTCTCGACTCTTTTTGCCAAATGTAACACAAAACTATCAGACCTATTAGTATTATATTTTTTTTTTATTAAGTTATTGGTTAACATGACTTTTTCTTTTTTTACTTTTTTGGAGAAGAAAAAAAATGAGCGTCAGTTGTGTTAATGAGTACCGTCTTTTAGCTGTCGGCTCCGCTGCTTATAGCGCATATTTTCTTTGTGGAACTACTGTGAATTAATTCTGTTTAATCAGAATCAGCTTTAATGGCCAAGTATGACACATACAAGGAATTTGACTCCGACAACTTTTCTCTCCAGTACAGAACTTAAATAAGTGAAAAAAAGAAATAAATATAAATAAATAAATAATAAAGGATAATATATACACCAAACCGGGGTTATTTTACAGTCAGTATGTACAGCAGTGCAGAGTTATAGTTTATTGTTATGTGAATGGACTCACACTCTGTGACTACACAGAGTTCATCAGAGCGACAGCCTGGGGGAAAAAACTGTTCTTGTGTCGGGTGGTTTTGGCGTACAACGCTCTGTAACGCCGGCCTGACGGGAGGAGCCTAAACAGATTGTGGCCAGGGTGTGAGGGGTCTGTGGTGATTTTTCTGGCCCGCTTCTTGACCCTGGACTGGTACAGGTCCTGAATGGAGGGAAGATCAGTACCTATGATCCTCTCTGAGGACCTGACTGTTCTCTGCAGTCTGTCCTTATCTTTTCTGGTGGCGGATCCGAACCAGACAGAGATGGATGAGGTCAGGACAGACTGGACTATTGCTGTGTAGAAGATGGTCAGTAGTTCCTGAGGCAGGTTGAACTTTCTGAGCTGACGCAGAAAGTACAGTCTTTGCTGGGCCTTCTTTCTTATACAGTTAATGTGGGAGGTCCACTTCAGATCCCGTGTGATGGTGGATCCTAGGAACCTGAAAGACTCCACTGTGGGGACTGGCCTGTTGATGATTATGAGAGGAGATGTTGATGGGGGTCTCTTCCTGAAGTTCACGGTCATCTCCACAGTTTTGAGCGGGTTTAGCTCCAGGTGGTTCTGACTGCACCAGAGGACCAGCTGTTCCACTTCCCCTCTGTATGCAGACTCGTCACCGTCACGGATGAGTCCAATGATGGTGGTGTCATCTGCAAACTTCAGGAGTTTCACAGAAGGGTCCCTTGACGTGCAGTCAGTGGTGTAAAGGGAGAAGAGCAGTGGGGAGAGAACACATCCCTGGGTGTTCTGCCACAAGAGGTGTCCCACTTGTAATGAAGATCTCAATGAGGAAACACGCTATTTTTCTATTCTCACTGCATTTTAATATAGCCTATGAACACTGAATTTTAAATATAAAAATATCAATGAGCGTGTTGTGAACCAAGCAGCCTGGTTTTGTGATAGAGCGTGAGCAAATCAGATGTATCGGGGTTGTGATGGTTTACTGTCACAGTAAAACTGTGTCATGGTCCTCTGTTGGGCGTGGAGTACCGTGGTGGTGGATCTTGCTCTTAGCTGCTTCATGAAGTGGTCTGAGAGACTCGCACTAGAGCAGATCATCATGGAAAGATGCTCCTGATTTGTAGGGTGTTTTTGTTTTTTTAAATAGCAAAGTTTTTTCTTTCTCTTTTTTTGAGAGTGGCAAGAAGCATTGCAGCATCACGACTTCCATAACACTGTAGGAGCTTTTTTCAAATTAACTGCAACCCAGCCAGGTTCTTGTTGGTCAAGTATGTGATGGAGAGTGTAGCTGGTGTTCATCCAGTGTAAACAGAACAATGAACAGAATTTTAATCGATCTGGTTTTGCACATTTTGAAAAACAAATTACTGAAACTGAATATCACTATTTAGATGTAAACCCTTTAAGTTAGATTTATTCTCATTAAATTCAAACATAGCTGTTGGTCCAGTGGGGAAACTTAGCATTTTTAGGTGAGATGATCAGACATAATTTTATGGAGGACCAAAACTGACATAATTAAGAATAAAAGCAGAAATTTATCTGTGTTTTTCCTTTTCCTTATACATGCATTTTTGCAAAGAAATGTATATATTTTGTTTGTCCTTTTCCTTTATACGTGCATTTTCTTCAAGAAATGTATATGTTTTGTTTTTCCTTAAATGTGCATTTTTGCAAAGTAATTTATATATTTTGTTTTTCCTTTTCCTTTTATATGTGGATTTTCTTTAAGTAATGTATATATTTAGTTTTTCCTTATACGTGCATTTTCTTCAAGAAATGTATATATTTTGTTTTTCCTTATACATCCATTCCTTGTTTTTACATTCCTTCGTCTCCTCTCTTTACTTTTCCTTATGCATTTCTGCCTCATTATGCAAATGAGGAGGGCTGCCCTTCTTGGTGCAGCTCCTCTACTATTGGTCAATAAACAGGAAGGAGCAGGATCCATGTGCAGATGGATTGTGCATGATTGCGCTTTTGGCTTCAGTTTAGCAACCAAAGTACAGTTATGGAGGGAGCAAAAAGACAGTCTGTGTCGGAGTGACGTGTCCAAGCGACAAGCCACTTCCTCCAAAATCTGGAGAACTAACGGGTCAGCTTCATTTTCCGTGTCTTCAGCTAACTGGAGTAGCCTCTCACCCAAAATGTCTACGCAAAACAATAAATAATCATCACTGACTATTACTTTCAGCTAAGATAGCAATGTGCCTTAATTCTTCAGCAATCGTCTGGGACATCTCTGATAGGAGTTTACTTTCTATCAAACAAGGCATTCTCCTGAAAGGCCAAAAGCGCAGTCATGCACAATCCATCTGCACATGGATCCTGCTCCTTCCTGTTAATTGACCAATAGTTGAGGAGCAGCACCAAGAAGGGCAGCCCTCCTCATTTGCATAATGAGGCAGAAATGCATAAGGTAAAGTAAAAAGAGGAGACGAAGGAATGTAAAAACAAGGAATGCATGTATAAAGGAAAAGGAAAAACAAAATATATACATTTCTTGACGAAAATGCACGTATAAAGGAAAAGGAAAAACAAAATAAATAAATTTCTTCGCAAAAATGCACATATAAGGAAAAGGAAAAACAAAGTATATAAATTTCTGCTTTTATTCTTAATTATGTCAGTTTTGGTCCTCCATATAATGTTGGATGGGAGGTTTTATTAGGAATGTGATGACATATTTTGAACGTAAAAAAGCTTTGTTTTGTCCTGCTTTTGCGGCGATCATTCCTTCAGACTGTTGTTTTTTTGTCCTCTCTGGCAGCAGTGACTCCCCCCAGTCGGAATGGGAGAAAACCGGTAACACCAAGTGGTATATTGGCCCTCACTCAGTCTCCGTTGCTGTTTAAGGGAAAACCAGGCTCCACTCGTAAGAAAGGTAACGTTTAAATGTGCAATGTGCTTCTATTAGCCTCCTCTTGCAGGTCGACTCATCCTGCTTTATTTTCTGGATTTCACAGATGAAGCTGCATCGGGGAAAATGGGATGCGAAGTGGAGCTCTCACCTTTCGGCCTTTCCCAGCCAACCAGGTGCTCAAACACGGGGAAAACCTACAGCAGGAAGAGACTACTCCACTGAGACAAATACAATGTTGAAAAAGTTGCAGCCAATCACAGCAATGAGACCGATGGCATATGTGAAAGGTCGTCTTAAGTTTCACTGGAAAGATGTTGCAGCTGCTTTTTCTTTTTTCAATCAGAACCACTTATGCGTTCAGAAGATGTTTAAAATTGCTGGCTAATATAGATATGATCATATCATCTTAAGTATAAACACCTGTTTTACGACCAAGTCAGATCCTGTTCTTATGCAGTTGAACAGTATTGTTCATGAATTTCTTTTTTTTAGCTGTGCTTTTCTGTAAAAGGGATTTTCTGAAATCTTGTAAATATGTTAAATGTTGATAAATTCTTGTAAATAAACAGTTTTTTTTTCTTAACCATTCGAAGGGGATTGAAAAGCAGGAAGGCTAAACCCATGTAGCGACTTACTAAACACTGTGTTCAGTTTTATTGTACTGACTTTCCACAAATGTTAGATTAAGAAAGAAGTTTATCAGCACCCTGCATGCATCGATGCTCATCTGGCTTCAAAGGTCAGTGCCGTGAATTAAAACACCCTTTTTTTTTTCTTTTCTTTGTTATGCAACAGTGTGACCCACCTACATCTGAAACTCCTCTTCCTTTCAGGGCTTTTGATCCCGTGGCTCGTTGGACCTTTCACAATGGCTCTTGATAACTAGCAAAAAAAAAAATCATAAAGAGCCAAATGTTCTTGAACAAAGCTATGACAAATGCATTTTGTAGTGTATATTTTTCTTTTCATGTTGAAAACCTATTTCCATTATCCCCCAAATGTCAACATCCCAACTAAGCATGTAAACTCGGCAAAAAAAGAAACGCCCTCTGACTTTGAACTGTTTTTACTTTCAGTAAACTTAATCTGTGTAAATATTTGTATGAACACTAAAAGAGTCAACACCATAAGACATAAACTAAAAATGTTTCACAGACATGTGACTAACAGAAATAGAATAATGTGTCCTTGAATGAAGGGAGGCTCAAAATCAAAAGTACCAGTCAGTATCTGGTGTGGCCACCAGCTGCTTGAAGTACTGCAGTGCATCTCCTCCTCATGGACTGGACCAGATTTGTCAGTTCTTGCTGTGAGATGTTACCCCACTCTTCCACCAAGGCACTTGCAAGTTCCTGGACATTTCTGGGGGGAATGGCCCTAGCCCTCACCCTGCGATCCAACAGGTCCCAGACGTGCTCAATGGGATTGAGATCCGGGCTCTTCGCTGGCCATGGCAGAACCCTGACATTGCTGTCATGCAGAAACTCACGCACAGAACGAGCAGTATGGCTGGTGGCATTGTCCTGCTGGAGGATCATGTCCGGATGAGCATGCATAAAAGGTACCACATGAAGAAGGAGGATGTCTTCCCTGTACCGCAAGGCATTGAGATTGCCTGCAATGACAAGCTCAGTCCGATGGTGATGTGATATACCGCCCCAGACCATGACGGACCCCCCACCTCCAAATCGATCCCGCTCCAGGGTACAGGCCTTGATGTAACGCTCATTCCTTCGACGATAAACACAAATCCGTCCATCACCCCTGGTGAGACAAAACCGTGACTCATCAGTGAAGAGCACTTTTTGCCACTCCTGTCTGGTCCAGCGAAGGTGGGTTTGTGCCGATAGGCGGCCCTGTTGCTGGTGATGTCTGGTAAGGACCTGCCTTACAACAGGCCTACAAGCCCTCAGTCCAGCCTCTCTCAGCCTATTGCGGACAGTCTGAGCACTGATGGAGGGATTGTGTGTTCCTGGTGTGACTCGGGCAGTTGTTGTGGCCATCCTGTACCTGTCACGCAGGTGTGATATTCAGATGTACCGATCCTGTGCAGGTGTTGTTACACGTGGTCTTCCACTGCGAGGATGATCAGCTGTCCTTCCTGTCTCCCTGTAGCGCTGTCTTAGGCGTCTCACAGTGCGGACATGGCAATTTATTGCCCTAGCCACATCAGCAGTCCTCATGCCTCCCTGCAGCATGCCTAATGCATGTTCACGCAGATGAGCAGGGACCCTGGGTATCTTTCTTTGGGTGTTTTTCACAGTCGGTAGACAAGTCTCTTTAGTGTCCTGCGTTTTCAGAACTGTGATCTTAAATGCCTGCTTTCTGTAAGCTGTTACGGTCTTAACGACCATTCCACAGGTGCATGTTAGTTAATTGATTATGGTTAATTGAACATGCATGGAAAACATTGTTTAAACCCTTTACAATGAAGTTCTGTGAAGTAATTTGGATTTTTACATTATTGTTGAAATACACAGTCCTGAAAAGGGGACGTTTCTTTTTTTGCTGACTTTATGATATCCTTTCCAAAGTTAGAGATAAAACTGGTGGTTCTTTAAAAAAAAAAAAAGATACAAATCTCAGTAGATATTTATCAAAAAAATTATACAGTCTTATTTTTTAAATAAAAGGTCATTTAACATTATTGGCTGGACTGTGGTGCAAAATGGCTTTTTACATTGTAAGGGTTGCAGACCCCTGGATTAAACAATTTATACCTGTAGCTTTTAAAACAATCATCTGGTTAAAGGTTTTTTTTCTATTTTTAAATTGTGAGCCTTGGGTATATAACTGAATTTTGAAAACAAAGAAGCACAAATTCAACTAAACTGACACATTTTAGATATATGAAAAAGTACATTTAGGCATGTGTAGTATTTTAATTACAATGTTAAACTGATCTTTATAGTTTTCAGATTTGGTCTTCATTATGATTTTTTTTTTTAAAAGGTGAGTTCCTAAAAGCTAAAACGTGTAGATTAATATGGAAAGCAGTTCCGTTTTACTCGTTATCTCTTTGACCTTTTGGTTCACTTCAGAGAAATAACACGATGGTAGATCTCGGTGCTTGAACACATTTTTTTTTAGTAACAATTGATCGATTGAAAGCACGTGAACTTCTAACATTTGCCCTATAAGAAGCACAGGATTTAAACATTACATTCTGACTTAATAGTGACCGCAAGATTTAATCGCTTAACAAATTCCTACTCTTTGTACAGGTTTAAAATGCGTGTTGAAAATTAGCTAAGTTTTAGTTTCTGCTGCATTCGAATTATTTTAAATCCAAAAATAGTTGACAGCTCTTGCCTTTAGGGAAATTGTGCTCTACATTTGGAACAAACTGCAGATCATTATTTTTTAAATGCAGAAGAGCTGATACACATTCGCATTGTGTTGCGTTCGGTAGAAAACTATTTTTCAAACCAGACGATGAATGTGAAGTGCGACTAATTTTCCCTTTAAGTCCAATCAGGCATGACGCAATGAGGAAGTTGCGGCAGTTTTATAGTATGAATGACTTGAATAACCTTGTGAAGAAAACATTTTCTAATGATCATTTCAGAGAAAGTGACGAAAGCCGTGAGATGACTGCACTGTATTTCGGACTGTGGTTTAGCTGAATGCGGAGTGAAACGTCTAGTTCTGCAGCTCTGCCAGTCGTCTTTAAATATTCTTACCATGCACCACTTTACCTACATCAAGTTAGCTGCACAAATGCAGAACTGACTTCCTTCTTCAAAGACAACTAAACACCAACAATATCCCCCTTTCTTAGTTGTTCCCGTCGCAATACATGTTTAATATATACATTTGAATCATTAAGAAAATAATCAAATAAAGCCGGACACCTCCGCTTTCTAATAAAGCTTACAGGTAAATTACTGGGAATCTAGACCGTATAGTCACTTCTGGTAGATTATGAAGTAGGTCACCATAAGCTATAGATTGTTTCTGCAAAGAACTACAAGCATTGAACCGTCGAACCTATACATATTATTATTTGTGTCTTGATATGTTTATAAATTACATTAAGTCTATTTTAAGCAGAATGGTGTTTTGTCTGGGGAGTGGTATAGGGTTTTTGGCTATGCGGACAGCAGGGTGTATGGATTCACCAAGGGAAGCATTAATACAAGAACTGCCATCGCATGCATATTCCTAGCAAAAAGGGGAGAGAAACCCTGATTTTATGGGCAGTTTATCAAAGAATTATCTTAACTAGGCCTACAAGTTTTTTTTGCCTGACAAATTTGTCTTACATTCTCATTTGCTCATTAAAAAGCACGTAACTCATTAAAGAGGTTTATATCCGCCTGTGCTATCTTTTAGTTTTGCATCGTTTTGCCTTTTGCAAAGATGTAGGCTAAGATTTAGTCATTTTTGACTTTTTAGGTCTAAAGCTCCAGAGTGTGTTTGACCCTTGGAAAAATAAACGGTTTTATAAATAAATAGGCCTACTATATAAAATGTTTGCGTATTAGAAGAATCAGAGCAATTTTGTTCTAGCTTTAGAACAAAGAAAATGTGCTTTTAAAAAGGGGAGGAACCACTTTATTTTGTAGAATGTCAATCGAGTCAATTCCATAGCCTACTTCTGGTAAATTCAGAAAAATAACCCTATTTGGAAAAAAATGGCATGAAAAAGAAATCTCTGGCACCATTGATATCATTCTGGTTTTGAAACTCTGTTCAGATATTGCATGAAAACCTACTTAAACCATTCGTTTATATTGCCTTTGTGATCAAACACACTGCTCATTCAGTATTATTTTTGTTCCAAGTTAGGAGCCCATGCTGAGTGCGCTATGTGACCCTGAGGCCACAGGTGGCAGACCCCCGACTTACATCTGGAATATCTGTACATTAATTTAAAAAAATGCCGAAAAAAATCTGTAAAGTAAGTGAAACGGGCAAAATGCAAAGATTTAACTATAACATAAGTGTAAGTATAGTTCTTAACTTTTTTTTTAACTATCTGGACATTTTATTTTGAAGGTGGAAGCTTCACTTCCTGTCCAGTGTTCGCTCTCTCCGTCCATCTTGACGACCTTCCCTGGTCGACCGTTCTCCTTATAATTCCATCGGAGGCGCTTCATCACCTTCACTCCATCAACCTGCTTTTTCCTCGCTCCTCTCGGTCCTGACTATTAAACCATTTTCTAACATCGAATTTTAAAGAAAGTAATAAAAAAAAATGGCCAGTAGCTTCACGAGAATCATCACCTCCAAGAGAAACGTCGGAATCCTGTCATTGGTCGGAGGCTCCGTAGCGGCTGGTTTTCTGCTCCATCGGGAACATGTCTCCGCCGGAGAACCTCTGCGCAGGAGATACCCTGCCAGGTAACAGCAACCCCTCCGGTCTATATGCTCGTTTTAGGACTTTTCGAACACTGAATGGGCGATTATCTCAATTATTTTTTTAACTAATTAGACGGCTTTTTATTGATGGAAATGGTACATTAACGGCCATTAACGACACGTAACGATTTGAAGTGCAATATGGGAATGAAACAAATTCAGCTGGTCAGAAGTCCTCCAATATAGTGTCACCTGGACTACAGGTCATTATTGGATACGGACCGAATTATGACATGTAATACACCTTATAATATCATACAAGCGCACTGGGGATTATTAAAATGAGCTATTCGACAGGGGTTGGCAGAGCTGCTGAATGTTCCAGGCCAAGGGAGCAGAAATTGGACCTGTGCTTATCCCAGAAAATTAATCAACGTGTATTTTAGGACATGCAACAGCCACACGGAGGCCATTGTGTCATATTCAGGTCAGAGGAAAAACCGAATCATAAAGCAGGGCAGGTGCTACTTTACAACGCCTCCTAAATCCAACCTCACTTCCTCATACAGGAGAGATCTGAGAGATGGGCGACAATTCATAATCGGTTTCTTCTGCACCATGTGCTTCAGATTCAGTGTGCAGCACCAATGGGAATCCACGCATACTGTATAAATATAACATGTCTGTGTTCGTTGGACTGATGATTTGCCTTCGTGTGTGTGGGGGGAAAAAAGGTGAGGTCTTTGTGGATCTTGTGTTGCTCTTAATAATCGGTCAAATAGTCATAGAAAAGCTGTGGACGTGACTCATGGCACACCCGCATGGACCATAAAACAGCATGCGGATCAGTAAAACATTCATCTGCTGCTTGGATAAAAGTCCCTTCATTGATCCCACCTGTGATAATAACAGAGATAACGTTTTTTTTGTTTTGTTTTTTTTGCACACACACATTGTTCTTGGTTCTACTTGAATGAAGGACTTTTTATTGTCACCATACAACAGAACAGAACAATGAAAGTATAAGTTACTACTACACACAGTGAGTACCAGGTATGACTTGCCCAGTTTAGCTAGCTCCCTGTTGCTTAATCAATCTATGAAACTATTTATTGTCAATAGCTTAGACTACGTTTGCGCAAGAATCAGGAGTTTTACAACCTGCCAAGTTTAATATTAAGAAATGATCTGTCAACTCTATACAGTATTTACACTTTCTATAAGAAGCTATCTTTTCCTTGTTGTTCAATAAACTAGTTTATAAACTAACAAAAGTATTTTGAAGTCTGTTCTCTGAGCTACAGGGAGCCAGTGTAAGGACTTTAGAACTGGGGTGATGTGCTCTACTTTCCTGGTTCTAGTGAGGAACACGAGTGGCAGTGTTCTGGATCAGCTGCAGCTGTCTGATAAACTGCGAGGACACTGTTGCAGTAGTCAGTCTGACTAAAGATAAAAGTATAGTTGAGTTTTTCAAGATTTTGTGACATCAGTCCTTTAATCCTAGAAATGTTCTTCAGTTGATAGAAGGCTGACCTTTTTTATTGTCTTTGTGTTTTTGAACGTTCAAGTCTGAGTCCATCACTGCTTCCAGATTTCTGGCCTGATCAGTAGTTTCTAGTTGTATGAACTGAAGCTGTGTGCTGACTGTTGATCGTTCCTCTTTCGGTCCAAAAATAATTACTTCTGTTTTGTTTTTACTCCAGTGAGGAAAGTTATGGCACAGCCAAGCATTGATTTGATCTTTGCATCAGCTCAACATTAGAATGAGTTCATTGTCACCTGGTGACATTGTAATGTAGCGCTGTGTATAATCTGCATAGTTATGGTAACTTAGCTTATTTCTTGTTACAATGTGAGCTAGCGGGAGTATGCAGATATTAAATAAGAGGGGCCCGAAGATGGAACCTTGGGTTACCCCACATGTGATTTTTTTTTCTTTCTTCTCAGCCCTGTGTAAAAGTGAGCTATTGATACAAAGAAGTTCCTGTTCTTTAGGTAAAACTCAACCCAGTCAGGTTCTGTCCCAGAGAATCAGAGCCAGCTCTTCAGTCGCTTCAATAATATATCAAGGTCGGTATGCCAAAAGTCACGGTTCGGTTCATTTTCAGTACAGTCAAGGAACAAAGTTTAAAAAATAGTTTTTTTGTAATGACATTTATAGCGCAGGTTACAGGTCAGAGCCCCTCTTAAAACACTGTTTAGAGAAATATATTAAGATCTTTAAAAAGAAAAGGTATTCATACGTAAATTGTTTAGGCTTTTAGAGTCTTTAGTGAGAGAATTTAACCTCCCAGCGCCAGACCAGATGTGACGACCTGTCAGCTCGATCAACAGAAAACTATGGATTTTAAAGCCAAATCGGACAGAAGAAACTTTAAATGTTTACAACTAAACATATGATGAACCACAACCGTACATCTATGAGCCTGTTACGCCCCCCAGAGAGCAGAGAGAGACCAGCAGGGCGGGGGATTGAGGGCCAAAACATTGCTAAGCAAAGCTAACGTTATTAGCCTGGGGGCTGCAAGCTAGCTTAACTGTTTCTTTAACAACCCACATATCACAGTGCTTCTAATCTTTGATATCATTGTTTTGACAAACTTGCCAATTAGCAGATGTTAGACAACAAGACTTAGAATGCACAGATCCTGTCTGTGTAGAGCTGAGCCTCTGATCGATCCGTGATCGTGTCTCCCGCCTGCTGCAGGTCCAGAAGCGGCCGCTGACAGCGATGAAGCTGTATGCGCCTGATCTTTGCTTCGGTATCCCATGTTATGCTCCATCACATCGTTGGGATGGTAATCCTCAGGTCTGAAGTGAGCGTGTTTTTCGTAGCCGAAGCAGAAGTGAAGTCCAGCCTTTTCAGCTGAACAAAACTCACAAAACCTGTGGACTCAATGTCCTGACAGGCTTGTGATTATACAGCCTCCATCAACACAATAATTTACAATTTTCAAGAAAATTGAACATAATCCAAAAGTAGTGAACAAACGGACTCTCGGTGATACGAGCTAAGAGCAACCACTGACGCTACCGGAAGTGGAAATGTAACACAGGGAAGCCGACGTGTTCCCAAACGGGGGCTTTCACGATGGAAACGAGCATTCCAGCTCCTGGTCTCAATTAAAAGAGTCGCTGAGATAACATCTGCAAGCAGAAGGCTGGGCTGTTTCTTTATAGGGGCGTATCTGTTGCTGGCTAAAGTGTAAAGCAGTTATGCTTCCATGTGGAAACTCGGTGCGCGTGTGTACCTGACTGAGACACGTGTACCTCCACAGCCCTAATGGTCAGCACAGCTTAGGGCTGGGCGATATGGCCTGAAAATAAAATCTCAGATTTTTTCACACCAAATCCGATTTCCGATTTAAATTGATTTTTTTTCTTTCTCCCTTTACTTTCTTAAACAGAAGTAACAAATGACAGAATCAATTTTGTAAACTCTTATTTTAATATCTCCTTTGGGAGTCTACCTCAGTTCAAAGTTGTGTGAAAAATCTCGATTTTCCCAAAAATAAATATTCTGAAATGGCAAATTCGAATTAATCGATAAAATCGATTTATCGCCCAGCCCTAGCACAGCTCTATGGTTCTTCCACAGTCCGTAATAAAGTGGATATCATAGAACACTTTGATGAGGGCGGTCTCATTGCTGTGGTGAGCACGGAAACCAGACTGAAAAGACATCAAAGCGGTTGGTCATTGTTAGGAAGCTATTTAGCTGTTGAAGCACAACTTTATACCTATATACTGTAACACAGAGTCTGGAGCAAGAGTGGGGACACATCCAAGCTGCTTGATATCCAGTGTAACGTTTCCGCAGTTGGTGATGATTTGGGGAGCCGTGTCATCTGTTGAAGCTGGTCGGCTGTATTTTATCCAATCTAAAGCCAGTACAGCCGTCTACCACGAACCTCAGGTTTGCCACTGCTGAGAAGCGTCATGGAGATGTTGATTTTTTTCAATTTCAAGCAGGAGTTAGCACCTGCCTACATTGACTACAAAGCTGAATAACAATAATATAGAAGTAATAGTAACACATGCTTTAATGTACATGGTATCACTGTGCTTGACTGGCCAGCACACTGGCTTGTCCCAAACCCTCATGGAGAATCTATGGAGAATTGTGAAGAAGAACATTAGAGACAGCAGAGCTAACAATGCTGAATTCAATTCAATTCAATTCAAAAATACTTTATTGATCCCAGAGGGAAATTAAGTGTTGGTATAGCTCATATAATCAATTCTTTAAGGAGTTGTTGTAGATAATGATGGCTGTGGGCAGGAAGGATTTCCTGTAGCGGTCTGTATTGCAGCGAAACTGAAGAAGCCTCCGACTGAAGACACTCTGTTGTTGTATGACAGTCTCATGAAGAGGATGCTCAGGGTTGTCCATGATTTTTTTGATTTTATGAAGAATCCTTCTTTGCATCATCATCTCCAGTGGTTCCATAGTCGTCCCAAGAACAGAACCAGCCTTCTTTATCAGGTTGTTGAGCCTTTTTAAATCCCTGGCTCTGATGCTGCTACCCCAACAGATGACGGCTGAAGAGATTACACTCTCCACAACAGACTTGTAGAAGATCTGCAGCATCTTGCTGCAAACCTTGAAGGACCTAAGCTTCCTCAAGAAGTACAGTCTGCTCTGTCCCTTCTTGTAGACGGCTTCACTGTTGCGCCTCCAGTCCAGTCTGTTGTCAAGGTGAACTCCGAGGTATTTATACTCCTCAACCACCTCCACTTCTTCTCCCATGATGGAAACAGTGTTTGACTTATCCCTGTTTCTTCTGAAATCTACAATCATCTCCTTTGTTTTGTTCACATTCAAGGTGAGACGATTGTTTCCACACCATGTCACAAAGCGGTCCACCAACTCTCTGTATTCAGCATCTTGTCCATCTCTGATACACCCGACAATTGCAGAGTCATCTGAGTATTTCTGCAGATGACAGGTCTCTGATTTGTACTGGAAGTCTGAGGTGGACAGAGTAAAAAGGAATGGTGAGAGTACGGTCCCCTGTGGTGCTCCTGTGCTGCTGACCACCTGGTTTGACACACAATCCTTCAGTCTCACAAATTGTGGTCTGTTGGTCAGGTAGTCATTGATCCAGGCGATTGTTGAGGGCTCCACCTGTGTCTTCAGGAGTTTCTGACAAAGCAAATCAGGCTGAATTGTGTTAAATGCACTAGAGAAATCAAAGAACATGATCCTCACAGTGCTGCCTGCTTTGTCCAGATGACAGTGGGTTGGTTGAAGTAGGTGGATGATGGCATCTTCAACTCCAACTCCACAGCGATAAGCAAACTGCAGTGGGTCCTGATACGTTCTTGTTTGCTTACTCAGGGGTGCCAACAGGAGTCTCTCCAGGACCTTCATGATGTGGGATGTCAGGGCAACGGGTCTATAGTCATTGATGACTGATGGGTGAGTTCTTTTGGGTACTGGAACAAGGCAGGATGTCTTCCACAACACTGGCACCTTCTCCTGAGTTAAGCTGAGGTTGAAGAGGTGCTTCAGAATCCCACAGAGCTGCTCTGCACAGGCCTTCAGGACTCTGGGGCTGACACCATCTGGACCTGCAGCCCTGTTCCGGTTCAGTTTCTCCAGCTGCCTCTTCACCTGACTTTTGGAGACAGACAAGTGGGAGGGGGAGGCAAAGGGGGTAGCAGCATTTCCTGACTTGGTTGAAGTCTGAAGAGCTGAAGGTTGCTATGAAAGCAACCTGTGCATCCATAACAACCCCTAGAAGTCCAGGCTGACCACCTCCATGCCACGTTGAATTCATGAAAAAGAAGGCTAACCAAATATTCAGTGCGTGTCATTACACGACACACGCAGGCTTATTTTTCAGTGGCCAGACATGCCTGTATCAAAAACAATGTTTTATTGTTCTCATATGCAATATTCACATTTTCTGAAGAACCAAATTAGCAGCAAGCAATATTAATCAAAATGAACCAAAAGAAGCACTTTGTGTTTTGTCCTGTGTACCTGTGTAAATAAAATATAGAGATGTGTTTCACCTATTAAAGTGAAACAAAAGAACTTTTGGAGGACTCTCAAGTTCATTCAGACGCACCTTGAAATTAAACGTGATGCCACTGCAGCAAAAACCTGATTGTAAACTTATGCAACGTTGGATGCCGATAAAAGATCTAACGTTCCAGATCTCACGACTATCTGATGTTGGTAAATGTTACCATTACATTTTCCTCTCTTCATAATACTACAAGTCTCATGGTTGTAATTCTGTCTTTTATGTAACAAACATACAGTAAAAAAAAGTCCAAAGTTTTTCAGGTGAAACTAAAATTAAAGGGATATTAAACTGAAAACCGTCAAATTCTTACAGAAGTCATCAAGAATATCTATCCTAATGTAACAGGATTTTTGACTCCACAGTTAAAGGAGCGAAAGACGACCCAAAATATTGATTTATTTTTCTCAAAGTTTGTTTCAGTCCTCTGATGAAATGAGAATCAGATTCACCTTTATCCCCTAATCATGTAAAGCACCTTGAATTACCTTGTTGTTGAAAGTGTGCTATACAAAAAACCCCAAAAACATGCCTCACCTTTCAGGAGGGGAACTGTTGAAGCAACACTTGAGTGGTTTCACAGAAGAAATATGAATATTTGTTATGACCTAGTCAAAGCATTGACCTTAATCCAATTGGAGGGCTTTTCTCTGAATTAGAGAGGAAAATTGCACTTGGATTTCTGGTATTGGGAGAAAATAGCGAGAAAATTAATCTTTATCCTTATCTTTTGATAGATTAGGAGAAAAAAAACCCCACACTGATGCTACACTAGTTTGTTCTGCTTAATGCAGGGTGTCGAAACAACATCTTCATCCCAAGCTTTAATTTAGTTTGTCTGGCTAAAGCATGTATTTGAAAGAGCTTCCGTTTTAGCTGTATTAATCATTCTAAAGTCTACAATCTTTGGTCTTTTTTTTAAATGCGGTTCCAAAGATTGACGCAGTCCCGCTTTATCTCATTTCTTTCTATTTGCACAGTGCGGACTACCCTGACCTGCGCAAACACAACAACTGCATGGCCAGTAACCTGACGCCTGCCATCTACGCCAAGCTGTGTGATAAGACCACGCCCAACGGCTTCACTCTGGACCTGGCCATCCAGACGGGCGTGGACAACCCCGGACACCCCTTCATTAAGACTGTTGGCATGGTGGCAGGAGATGAGGAGTCTTATGAGGTCAGACATAACACTGGGCGGGGCTTTAACCAAACAAGATCCAGTCGTCTCTCCTTGAACTACAGGTGGTGCATTTATGGGACATTTTGTTGCACCGATGGCAGCTCATATCTATTTTCTTTAAACAAAAACAAGAAATGTCTGCATGCTCACTGCTGACAAAAATATGCACAGTTCATGTTGTCAAGGATACTTGGACAAAAGGGAGCCTTTCTGCACCAACAATCTAAAATGATGATAAGTATGGGACTGTAAAGGGCGCTTGGTTCAAGTGTGAGCCATGCATGCAACAATACATATCTGGATCATATATTAAAAAGATTCTGGTTTCTAAGTGATTCTGTATTCTTAATTAGAGCCAATTAGTGAAGGTGAATTCAATTTAGTCTATGTACAATTGAAACCAGATATTTACTTACACTGTACACAAAGACACATAGGCTAACCTTTTTTCCCTCACTGTCTGAAATTGAATCGGACAATGAGACAAGCTTAGATTATTATTTTTACTTCAAATTTAGATTTTTGTCATACATTTTCTTGGTATTTGATAGAATTGCCTTTTAAACTGTCTTCGGTCCAAGGTTTCTTGTATCTTAACCCAATACTTTGCAGGGATTTTTATTTATTTTTTAAATTTTTGTTGAAATTTTTTTTCAATCTTACCAACTTGTTTCTTTTGACTAGAAGTAATGATAACATTTTGGATCTGTTAAAGAATCTGTGGAAATGTTAGGGTGATGAAACAGAGGCCTTTCAGTTTTAAAGACTGAGCTTTTCACTTAAAGCCAGGGTAATAGTTAAATGTTTTTAAAGTAACTTAAAAAATGCTTAAATTTGACTATCTGACCCTGTTCTATGATATAAAGTAGGTAGGCTCTACGGCAAAACCAATCATTTACGGGAGCCTAAAGCGTTTTTAAATAGATTTGCAGAGAAAGCTGTCGATCAACGAGAAGCGTAGCACACCAACAAAGTTAAAGTAAATAGCTTATGTTTTGGTAAAAAAAAAAATTGTATTAGTAAAAATCTGGCGATACGATATATATCACGTTACAGGGGAGACGATACGATATATTGCGATACTATGATTAAGACTATATATTGGGTTTTTAAAACACAATTTAACTGTAGAAAAACTCTCGCAGCATTCTAAACACTCCAACCTGTTTCACATTTTAACACATCCAGTTTAATTACTAGATGTAGTTGATCCACTGGAACGAAGAAGCTGAAAACAGCCACAAACTATTAGTCATACTTTTAATTTCACTACAAAAATGGCTGTCATCCTTAATGGTTCCATTCAAATCCTTAAAAAAATCGATACATCGCTTTTGAATACCGATGCAATATCGGGACATAAAATATTGCGATATATCGGCATATCAATTTTTTCTTACATCCCTAATCGTTTTACTATCTTTTAAGACCTGTTTGTCTCATTCCCTATCTGGAACAAAATTTGTGTCTACATGAAAACAATTTAATCTGTCATGAGTGTGAATTATTTTGGGTTGAACTGAATATATTTCTCTTAAGGTATTTGCAGACCTGCTGGACCCTGTCATCAAAGAGAGGCACAATGGCTATGATCCCAGCACAATGAAACACCCCACTGATCTGGATGCCAGCAAGGTACTTAGCCTACTACTTATGATAAGTTCCTTCTCTATTGTACCGGGTTACCAGTCTAGTCATGTTTGAATTGCACATCTTTCTTTTTTTTCTTGGGTCATTTCACAGGAAATTCCTCTAGCTCTTTTCAAATTCTTGAAACCAACCACGGCCATCTTAGGTGATACAATTGTACAGCAGCCAGGGATGCTGCAACCGTACACTTGGATATATTGTTACCAAGAGATATGTTTTGGAACCACAGTACGTGGATGATCGTGAAACCGCAAATATTGGGATTATTATCATACTAGATTAAATACAGGCAGACAAAGGAGAGGTGCCACTACTGACAATGAAAAAGAACTGGGACAAGCGAGGGGTATGATGGGATGGAATGGCTGAGCAGAAACATTTAGAAACTAGAGAACTCTGCAGTAACACAACAATGAGCCAGCACAAGAATGGCTCAAAATACAAAACCAATAAGTGACAATGAAAATCAGAAACTGGACTGACAAGGAAAACTAGAAGTAAATATACAGTGGACCACCAATGCCCTGCCAGAAGCTGAAATCCTAGAAATCTTACATACTTGGGAATCGCTCCAAAAACACTTTTAACTGTCTATTTTTATAGTTCAAACACACCTTAATATGCATTAGTACGCACAGTGGTACCTATCTAAATACTATCACAAACGCTAACATCCATGGTCTCCTGCATTTCCACTCTTGGGGGATACAGCCAATCAGCACCAAGGTAGTTCCTGGATAGTCTACTTTGGTCCATTGGGACCTGCTGTCCTGCATGTTTTAGGTGTTTCCCTACTGCTGCACACCTGGCTTAAATGAATGGGTGATTAACAGGCTTCTACAGCTATTGGAGGTAATGCTATCATTCGAATCAGCTGTGCTGGAGTGGGGACACTTTTAAAACATTTAGGACAGTGGGCCCTGAGGACCAGGTTTAGGGACCACTAGCCTATAGATATTTCAGCTCCCCAAGCTGCATTTCTTTTAAGTATTTTAGATATGTGCTATGGGAAATAAATCCGCAACTAGGCGTTTCCGTGAATAATTTGGAGAAGAAAAGGTAAATAGGGGAGGGTCCACTGTATCCCAGAGCACAAACAAGATGGACTACCAATTACCAAGGTCCACAAAGATAAAAAAAAATGAAACTAAAGACTATAACTCAAAACGCCTCCTTCAACAATGCTGCAAAAACTTGAAGTACAAAAGAAAATACAAGAATTCCAAAGCTTTCTACATTGGACATGCTGGTCTGATCGGCTGACATTTGATAATGTTGAACAAAACAAGCCCAAATATCACTCGTTCACCACCATGCTTGACAACTTGTAAGAGGTTTTGGGGTTTTTTTTGTTGTTGTTTTTTAACTGATAGGCTGAGTTTGGATTCCCCATAACATGGTGCTTCAAGTTATGATCAAATTTCTTGTCCTCGATGGCCCCTGTCCAAAGGACATTGTCCTAAAGTGTCCTATTTGAAAACCTATGCAGTGCAACTTGTGTTCTTTTAAAGAACAAAGAGTGTTCTCCTAAGTAGGCCTGTCTCAATAAACAATAAATCAATTAATGGTATGATAAAATCACTTTCCCAGCCACAGTCATTTCCAATTGCATGCTGGTTTGTTTTTCTTGCGAGTCTTCCTCTTTCTACCGGAGACAGAATGAAAAAATGTAAATATGGTCCATATACAGTTGTGGCCAAAAGTTTTGAGAATGACACAAATATTAGTTTTCACAAAGTTTGCTGCAAAACTACTTTTAGATCTTTGTTTCAGTTGTTTCTGTGATGTACTGAAATATAATCACTAGCACTTTATACGTTTCAAAGGCTTTTATTGACAATTACATGACATTTATGCAAAGAGTCAGTATTTGCAGTGTTGGCCCTTCTTTTTCTGGACCTCTGCAATTCGACTGGGCATGCTTTCAATCAACTTCTGGGCCAAATCCTGATTGATAGCAACCCATTCTTTCATAATCACTTCTTGGAGTTTGTCAGAATTAGTGGGTTTTTGTTTGTCCACCCGCCTCTTGAGGACTGACCACAAGTTCTCAATGGGATTAAGATCTGGGGAGTTTCCAGGCCATGGACCCAAACTTTAAACGTTTTGGTCCCCGAGCCACTTAGTTATCACTTTTGCCTTTCTGGGGCAATTTATCGTGCTCCATCTTGCTGGAAAATGCATTGTTCTTCACCAAACTGTTGTTGGATTGTTGGAAGAAGTTGCTGTTGGAGGGTGTTTTGGTACCATTCTTTATTCATGGCTGTGTTTTTGGGCAAAATTGTAAGTGAGCCCACTCCCTTGGATGAGAAGCAACCCCACACATGAATGGTCTCAGGATGCTTTACTGTTGGCATGACAGGACTGATGGTAGCGCTCACATTTTCTTCTCCTGACAAGCCTTTTTCCAGATGCCCCAAACAATCGGAAAGAGGCTTCATCGGAGAATATGACTTTGCCCCAGTCCTCAGCAGTCCATTCACCATACTTTCTGCAGAAGATCAATCTGTTCCTGATGTTTTTTTTGGGAGAGAAGTAGCTTCTTTGCTGCCCTTCTTGACACCAGGCCATCTTCCAAAAGTCTTCGCCTCACTGTGCGTGCAGATGCTCTCACACCTGCCTGCTGCCATTCTTGAGCAAGCTCTGCAGATGTGGCACTCCGATCCCGCAGCTGAATCCTCTTTAGGAGACGATCCTGGGGCTTGCTGGACTTTCTTGGACGCCCTGAAGCCTTCTTAACAAGAATTGAACCTCTTTCCTTGAAGTTCTTGATAATCCTATAAATTGTTGATTTAGGTGCAATTTTAGTAGCCACGATATCCTTGCCTGTGAAGCCATTTTTATCCAACGCAATGATGGCTGCACACGTTTCTTTGCAGGTCACCATGGTTAACAATGGAAGAGCAATGATTTCAAGCTTCACCCTCCTTTTAACATGTCAAGTCTGCCATTCTAACCCAATCAGCCTGACATAATGATCTCCAGCCTTGTGCTCATCAACATTCTCACCTGAGTTAAAAAACTTAAGCAGCAACTTTTCGAATTTCCAACATTTATGTAATTCTCAAAACTTTTGGCCACGACTGTATATGTAGACGCAGAGTGTCTTCTACAAGTATTTTGTTTGTGTTTTTCTTGTTGGTTTACAAAACTCCCAACTGGTAGTTGTGCCTGTTTCTCTTGTCTGAGCCAAGTGATCAATTTTTATTTTGAAGGGCAATTTTATTTACTGAGTTTATCCATTTAAAAAAAAAAATGTTTTGGCTGTTTTCTTAATTTATATTGGATATTAAAAATGTTTTCCAATTGCAGTGGTAAATGTTTTTTGCTTTTTTAGAAATGAAAGTATATTGATCGTTCAGAGAGAGTACACACATTATTATTACATTAGTGGTCTCAAAATGGAGCGGTGGAGTGAAAATGGTCTTAAAACAACAATAATATCCTTTATCGTGTCGATTTCTGGGGCAATTTATCATCCAGAAAAATTCATCATAACAGGGCTACTCCTGAGAGAGTCATTTTCTAATTGAGTTCAGTTTACTATTAAAACTGAGGCTTGTCAAGTTTGAGATTTGAGTTTTACCGGCTTCTTTTTAGAATAAATTCATATTCGCAGCTGAAAGGTGGAACTTTTGATTGAAGACAGTATTCTCAGTCCCTAGAAATGTTTGCATAGAAAACATCGGGAGGAATTCAGCAACAACTTCTTTAAGATCTGAACGTTGAAGATTATGTTTTCCCCTGAATATGTTTGTTTCAGATTCATTCTGGTAATTTCGATGAGCGCTACGTGCTGTCGTCCAGGGTGAGGACAGGCCGTAGCATCAGGGGCCTGAGCCTGCCCCCGGCCTGCACCCGGGCAGAACGCCGAGAAGTGGAAAGGGTGGTGGTGGACGCTCTCGCTGGGCTGAAGGGAGACCTGGCTGGCAGATACTACAGTCTTACTCAGATGACAGACAAGGAGCAACAGCAGCTCATTGATGTAAGTGGCGAATGGTTGCCCTTGTGTTTTATAAAAATAACCTGCTCTACTAAAGATATGTTTTATCGGGTTCGCTGTGTTTCGGTAAACCACCACGAAAGGGCATTAATCATCATTTTGTGCAACATTGGTCTTTATCATGTTCACTTGATGAAATTTCAACCATTTTCCATTAGATTTGAAAAGATCTTCAGTTTCTGTTGTTCGGGTATTTCACTAGAATTGTTCAATGTTGTCAAAACTTTTATTAAACATCCATATGTCCAGATATTTTAGAAAAACCCACAGGCTTTCATAGAGTGTCCTCGCTCTTCCACATGACTGTACATCATTAGAAAACATTTATTAGATTCAGGTACAACAGATGATGTTATGGCCATGTTTGATATTCCAATCTCCTGAGATACACCTATATATCACACAACGGTTCAACCATGGATGTTAAAAGGGAGATATTGCCAGAGCTGTGTTGAACTATTGCTGCATAACGCATCTTTCCACGGCAGAGTTGGCGATCTCTAATTTGAGTTTATAAAGTGAAGATATATTTGGGTTTTATTTTATTTCTGTCATCATCTGAGGTGGAGGAAGTCAGCAGAAACCGTTGTCTGACTGCAGTAGCTTACCTTTTCTTATCTACTTTGTAAAACAACGTAAAGCCCAGATGGGATTTATTTTCAATGTAAAACTTTCATAATCTCTACAATATCATATTTATATATATATACCCTTTAAAAGAGTTTTCTTGTTATTCTGCTCATTCCAGAACTGTTTACAGCTGTAAATAATTTTTCGGTAGTAAAGATTTATTTACTCCTAATGAAGCTTTGAAAATAAAATACAACAGAATAAAGTAAAAAGAAAATAATCTAGGTTTCAAATATTTGTTGTACTTAGCTTTATGTAATTTGTTACAGTATCATTTGTTGTCCTGGCAGGTCAATTGTGTCTAATCTAAGTTGTGTGTAAAATCTCGGTTTTGTGTGTATTCATTAGGATCACTTCCTGTTTGACAAGCCTGTGTCACCGCTCCTGACATGCGCAGGCATGGCCCGTGATTGGCCGGATGCCCGTGGGATTTGGTAAGCATGAATTAAAATATTCAGTATGTAATAAAGTATTGGGATTTGTTTTGTGCTGTGGCATTCGGTGACGTACAAGTTAACTATCTTTCATTTTGAATAACTTGGAGTGAACTTTGCCTTTGCAATATCGCTGCAGTAACATCCTTCCCGTTTTTTGCTGAGCTGTGTTGAAAATGCATTGATCGGCTGTAGGTATTGAGTGTCAACACGTGCACAGGAATAAACCTGTTCAATGTGTCAGCCTGTTGAAATCAATCACCTTCCTCCATGTTTGTTTCCTCTGCAAGGCTCATCAGTCACTCCTCCCCTTAATAATTCAACCTTTACCTCATCATCTCCTCTTTCAGCTGAACTAGAGGCTGTTCTTTTCTTCCTCTGGCTCTCCTCTCATTTTTCTTATTCCCTTTATCCTGTGATCTACTTTTCCTCCCTGTCCTATATTTTTTCTCTCCTCTTTCTCTTGTTCTCTCTTGGTTGGCCTTTTCTCTCTTAATGCAGACTCCACCCTCCATTAAAAAAGAGGAGAGGGAAAAAAAAAATTTATTTTAAAATTTGAAACATCTTGTGCTTAAACGGTGCTAAGAGATTAATCATCAACATGAAGACTTAGTGGGAACGATCTCTGTCTTCAGCAAATGCCGTAATTTTCAGACTATAAGCCGCTACTTTTTTTCCCACTTTCTTTCTGTGTTTGAAATCTTGATATAGTGCTGGTCAGAGGTTTACATACACCCAAGCATCGCTATCAGTGTTTTTAGAGCTGCAAAATATTTTTAATTGCGGTCATTATCACCAGTACCGGAGGTTCGCCAAGCACGTAACACGCCACGTGGAGGGCGTCAAGTGCCCATGGGGGCACCAAAAAAATCTGGTTAATGAAAAAAATCATCATGATTATAGGTATAATAACAACATAATAAATATAAAAGTATGTAAAGCATTTTAATAGATTCAATACAAAATCATAATTTTGCTTAAGAGAAAGAAAGAGAGGATCTTGTTGATCTGGTGGAGAGATTTTGCTCTGACAGCGGAATGTTCTCCCTATGTAATCATCCAGCGCTGCCAGCAAGAGAGACTTGGATTTGTGATTCATGAACGGAGAACACTATCAAAGCCAGGGACTGTGGGCGATATTTTGTTTCTGCACATCAAATGAATGTCAGCTGTGCAATATTGCAGAGAAATAAAAGGGAAACAATTAATCGTAAAATAATTTACATTCAAGCAGGGGTTGCGTTATTTACTGTCTTTGACTGTTTTGTTTTTTTAAACTGTGATGGAAATATCTAAAGACCGTTGTTATACATAATTGATAACTGAGTATAGAGCCTCGTGTACATAGGGGTCCATAGGCACAAAAACCTGGATGTATCAATAATGAAATGAACGCGTAAATGAGCACAGCTCCATATTTTCAGAGTTTGTCAACACCTACAGGGTAGGCTGCGAAAATGTTGATGATGTGAAAGCAATTATTGGACACTCCAGAGCAGAGGTTGGGCTAAAGATTTTTGTTGTTGGTCATTTTGACTGACGGGGTCAAAAATCTGGTCATAACCTATTTTTAACATGATAATAGTGACATATGAACAATAAAATAAAACAATTGCGCTTAAAATATGGATTTTTCTGTGACCGCTCTAAAAAAAACGGTCAAAGACGGAAGATATTTCGTTAGCGCGACCCCTGCTCCAGAAACATAAGGAACAATTAATTTATCCACCAAGAGGTCTTTCTGACCCAAGATAAAGAGTGGCTAATCGACCGTCTTTGGGGCTCTGATCCATCTAGAAGCAGGGAGCGGTGAGGAGCTGAGCACTGCCCTTATCCATGCAACTGTTGACACCACTGGGGTTTCTAAATGACATTTTAGAGGGAGCTAGCAGACCGATTAGGGTTCTGCCAGTCGAGCCTGTGCTGAGCCATGCCAGCCGTTTGGAATGAAATCATCCAACATTCATTCACCTGATACACATCAAACCGGTGCACCTGTGGGGGCGTACCGCTTTACTGCACATCAATAGTTGCCTTGAAGACATTGTCCTGTCTTTACAGTATCTTTCCTTGTTAGTGGTGAAACTGAGTGTCTTCCTGTTGTCGTTGGTTATGCTAAAATCTCAGGGCATTCTAGTAAAGCCCTGAGTGTCACTGTGTTTACAGTAGGTAGAAGAATAAACACATGCTTATTATTCGAAATGCTGCAGCCTCAGCCTTTGCGCGGTGCACTTCTGTGTTAGTTTACAACAGCGGTGCTGAAGGTTATTAAATGATGTCTGATTTATATAAATAGACCCTGAGTCTGATTTTAAACGCCTCATTGAGGGGCATCTCCAACTCACACCCCATTAAGTTCCTCTTCTTCCCATGAGAAGATAGAAGAATCACACAAATCTGCATCCATAAATAGAGCCTTGTCAATGAAGTAGTCTGGTAATCCCACGTTGGTTGGGATTTACAAAGAAAATGTGCTTGGATCCATGCGTATGCAAAGTTTCATACATCTGTAGGATTTCATAGCAAAACTCTTTGTACATGAGACCTTAAAAGCTTAATATTAAAGGAGCCGTATGTAGTATTGTGGCCAAAACTAGTACTGCAATCACTTTCAAATTACTGTAGAGCAGCGTATCCCCTCCCGACTCGAGGTTGCCAGATAGGCTGCAGTTTTTATTTCCCAAACAATTCCTTATCTTTTTAATTCGATGACCCCCCTCCTCCATATATGCTAACGTAACGTTACTTTGCACGACCATGCATAACTTTGTTCGACTGTCATGAATATTTGAAATGTCCATTTACATTAAATACAAGTTAGCCAAACATAGACTAATCTTACCTGTCCAGGATTAAATTAGCAACGTTGGCGTCTGTCTTCAAATTCTTCTCTGTTTTCAGCCGTCTCCATCTTGCAAAGGCATCTCCTATACAAATCCTTGTTTTATTTCTGAATGATATCGATGTCTTTTAGGTGTAGTAATGTTAGAAATTTTTTCTCCGAAACACTTTTGTAGCTGCAGCTGTAGTAACTAGAGCAGAGCTGGCAACCCCGGTGCCGAAACACTACTGACTTCAAGATTGGTAGATGAGTGGAGGGTGGAGCTTCAGGCCAAAACACAAGATGACAGCATCAACATCAGTTGATGCTGTCATCTTGTGTTTCAAATGACAGTATTGTGGCCGTAGTACTGTTGTCAGTGATATTAGTATTTGAAATGAACATGATTTCTTAATGTCTATTGACATATCAGGGCCATTTTATGATTAATTGAAACACATTTCTTATATACAGCTCCTTTAACCAGCTTTAGTCCTCCAAAAAACAGTTTTAATGTGTGTTTGGGCTCATGGTCAACATGATAGTACCACCACTATGCTGGACAGTTGGTAAAATGTTATTAGATTTGAGACCTAACCTTGGCTACTTTAATTATGCTTCTTGTCATTGTGTCCAGGTAGCTTAATCTCTGTGTCATCTGAGCTTAAAATGTGTCTCCAGATGGGGTTTGCTGTTGACCCAAAGCTATCTCAAAGGACAATGAGCATCTTGAATAGCCTTGAACTCAAGCCTACTGAAAATGTTTGGCTTGTACTTAAAAGCCTGGTCCATGTCAAGTTTATTTGTATAGCACATTTCACCAACAAGGTAGTTGTGCATTACATGATAAAAAACAAACCACAATAAGCAAACAAAAAAGGACATTACAGTGACTAAATAGAGGTAATGAAAATGAAAATCTGCAATCCAGACTAAAATTAACAATTTTGTAGGGATTATTAATCAAAGGCAGCTCTAAACAAATAGATTTTAGCCCTGATGTAAAGGAACTCCTTGTTTCAGGCGTTTTGCAGTTTTCTGATACTTTATTCCAGATTAGAGGAGCATAAAAACCGAATTCTGCTTCTCCATGTTTGGTTCTAATTCTGGGGATGCAGAGTAGACTTGAACCAGAAGACTGGAGTGATCTGGTTGATACAATGACAGCAGATCTTTAATGTATTTTGGTGCTAAGCCATTCAATGATTTATAAACTAATACAAGTATTTAGAAGTCTATTCTCTGAGCTACAGGGAGCCAGTGTAAGGACTTTAGAACTGGGGTAATGTGCTCTACTTTCCTAGTTCTAGTGAGGACACAATCAGCAGCGTTCTGGATCAGCTGCAGCTGTCCGATTGACTTTTTAGGCAGACCTGTGAAGAAAGAATCTGAGGAAAGCAACCAATTTAAATGAGCTCTACCAGTTCGATTATCAAGATTCATCAGATAATCAGCCGGGAGCGCTTGGTAGAGGATATCAGCCATAGATCACAATGTGTGCACTCACATTTTATCTTAAAAAGCCAATGAGGCTCTTAGCTGTGTTATTATTCCACTTCGAAAAAGAGCAAATCCAGTGCATCATTCAAAGCCCTAATTGAAACGAAATTCATTCCAACTATGAGTGTATATGAACTTTTGATCCATACTGTATGTCCCTACAAACTGAAAAGGACAGATACTGCTTAAGTAACATGCATCCAAGCTGTTGATCAAGTTAAAAACGTCCCTCTGCGCAGGCACAACAATGAGAAGACATTTTTGATTTGGGTCAATGAGGAGGATCACACCAGAGTCATCTCCATGGAGAAGGGAGGCAACATGAAAAGGGTGTTTGAGAGGTTCTGCAAAGGCCTCAAGGAGGTAAGACGTGGTCGCAGTTGAGATTGGATCCTTCTCGATTATTTAAGAGGGGGAAACAGAAAGTAAACAGCTATTCTATTAGGTATTTTTCAGTGTGATATTTGCTAAATGTTTCTGTGGCTTGGTTTAGTTGAACTCAGCCAACTTGATTTGCAGCCCAGTACCCACTCTGCTCTGCATTATCTAATATAGATGGTGGACTGTTTCTGCTCTTAGACAACTTTATAAATTCAATAGGGGTGGGGGTGGAATTGTTGTTGTCTAAAAGCAGGAAACTGCTTACACAAGACATCCTTCAGCTTCTAAAATAAAGCCTGTTGACAGACGTCCTGAACAAGGCATCCAAACATGGTCATGTAGACATAAATTATTTATTCAAACAATTCAGTTCAAAATTCAATTCAAAAATACTTTATTGATCCCAGAGTGAAATTAAGTGTTGGTATAGCTCATATAATTAATTCTTTAGGGAGTTGTTGTAGATGATGATGGCTGTGGGCAGGAAGGATTTCCTGTAGCGGTCTGTATTGCAACAAAACTGATGAAGCCTCCGACTGAAGACGCTCTGTTGTTGTATGACAGTCTCATGAAGAGGATGCTCAGGGTTGTCCATAATTTTTTTGATTTTATGAAGAATCCTTCTTTGCATTATCATCTCCAGATTTTCCACAGTTGTCCCAAGAACAGAACCAGCCTTCTTTATCAGGTTGTTTAGCCTATTTAAATCCCTGGCTCTGATGCTGCTACCCCAACAGATGACGGCTGAAGAGATTACACTCTCCACAACAGACTTGTAGAAAATCTCCAGCATCTTGCTGCAAACCTTGAAGGACCTAAGCTTCCTCAAGAAGTACAGTCTCCTCTGTCCCTTCTTGTAGACGGTTTCACTGTTGCGCCTCCAGTCCAGTCTGTTGTCAAGGTGAACTCCGAGGTATTTATACTCCTCAACCACCTCCACTTCTTCTCCCATGATGGAAACAGTTTTGGACTTATCCCTGTTTCTTCTGAAATCTACAATCATCTCCTTTGTTTTGTTCACATTCAAGGTGAGACGATTGTTTCCACACCATGTCACAAAGCGGTCCACCAGCTCTCTGTATTCAGCTTCTTGTCCATCTCTGATACACCCGACAATTGCAGAGTCATCTGAGTATTTCTGCAGATGACAGGTCTCTGATTTGTACTGGAAGTCTGAGGTGTACAGAGTGAAAAGGAATGGTGAGAGTACGGTCCCCTGTGGTGCTCCTGTGCTGCTGACCACCTGGTTTGACCCACAATTCTTCAGTCTCACAAATTGTGGTTGAAGTAGGTGGATGATGGCATCTTCAACTAGGCTAAGGTTGAAGAGGTGCTGCAGAATCCCACAGAGCTGCTCTGCACAGGCCTTCAGGACTCTGGGGCTGACACCATCTGGACCTGAAGCCTTGTTCCAGTTCAGTTTCTCAAGCTGCCTCTTCACCTGACTTTTGGAGACAGACAAGTGGGAGGGGGAGGCAAAGGGGTTAGCAGCATTTCCTGACTTGGTTGAAGTAAAACTTGTGGAATTAGAAGAGTCCATGGCTGAGGTGAAGGATAAAACATCTTAGGTGTAACAGGAAAGCTGTTGATCAGAGGAGAGTGGGATGTCTGTTTGGTTGGGAACAGGAGAGGGGAATGCTGAGCTAATTCCTGAACTGAACCTGTTGAAGAATGTGTTCAGTTCATTGGCTCTGTCCAGACTTCCATCTATCCAATCCTTCCTGTCCTTAAAGCCTGTGATCTTTCTCATTCCTGACCAGACATCTCGACTATTGTTCCTCTGTAGTTTGTTCTCCAGCTTCTTCCTGTATGTCTCCTTGCTGTCTCTGATCTTGACTTTAAGTTGCTTCTGTATACTCCTCAGTAATTCCCTGTCTCCCTCCCTGAAGGCTCTTTTTTTCTTGTTTAGCAGTTCCTTCAGGTCACTGGTGATCCAGGGTTTGTTATTAGGGAAGCATCTCACTGTTCTGGTGGGGATGATGTTGTCAACACAGAAGTTTATATAGTCAGTCACACACTCAGTCATGGCATTGATGTCCTCTCCATGTGCTTGGCAAAGAGTCATCCAGTCTGTGGTTGCAAAACAACCCTGCAGGGCTTCTTCAGCTTCCTGTGACCATTTTCTCACAGTTCGTTTTGTCACAGGTTGCCTCTGAACAAGTTGTTTATATTCTGAACAGAGAAAAACAAGATTGTGATCTGATTGTCCCAGAGGAGGTCTTGGTTTGTATGTGTATGCATCCTTTATATTTGCATAAAACAAATCCAAGGTCTTGTTTTCTCTTGTGGAGCAATTGACAAACTGTTGAAATGTTGGAAGTGTAGTAGAGAGCGAGGCATGATTAAAATCACCAGATATTGCCACAAATGCATTGGGGTGCTGTGTCTGTAGCTTAGCAACAACGGAACTGATGACATCACATGCAGTGTCAGCAACGGCTGAAGGTGGAATGTAAACAACTGCCAAAATTACACTGGTGAACTCTCTTGGTAAATAATATGGACGAAAACTCACTTCCAAGAGTTCGACATCTGGGCTGCAGAGACGACACTTCACAGTAACATGTCCTGGATGACACCATCTGTTGTTGACAAGCACTGCTACTCCACCACCTTTTCTTTTTCTGCTCGTCTTCAGATCTCTGTCTGCTCGTACAGTCAGGAAGCCTGGCAGACAGACATTGGAGTCGGGGATATGATCCAGCAGCCACGTCTCAGTAAAACACATAACACTGCATTCACGGTACTCTGGCTGGGTCCTTGTAAGGGCTTGGAGTTCATCCATCTTGTTAGCCAGTGATCTTACGTTGCCCATTATGATCAATGGAAGAGATGGCTTGAACTTCCTCTTTCTCTGTCTCCTTTTCGCTCCTGCTCTGCATCCACGTCTCCTCCTTATCAACTCATCAGGGATTTGTGGCTTCAGTTGAGGTATTATTTCAGCTTTTGCGATGTTAATCAGCTGCTCCTGGCTGTAAACCACATTGTTGCCATGGTTACGCATCATAACAAATTGTCAAACAGGGAAACATTTACAGCAGAAATCATTCCAGCTTCACAGCACCAAAAACTAGAAAGTATACAGGTCAAAAAAATGCAATCTTCTTTAAGAAATAAGAGGAACCAATGTACAAAAAACCAAAACTTAATATGTAGCCAACAGAGCCACTCCAACATGCAGCCACCCAGAGCAGCGCAATTCTAGAATTCACATTCCTGGTCAAAGAGTAAAAGACAAGCAATGCCACTTGTGGTGCTGCACTGTTGCACAACCAAAAACAGACAGCTCTCTCCCACACATGTTTTCGGTTTGATGTCTCACTCCCACTTTCACAGTCATACAAGGAATTTTTTTTTCCACATGCGAGCTTTGGAGAGAAAAATGAAATGCTGTTAAGTGCTTACCTTAAGTAATGCCCCATCAGGTGGAGCGTCTGATCCAGGAGAGAGGCTGGGAGTTCATGTGGAACGAGAGGCTTGGCTATGTCCTGACCTGTCCCTCCAACCTGGGAACTGGACTCAGGGCTGGTGTCCACGTTAAGCTGCCCCTGCTCAGCAAGGTAACACAGAAATTGAAGCACAGCCCGACGAACGGATCTGAAAAGAGTCTGCTTTAAATGTTATTTTACTGTTTTGCTTAGAGGTTAAATTGTGGATATCTACAACATGTTTCTATCAAGAAGTAATAACTTCTCTTGAACCTATACACATTTTGTCACATTACTACTGCAAACTGGGTTATATCTCTACCAACTTTGCACACCTAGTGACTGAAATGTTTGCCCATTCTTCTTTTCAAAATAGCTCCTGCTAAAGGCTAGCTCATAATGACCCGTACAAATGGTTGCGAACACCCTACGAATGATTTTGGACCATTTCCTACAGCTTCATAAAGGCAGCATCATAAGAATCCCGTTTGTAGCCGTTCGTAAGTTTGTGACCAGGTCGATGGTCTTGTCCAAGATTTTCTACGAACCAGCCACGAAGCCTCTCCTTGTAGGGTCTCCATACCAATGCGTTTGGAACAACTGAATACCAGCGCATGATGGTCATGGATTATTTAGAGTTAGGAGACTATTCCAGAATCCAAAATTCCTACGGCAGTCGTAAGTATGACGCAAGAACACATTAAGTTGTTGTTGGGGGGCCCTTATAGTGTTCCGATGAACGCCTTACAAGCAGAGATTTGTTTGCCGTTATTGGCCTCCCACTATTCATAAGGAGAAAGTAGAGTATTCTCAAAGCAGGAGTACATTCTTGGGGGGGCAGGGCATATAAAACTTTCCAACTCACGATCCAGCTCATGGAACAGTCTCGATTTGGCCATAGAGACGTACCACCCCTGTATCCATGGTGGCGCCCACCAACGTCTTCTCTCAAGGTCCTCCTGCTAGTGCCGAATGAAAACAGCGACCAAAACCACAAGATCTTATTCTTTGTCCTGTAACCGCACCTGCTAAAGGTGCAGCTGTTGTCTTTTTGGGATTATTGCCGTCTTGAAAATTACAAACTATTAAAAAAATTTCCAGCAGATGTCATGATCAAGACACAGAATTTTAGCGATATTGGAATGGCAGCCGCTGTCGCGACAAATTGTTCCAAAAGCTGTAGGATCTTCCTACCAACGACTCGAAGTTGCCATGAGTTGCTCATAGAGGTGCCGTATGGCCACCTACAAAACAGTTTTTGTAAGATGGCTTTAGGTATACCGTAGGAAGGTTCCAAGGCACCTTCACGAAGAACATAAGTACTTCACGGCCATCGTACGACAGAAAATCACCTAATTTTCCTCAAGAATTCCTCAAGTTGCTCTTGGAATTTAACGGCAGCCGTACCGACTTCCTAAAAAGGCTGTAGGAAACTATGCCTACAAACCTGAGATTTCATACAAACTGTGAGATTTGTGCAGACTCATCGTTCGTAAGAACCTTATGTTTTTTTTTTTTAAGATTTGTGGCCACAGTGGCCTTTATTCGAAAGAGGACAGTACACAGAAAGGGGGAAGACATGTGGCAAAGGTCCACTGGGACGGGACTCGATCCCGGGACAACCGCGTCAAGGACTGAGGCCTCTGTACATGGAGCGCCTGCACTAACCACCATGCTACGTGACACCCCGTAATAACTTTTTTTGACCGTAGCTTTAGTTAAACTGGATGGAGATGGATCTACGGCCAGAGATTTCCGGTCACAGACTCAACTAGATTTACGTCTGGACTTTGACTTGGCCATTCGAACATGAATGTCCTTTAGTGTCACTATCCTGCTGGAAGCTGAACCTCTGCCCTAGTCTCCGGTTTCTGCTGTCTCAAATCAATCTATCCATCAACAGTGACCAGCTTTGTTGTATCCTCTGAACAAAAGCGTCCCCACATCATGATGCTGCCTCCACCACCATGTGTGCCAGTGGGGATTTTGTGTTCAGGGAGATGCATGTTGTTGGTTTTCCGTTGCACAGAATTAGGCATGTATGACTTGCCTGACCAGAGAACCTTCTTCCATGTTTGCTGTGTCTTTAATGGCCCGCTACCATGTGTTATGTAACATAAAATCCTATTAAAAAGATATTGAAGTTTTTGATTGTGACAAAATGTAAGGGTGTTTTCCTTTCCATTGTATTGGTTTTACTCAACAGATATCTGGGTTAAGAAATCAACTATTCATGTTTTAAAAGCTTTTCTGCTCCTTTTGACCTGGTTGTTTATTTTATTTTTTTACACGCTGGTTCTGAGCGTCAAGATTTATGAAAGCAGGCAGCAGATGCATGGTGATTTGGGTTCGAGTTCGTGTTCAGAGTGACTCCTTTCCTCTAACCTTTCAGGATCCCCGCTTCAGTAAGATCCTGGATAACCTGCGTCTGCAGAAGCGTGGGACCGGTGGTGTGGACACTGCTGCTGTCGGTGGTGTGTTTGACATCTCCAACCTGGACCGCCTGGGACAGTCTGAGGTAGGACAAATGTGAAGTCTGTGCAACTTCTTTATCTTTTATTAAAAGTGACAAACTGTTTTATTGGAGTTTTGTATCTGTTTATAACAAACACATTAATCTATCCATCCATCCATTATCTGTTCCCGTCCATCCTATGCAGGGTTGCGGGGGGGCTGGTGCCTATCTCCAGCAGTCACAGGGCGACAGGTACAGGTCCAGTACACTCTGGACAGGTCGCCAGACCATCACAGACAAACACATTCAGTTGACGTAAATTAGAATTGTCATTGTGATCAAAATGTCTTTTAAGTCTTGAACCATTTTAGTTTGGGGGAGGGGGGGGGGGTTGCGCACCTGCTAGACATTTACATGTAATTCTGCTTGTATGCTGTATATTTTCCATAAGTCCAATAAGAAGCTGTATTTGTATTTATAGATTTACTGTAACATAGGTAGGAGACCAAGAGTGTTTTATTTCTTAGTGCAGTCATTCCCACCTCAATCCCAGCTGGCAGATTGCCATGCATGATTGTGACAGAGGTTGCGTTGACCAAATATTTTCAGTATTCGATGGTTTTTTATGATGAATAAATCTGAAGGCCATTGGTTATTTTGAGAGATTGCAATTCCCACCCCTGACCACTTGGTGCACACGCGGAGACATTTTCAACTTTATACACAGAGTTCATGTAACTAATCAATCAAAAATAGATTCCCATGAAAGCAAAGTGTTTCGACTCTTAACCACAACACCCTCCTGATGGTCAATGGCCATCTTCCCGTCCTGGCTTCCAGCTCACATCCTCTCTCCTGCTCCATAACCAACAAGAGGACCGTTCTGCTGCCGCCCCATTATGCGAATTGCCACCTTTCTATCCTTCCCTGTCATTCCTATGGCTGTAAGCATTCTCCACATAGACTGCGTGGGGAATCCTCTACAACCAACCTCAATGGGGAACAGCCATGCCTGCCATCCCTTCCCCTTTGCAGTCCTGCAGAAGGTCTTGGTATTTGGCACTCTTTCTTTCGATGGCCTGTTCACACCCCTCCTCCCATGGGACCATAAGCTCTATGAGGATAATCTTTTTTTGCCTCTCCAGACCATAGTACCACATCTGGCCTCAGGGTTGTCTGTGCAATCTTGGGGACCTGCAGCCTTCTTCTCAGATCGACCTTCATTTCCCATGATTGAGCCATCTGCAGCAAGTTGGCTCTTGTTTGAGGTGTGGTTGGCAGCCTCTCCCCTTCTCTTACAGACTTGATTGGTCTTTTTTGGGGTGGTTGATGTTTCTTTCTTCTCTCTTGCTCTAGGGTACCAGTGAGTGTCATGAGCACCATGTCATGGCGCCACCTGTACCTTCCTTGGGTGAATGCAGTTTTAGACCCAGACAGGATGTGTGCCATGGTGCCTCTCTTCCCACACAGCTTGCACAATGAATCTTCTCTCATACCCCACTTGTGCAAGTTTGTTGGGTTTGGAAGTGTATCATACACCGCCCTCAGCAGGAAAGAGATGCCGAATGGCCCCAATCTCCAAATGTCCACCCAGGGGATTTTCCTCTTTGGGAGGTCCCATTTGGTCCATGCTCCTTGAGAAGCTTATTCCACTGCTCCTGATCTCTCTCCTTTATCTTCCAAGTTCCTCACCTCCTCCTGAAATCCGACTCTTCTGTCATTGGTACCTGCCTTTCCCCACTGTTGAAAGTAGGAGGTTCCAAGTCAGCTGCCCACTTACGTCCTGAACTTGTTGTGACTCCTGCATGTTTGACTTGTTCATCCTGGGAGTATCTGTATGTCATTACGACTCTGCACTTTGCAGCTTTAAATTCTTCCACCACAGATGACAAAAGAAGTTGGAGCTGCTCTGATCATGTGTAGAGGCCAAGAGCAGTGAAACTTAGAGGAATTCCCAACCACTTCTGGAGATACTAATTGGTATTCTTCTCCAGTCATTCAACACGTCATTGGTGATTCGTAGCACTCAGCAGCCACATGAGTCTTGGCAACAGTTCATGCCGATATAGCCATTCTTTAAACTTCCAGGGCAGCCCTGATTTTTCAATCCACCTTAACCAATCCTTAATTTGCTTCTCAATACTGGTGACGTTGTTCCTGTAGTTCAGGGAATCATCAAACCACTTTCCAAGGTACTTGATTGGATTCTCCTCAGTTGCTGGAATCACCTTGTCCTGCACACGCAGCTTAAATCTGCTGGTCACCTTCCCCTTTCTGATCACCAAACTTTATGATTTCTTTATCTTTAACTTCATTCTGGCCCATGTTACCATGTGTTCCAAAGCCGTTAGCACCCACCTCGCCTCCACATGGGTTGTGGTCGTCATGGTAAGATCATCCATGTAACCTTTCATTGGTGGTTGTCAGATGCCCGAAACCATTTTTAGACCTCGAGCTTCCTTCACTGCTGCTGTTATTAGCAGGTTCATTTCCATGACGAAGATGTCATCCTGCCCTATTTACCTTCTCCTCATCATTGTCTTCACCTGTGTCACCAATCAACCACACCTGATCCTCCTCACCTCCTGCCTTTATACCCCGTCACTTCCCCTCACTCAGCGCCGGATCATTGTTGATGTCTCTTTGGTGTGTTGTCCTGCTGTTATCCTGTCCTGTCCTGCTCGTCCGATGTCCTGTCTCTCCGTTCCTGCCGTCATAATCCTCATCACCTCCTCTACCAGCAGCACTTCAACCAGCACTTCAATAAATATGCTCGCACTAACCGACGTATGCGTTTGGGTCCTTGCCGCATCACACCACATACCTGACAGAAGAGGATGGGGAGATTGTCCATCCAGTTGCGATGCCCTTTTCCGGGCTTTGACACTGGGTTGTAAACTAGACTGTTTTAAAACATAGCTGGATTCCTTTCAAGTAACTGCTGATCATTCCTTTGATGTGCTAGGGGATGGGGTAGTGGTCTAAAGATGCTTTAATTAGGACATGGGGGATTGAGCCATATGCAGGCTAGATCCAATCAGACAACACTTAGGTAGCCTCTTCTGGATTTAGCCTCTAGGATCATCACTCCATCCATTTTCTGTACCCCATCCATCCTGTGCAGGGTTTGGGGGGGGGGGGGTGGCTGGTCCCTATCTCCAGCAGTCACAGGGCGAGAGACCAGGTACACCCTGGACAGGTCGCCAGTCCCTCTTGGATCATCTGACTGAGAACTCCAATCTGTTCCAGGGATCCTGAGAAGCCTGGAATTCCACCTTTCTTTCTTTTTTAAGTTTTTGTGGCCACAGGGGACTTTATTGTAAAGTGGACAGTACAGAAAGGGGGCGAGTAGTGGGGAAGCGACATCGGCAAATGTCCGTGGAGTGGAAGGGAATCCCCGGACAACCGCATCGAGGACTGAGGCCTCTGAACATGGGGCGCCCACCTTAACTGTGCTACGCAGCGCCCCAGAATTCTACCTTACTGAATGGTGGTTTTGAGGAATCCATTCCCTGCCATATATAACGTCATCCTCATGGACAGAACAGGAAAATAAATCTTCAGTGCTTAGCAATGAGATTGTTCTGAATTGTTCAATATTTGAGGAATCCTCTTCCTTCGGCACAAAACAACCCTCTGCCTTCTTCTAGCTTGATGGAATGGTGCCCTTCCTCCAGATCCTCCGAAACAGCTTCCAAAGCCTCCGAAGGAGCAATGGGATTTTCTTATATACCTTGTAGGGTATGGTGCTTGGACCGGAGGCAGACCCTGTCCTGGTGTTCTTCACCACCCCTTGAACTTCCTTCCTGAATGGTTAATTGATGAGCTCTTTTTCCGGGGGCCTTTTATGCTGCCGATGGCTGGGTTGACCTCCAGGGGCTGGTTCCTGGAAGTATCATTGAGGGTCTCCCTCAATAATGCCTCCACTTCTTCTCTGTGCCTCATCAGCCTGGCGGATTTTACTTCACCCAGTAATATTCTGGGGAATCGAAAGGGGTCCTTGGTTAACTGAGATCTTTTATTCTCCCTTTCCTTCCTCTTCTTCCGAGTGCTTTCTGCTCTTCGTAGTTTGCAGAGGTGCTCTAGGATTTGACTCGTCAACTCTTTGATGGCTTCCTTTTCTTCAGCAGGGCCTCTTTTAAACTGTTTGTTGAGAGCCCTGATTTTACCTCTCAGTCGGTGGATTTCCCTCTTTCTTCTGCTTCGCTAGTGTGTAGACTTGTTGTTGACTTTCTTTTCCTCACACCCAAACTGCTCTCTTGCTAGATTTTAGGTGATTGTTGTGAGGGACTTAACTTTCCGCTTGGCTGTCCTTGCTAATGTGGCTCATAGCACTTTGTTGAGGTCTTGGAAGAGTTGGTACCACTCTTTGTTGTCGCTCATTTTGGGCCATTTAACCCATTCTCTCTCATGGTGGGGGATGCTCCCTGGGATGGCATCAGGTTGCCATCCCTTCTGTGGTCTTTAAGTGATCTAGATGCTGAAAGATCGCCACTGCTGTGGGGTGCTTCCTGACTAGAGTTCTCCTGCACTTCACCAGGTGCTACCACTGTGCGCTGCACCCATGACAGCTCTTTTCCACATTTGGTTTGGTTTTGGTGTATCTTCAACCCTCTTGTGTTCTTACAGATCTTTTTGCAATGATACTTTGATTCCAATGCCTTCCCAGTTAAAGTTGTTTGGGTGAGCCGTCTCTGTGGCTGTAATTTGTTACTGGTCATAACTGTTATGTCTGTCCTGTTGGGTCTCTCAGCCCCCCCACCCCCCGTTTTCAGGAGACTCTGTGATACTTTACGTACCTTGAGTTGGTGCGTACAAGGTAGCTAACCTCATACACCCACGCCAGTCATTCTAGGATAGTTTCCTTTTTTTCAGAATTCATTTACTAAATAAATTCCAGACAATTTGTCGCTAGTCTAAATGGGAATATGTGAGAGTTCACTGTTCATGGAACATAACAGGATTTAATAATATATCCTCCCAACTAGGAATTTCCCAATAAGTATCAGATAATAGTAAAAGTAAATCTTACCCCAACCCTATCCTTAGTATGCTTCAGTAAGAAAGGATCCACTTCCGGTATGTTTTGTCTCTCCCTGACCACTGTGTAAACCTATAAATGATTCATAGCAGACCGTGCAGAGGAGGTTTTATAAGCTAGCACACTTATAGGCATAGGCTTAATTTTAGCCCAGGACATGTCCCTATCAATACTTATGATTAATAATTTTGTCCCCCTTTTAAAAACCTGATGCCTAATTTCTTAGCAGCAGATGCTGCAGCATTCTTCGCAGAGGGCGATGTTACACGGTTCAATAAAAACTTGCAGCCTGCTGCAAACACCTTCAGGGCATGATTCAAACCTGGTGCTTACATTCAAAAACGGGTACAGTATCTACGGGTGACTGATTAAGTCGTATCTCTTTTATGCAAGTTGTTCTAAAAATGCTGCGTTACCTGCTCTATGCATGTATTCAAGGATGGGGCAGGCCAGTACATGCATACTCTGATTATTGGGGCTTACTTGGCTCAGATGGTAGGAGTTCGTCCCGTAACAGGTAGGTTTCCGGTTTGAACCTCTGTCCCTGGTGGCTGTGTCCTTGAGCAAGACACTATACTCACCTTGCCTGCTGGTGACGGTCAAGGGGCCATGTGGTGCCTGGTGTTCGGCAGCCTCGGTTCTGTCAGTGTATCCCAAGGCAGCTGTGGCTACAATGCAGCTTACCACCACCAGTGTGTAAAGGTTGTGTGAATGACTGAATGTAGTGTAAAGCGCTTTATGGTCCTCTGTCTGGAAAAACACTGGACACATACGGGCCATTTACCATTTACATTGGCCCTTTCTCAGCCGATTTTCTAGTAGTGCAACAATTTATGCGATCGGGACGATTTTCAGTCTAAACTTGTGTCATGCATTATGTAGAATTGCTACAGGGAGTAACGAGAAGCGATCAACACCTCCCAGCCAGCTCCCGACCTGCAGTTGTATGGTCCCACGAAAATCAAACCTGTTTGAAATCCTGGTCGGCCCTCGTGAGCATATCGCACTGCTGAAGCAGCGCCACGAGACAGATTTACCCGAACCTCTCACACTCACAAGTCACTGACTGGAATGACTCGAGAAAGTACAATTACCTGGCTTACTGTAATTAAGTACAAGAAGGCACATAATGTATTACCATTATAAATACATGATGCTTGTTTGAAGGTAGACGTGTCAGTAAAAAGACAGAAATTTCAATATTGGCGTTTTTGAACTTCAGTCGTCTTCAAAGCCCCAAAAAAATAAATATTGTTTTGCCAAGTGTTTCTCCTTGCATATTTAATTTAAGCGTCATTTATTTCTCTCACATATGTTTAATCACAAAACAACTGGAGTAAAAGTATGTTGTTAACTGTAGTGAAGTTCAAGTTGAAGTTTCTCCGCACAGAACGGCCAGGGTTGCCGAGGAAACATGTTTGTTTTTGTTGTGCATTCTTCTTCTCAGGCGAGCAGCTATATTATTCATGTACCCAACATTAATAATATATATTAATGTAGCCAACATTGTTCTTTGTGCTACGATTAGCCAACAGCCTAATGGTGGTTTTTGGCACCGTTTATAAAAAAACAAGACTAAAAACACGTCTTGCTTTCAAGTTTTATTACATACAATTTTCAACACCTGTCAATAGACTGCAGTGCGTGTTGTAAAGAAATGTCAAATGGATGAATATTCATATGTGAACATTTAGTCATTAATATCTCCAGCACTCTTCAAACCACACTCAGGTTTATGGTTATTGTCCCCGGCAATTTTAAAAACAAACCAACGCCCTTGCTTATAAGGCTATATTAATTAATTAGATTATCACTGAAAAGGTAATTTATGACATTATTCAAATTCTACAAGTGAAAAAAAATTGTTTAGGTGTTTATTTCTGAATAAGTATTTTTATTTCAGAAATGTTCACATCATGGCCTATAATGATGGGAAAGACGTGTTATCAAGTGTTAGTTGGGCTTCTCAAATTCAAAATTCAAAAATACTTTAGTGATCCCAGAGGGACATTAAGTGTTGTTGTAGCTCATATAATGAATTCTTTAAGGAGTTCTGTTTACTTTTCTGGTTTAACTTGAATAAAACACATATTTATAACTACATCTTACAAGGAATAATTCTATCTAAACAAATTCTTCTTTATGTACTCAAAACTTTCTGCATCTGTACACTTCATTCTGGGTCTGAGCTTCAAAGAAGGTTTGTTTTCTACTTTCTTCCAGATCTGTTAAAATGAGGCGACTTTTGTTTCTAGTTGATAATATCTCTAAAATCTCTGGTTCTGCAGTAAAGAATTGGTTCAGGGTTGCTTATTGCTGTTTATTTACTGTCAGCGATGTGCTCTGACCTCAGGCTAAAAGGATGTGCTGAAATAATTTAAGAAAGAAAAAAGTCTTGTATTGAATTTTTAAAATGATTTTCTTTCCCTTTAAATCAAATGGCTGTCGAATAATTTTGATTTGGGGGGATTTTGAACAGTTTGATTCTCTGTTTGTAGATTTTAATGCAAATAAATAACAGGATATAAATGTTGTGTGTCTCTTACTTAGGTCCAGCTGGTGCAGACTGTGGTCGATGGTGTCAACTACCTGATTGAGTGCGAGAAGAGACTGGAGAAAGGCCAGGACATCAAGGTGCCCCCACCCCTTAAGCAGTTCAAGTAGACACTGGTCCCTCATCGCTACCCACAAACCTCTGGGCACGCACAAACACCCTGCCCTTGGGCCCATAGATATTTAAAAATATCTATGTTATTGCCTCATTAATTATTATAATTATTATCACTATGCTACCTATCTAATCAACCACCCGTCCATGCTCATAAGTATACTCTATTATTTCATCTATATATGTTCTATGTAACTATCTGGCTGGACGACGTTAGGGTCCCAGAAGTTCATCAAGCTCCAGTGCAGCAAATTCAACACTCTCTGAGCTCAGATTTAAATCTTTGCTCTAAAAAGGATAAAAGTTATTTATAGAGTTATGGAAATGGTGGGGCTGTTTTAGGAAAGCAAAGCTCTGCTTCTCTGCATGGCAAAAAGGTAAGAAAGAAAAACCAACACTCCCTCTCCCGTTGCTCCCACCTTTACTCCTCCGCATGTCCAGTACTCTGCCCATCACCTCCCCTCACTCCCGCGTGGTGACCACCTTATTACCTGGTGCTTGTGTAGTCCATCCAACTGTGCTATATGCTCCCTTGTGGATTGTGTGTTCATAGTTTCTTTTCAATAGTTTAATGATTTTTGAATGTAGTTCTACAAACAGAAGATTAGAGAGACGCTCTTGTCTCCAGAAGATGTGTTCGTACGACACCGCAGTGTCGAGTTCTGATGTTCTAACACGCCGGCCGGGTCGGGCTCCGTACTGTAAGATCCTGAAGCAATATCATTTGAGCCATAACAGATTGTCTCACTGTCACGTCTTTTATTAAAACAAATCATTTATTTAACAGTATCTCCTCCTCTGTTTGTCTCTCATTTCACAATAAACTGCTGCTTCTTTTAGCTTCTACTCTATGTAAGCTTTTTGAAATCCAGTGAAGATTTATTTCCACAAACAAGAAGCCCAAGCTTTAGGTAACCATGACAACTAAGCTCTGAGGTCATAATTGTGATTAGCATAGTTCTTTGGTGCCATGTGACCATCTTTCCTGGAAGCTGTATTATACACTACACATAATGGTACTTGACATGGTTCCTGTTTTCATACAGACAAATTCAAATGCTTACAGTAATTTTAAATGTATTCATACCCCTCAAAGTTTTACATTTTGTTACATTATAATTCAATTCAGTTCTAAGATACTTTATTGATCCCAGAGGGAAATTAAGTGTTGGTATAGCTCATATAATAACCAGAGGTGGGTAGAGTAGCCAAAAACTGTACTCAAGTAAAAGTAGCACTACTTCAACATATTTTTACTCAAGTAAAACTACAAAGTATTAATCCAAAAAATTACTTGAGTAAGTGTAAGAAAAGTATTTTGTAAAAAGGCTACATGATTTAATATTCAGAAATTATGTCAGTGGACAAAAATGTAAAGTTATGTGCAAATCCTAAAGACTTAAAATAAATAGAAATACATGACATAATTGTAAAATAACAAATTTGACTAGAAGAAACATTTTTAAATAAAAAACATTTTCAATGTAAAACTAATTAAACCAATACTTACAGTAGGTAATGCATATATGTTAGACCGGGGTAAAATACCCCCAGTTGACCCCCAAATGGCACAACAGCCTCAGCAGATAGAAAATAAGGTTAAAATGATGAAGGTTGTGCACAAACAAGAGGTTTCACTTCAATATAAACTGTATGTGTGAGTCTCATGCATTTTTGGTTAAAACAAGCATTCAGTTTCATTCAGTAAAGTTGTTTGCTGTGGGCAGAGCAGCCAGAAACTTTATTCAAGTAAGAGTAGCTATACTTCATAAAAACATCACTCAAGGAGAAGTCAAAAAGTACGGTCTAGTAAAACTACTCCAAAAAGACTTTTTTCCCCAAAAAAGCTACTCAAATAAATGTAACTACTGTAGTTACTATCCACCTATGATTATACCTACAAACGTGTACATTTTATTAGGATTTATTGTGATAAACCAACTTAAAGAGATGCATAATTGCAAACTGAGGGAAAAATGATGAATCCTTTTATACATTTCTTACAAAACAAAATCCTGAATAGGTGTAGCATGCATTGGTATTCTGCTCTCATAGTAATTTGTTTTCCACTCTTTACAAAATAGCTGAAGGACAGTCGGTCTGGATTGTCTTCTGAATGTCGATTTTGTAAGATATGCCACAGATTCTCAGTTTGATTTAGGTCTGGGCTTTGACTAGGCCCTTCTAATACATGATGTCATTCTGCTCCTGAAAGGTAAGCCTCTCTCCCACTGTCAAGTCATTTGCAGCCAGTTCTTCTTCCTAGACTGCCCTGTTTTTAGCTCCCTCCATCTTCCCATCAGCTTCCCTGTCACTGCTAGAGAAAAGCATTCCCACAGCATAATGCTGCCACTGCCATGGGGTGGGAATTGTGTATTCAAGGAGATCTGGAGTTTTTGGGGGGTTTTGGACACACAAACAGGTTCTGTATGTTGACCAAAAGTTTGATTTTGATCTTATTTTAACATAGTACCGTCTTCCACAAGACCTCCTATGGCTTAATTCCCGCAAGGTAGAAGCTGTGATTTCATGCTGCTCTTGCCCTTGGCCTGTGCTCTTGCCACCAGTGGCGGTTCTAGACCACATTTACCAGGGGGGCCAGGGTGGGGCCAATGTTTTTTCATGGGGGCACAGAACAAAAAAAGGCAATATTTCACTGTTTATTAAGTGCCAAAGAGCCATATACGGTTCCAGAGTTGCAGGTTGCAGACCCCTCATCTTGCAGATGAAAATTGTGATCTTAACTCAATACAGCTGAAGCTAAAAGTCCAACAACTTATTTTTTTTTAATTAACTGATTAATTAAAACTGTGAAGGTAAAACAATGAAATTGATCCAAGGGACCAACAAGCTACGGTTTTTGTTCCAGCACATTTCATGATAAGAACCTGATTTAGTATAATCTCATCAGCACAGGGGCCAGTACAGGGGCCAAGACGTGTTCTACAGGGGCACTGGCCCCTGGTGGCCCCTGTCTAGAATCGCCCATGTTGAGACTCTTCCATAAAAGCCAGATTTGAAGACTCCATGACAAATAGTTGTCAACAGATATCTCTGCAGGAGTGCAGTATAAATACTATATATATATATATATATATATATATATATATATATATATATATATATATATATATATATATATATATTCACTATAAATACATAGTCTGTGTAAACCTTTGTGAAAGGATAATAGTTGTTTTAAATTTGTCATTTAAAAATCTTTGTTTTATAATCGTTTTATTTGAAATCCTCTCTGCTTGCTAGCCTTAAATGCCGAGCAACAATGCTTCTTGTTGTTTGAAAGCCTTGAAGACATCACACTTTCCCACACTGTTCCTCTGAGCGTTGACGTTGACTGTTCGGTAAAGTTCTGCTGTTTTGAAGACACGTGCAGTGACCTACTTCACATCCAGACATGGATTTCATCTTTCACTGCTCAGGTATCGGTAGCCACATCAAAACGCTCCAGAGTGTGCAACAAAGCTTTGATTTTTAACAGCAGCCAGCGTTGTCTTTGCAGTGCAGGAAGTCTATAACAAGTGCTTTGTCCCGTTTGTGATGAAACAGCCAACAGATTTCCCAGTGTTTCGGTCTGGCAGCTGACGGGACAACAATGCTTTCACTGATGAGAGGAGACACAGCTTGAGACGTCAACTCTCGGTGGCGTGGGGCATGAGAGAGCTGTTCCTCTCTTTCTCTTGGGTTCTGGAAGGAGCTTCTGATGTCCTAATCAGGCACTAATTTCCCCCCCACTTACTCTGCACCTCGCCAGCATACCACGACGACGTCTCATCTTCTCCCTGCTCCAGAAAAAATGGCTGAGGAGCAGGACGGTTGTCATGACAACTCTTCCGAGAAGCAGCGGGGCTACGGTGGGGGAGGGATGGGGCTTTGTGGGTACCAATACAACATCCCTACTGCAGAGATACATCATCTACTTCATAAGCTGACAGTGGATGCTCTTTGACTCGTTTAGTCCCTCGATAATACCCGTCAACTTCTGTCACGACTATCTCGGCTCTACGGTTTACAGTAAACAGCTGCAGGACTGAAGGAAAGGCATCATGGGACTGAAGGATTACCACAGCTCGCTGATCTCCTGCAGACCTGCCACAATAAGACGTTCCAAAAGATTTCCACTACAGAAATGGTTACTTTTTTTTTGCTTTTTATTCAAATAAATAAAAAACAAAAGACCTGGTTTCCAAATACATGAGTCAGTTTTACATTTTTTGGCTAGGTTTCATTTTGTTTTCCTTTTATTGAGAACTTGCTGTTTCTAATTTTAATAAATGAATCGATTCTTCCCTTTTCCAGTAAAATATTTCCTATGCCTCCTGTGCATCATACAGTGGTGTGAAAAAGTATTTGTCCCCTTCCTGATTTCTTTTTAATATTTTTTTTACATGCCTTTTTAGCATCTCATTAGGCTTCGGGTAAGGACAGCAGAATTCATGTTTCCATTTATCACAGCAAGTCTTCCAGGTCCTGATGCAGCAAAACAGCCCCAGACCATCACACCACCACCGCCATGTTTCACTGTTGGTATGATGTTCTTTTTTTCTGAAATGCAGTGTTATTTGCATCAGATGTAATGAAACACACACCTTACAAAAAGTTCTACTTTTGTCTCGTCATGTCCACAGAGGATTTCCCCAGAAGTCGTGGGGGTCAGCAAGATGTTTTCTGGCTAAATTGAGACAAGCCTTGATGATCAGTTTGCTCAGCGATGCGGGCCATTTTTGCCCAGTCACTTTCTTATGGTGGAGTCATGACCTCTGACCTTAACCGAGGCTTGAAGTTCTTTGGATGTCCTTATTGGGTCTTTTGTGACCTCTCGGATGAGTCATCACTGTGCTCTTGGGGTCAGTTTAGACGGCCGGCTACTCCTGGAAAGTTTCACCACGTTTTCGCCATTAGTGGAAAACGGCTCCCACTGTGGTTCGCTGGTGTCCCAAAGCTTTAGAAATAACTTTATCACCTTTTCCTGACTGGTAGATCTCAGTTACTTTCTGTCTCATTTGTTCCCAAATTTCTTTGGATCTCAGCATGATGTCTAGGTTTGGAGGATCTTTTGGTCTGCTTCACTTTGTCAGGCAGGTCTGATTGAAGTGATTTCCTGATAGAGAACAAGTGTGGCAGTAATCAGGCCTGGGTGTGGCTAGAGAAATTGAACTCAGGTGTGATGAAGCACTGTTGCAATCACTGTCACAATGGGTGATGTAGTGTTGAAGTTTTTTTTTCTCCCTAAATAATAAAAACCATGTACAAACTGCTTTTTGTGTTTACTTGTGTTGTCTTTGAATATTTAAATTTGTTTGATGATCTGAAACATACAAGTGTGACAAACATGCAAAAGAAAAAAAAAAGAAATCAGTAAGAGGACAAAGACCTTTTTCACACCACTGTACTTGGATTGGTTTCCTTTTCATGAAATTTAGCTTTCTGTTGAAGAAACACAGAAAAGGCTGGCTATCAGGCTGCTGATTTTGAAAATATTTTATTGTTTTAGCCCAGTTGTATGATTTTTTTTGCCTCGTACGAATTTCGGCCAAAGTTCAGACCTTAATCCATTTGAGATGCTGTTTTATGACCTTGATAAGACTACCCTGGTTAAATTCCTCCACGACATGAAACCCTTTTCCCCAGTTATCATAAAGGCTTGATAGCAGATGTTGCATCGCTATTTACTCATCACATTGTAGCACAAATATCTACCTAGCTATAATACTGTGAATAATATCAGGAAGCTCTTTTGAACCAGTAGTCTCAGTATTAATTTAAATAAAAATTATTGCATTATTTTAGTCCAGTTTCCAAAGAAAAAAAAACACTAATTACACATCAGTGTAATGAAGTACATCACCAATGGCGATCATTTATTTACTTGTATCATTTGTAGGCTGTGATTCCTACATTTTAAAAGCATGCCAAGTGTTGTATACCTCATTCCAGTCTAGAAGAAAAACTAAATATTTAACGAGCCGAGGATTTTACACGGAAGTCTGAAGCTGTCTGAGAGCGCCACCTGCTGGCTGGCTACATATTTGCCAGGAGTTCCAAACCGAAAGCTTTCAGTCAGGAAGCAGAGAAAACCCATGTCAGAGAATCACTGAAAACACACACATTTATTAACAGATCTGTGGATTCAGCTGGTTTTAGTTAATTTATTCAAAAATAACAATGCCTTGGTTTTACATGATGCATTTTCTACACAATGTAAACAGTGGCAGAGGGGGTATGCATTTAGATTTTTGCCAAAAAATACTTCCACTGTCCTGAAGGAGAATAAATAGAGCAGGTCTCGTGGTGGTTTATACAGCTTCTGCAGGTACAAGAGATAAATGTCGTTTATTGACATTGTTTATCATCTTGCCAATATATAATGTTGAATAAGAAAAAGCGAAGGTGAAAAGACATCAGTCAGCACAACCTCCGCATTTAGAAGGCAAGTAACAGTCAGGATTTGCTGTTCAGTCGTCTCTAGTGGGTTTCATATTCCGTTCCAAACAATCTTGAGCCCATCATTTTGAAATTAAGAAAGATGACTTACTATTAGAGGACATTATAGACAGCTGGTTGGATGTCCTGTCCAAAACCCAGAAAAACTGACAATAAATGGTCTCTCAGTCTGGGTCTTTATGACACAGAATACGGTCATTGACACCCTCCACAAGGAGGATAAGCCACAAAAGATCATTGCTAAAGATGCTGGTTGTTCACAGAGTGCTGTATCTAAGCATTTTGATAGAAAGTTGAGTGGAAGGAAAACGTTTTTGCCCTAATTTGGCAATGCAACAGAATGTCAATTGATTATGGCAGCAAATCTGCAACAGATTGATTGGGGGGGGGGGGGAATCAAATGTGCTGCATTCAGTGTCTGGAACTCAGACCAGTTAAATAAACCGTTTAGTAAATTACTAAATGCAGACCTTGAGGAGTCGGCACAGAATTTTTAAAAGGAGGAGGGGGGGGGGCAGGTCAAAATAGCTTCACATAGAAGGGATTGAGGTTATAGAGAGTGCAACTGCTGCATATTACTGCTGCTGGATGGAGCTACCTGATCACTGAATTTCGGTTTTTTAGAAGTTGTTTCTGTATTTGCTTCTAATAACCTCTAACCTTTACATTGTCCTGATTTGGATTACCTCTAAAATGAACAGTGGCTGTACCTATTTTGACATAGACATGTTATGGGTAACACAAAGTTGCACCTGTCATCAGACTGTTAAAAACAATCATGCAAAGCTAACTAATGTCATACGGTAGCATTCTTGTTTATTCAGTCTCATCAGTCAAGATTCAAAGGTCTGTGCCGAGGACAGGGTCAGAACACTGGAAAGAGCAGCAAACAATCTCCATAATGACCATTCATTTCCGAACAAGGTCACTTATCACTAATGGCTCCTGAACACAAAATCTCAGCGGCTTTGGTTTTTCCACAACAGCTACGTGGCACAGAGGCTGCAGAGATCTGCTCATCAGCATGCTAATCAGACATTTTAAAGTGACAGCCTGGCTGTGGTTTAACTTTGAAGCACTAGACCAGGGGACTGCAACGGGGCAGTTCTTCAGGCCCTCCGGATGGGCTCCTTATAACTTCAGCATAGAAAAAAAAACACAGTTTTAAAGAAAGTTAATTAAATAGCTGAGCTTTACAAGATTTACTAAGTGCTTTTATGCAATAGTTGCATCAAATTTCCATATTAGAATGGCACTAATAGTACAAATGTAATTTTTTTTCCCCAGAGGAACCAAACTGTTCTTTTTTTTTTTCTCTTACCATAAATAAAACATGTTCGAGTTTATTTTCTGTAAAAGATTTACATTTTTACTTTGTTCTATACAGAAATAAAATCCTGGTACTTTAACTATGAGATGGAACTTTTATTTATTACATTTATAACTTTTATTTATTACATTTATTTTTAAACCCTCCTCCCAAGTCAATACTTTGTCAGAACAGAAAGTTTCTTCCATTCTTCACAGGCTCGGCTGGATTGAATGGAGCATCTGTAAGCAGAAATTTCCCAGATTTATCAGAACTTTTCATTTGGATTTAGTTCTGAGCTGTGACTGAGGGCATTCTAAAACATAAATATGTAGTCATGTAAACGATTCCATTATAGCTCTGGCTGTATGTCTGTGGTCCTAGACCAGCTAGAGAACCTCTGACCATGTCTCCAGCCTTTTGCAAGCTCTAAATGTTTCTTTCCAGTATTACCTTATATATTCACCTCTTTTCTGACCAGCTTACCCTTCTGTGTTGAGGAAATGCATCCTCACAGCATGATGCTGCCACTCTCATGTTTCAAAGTTGGAATGGCATGTTCACATAGGCCAAAAAGTTTTATTGTGGACTCGTCCGACTAGAGCACCGTCTTCGACATGTTTGCTGTGGCTTGTGGCAAACTGCAAATATGAAGTTCTTATAGCTTTCTTTCAACAGTTCCCATCTTTTTCATAAAGTCCGGAAGTTTTGGAGGGGATAGCTCTCCCAACTTGAGCTGTGAATCTTAGCAGCTCCTCCAGAGTGAGGAGAAGGCCTGGTTTAACGCTCTCAGTTTAAGTGGATGGGTGTTAACTTGGTAGGTGTCCAGTTGTACCATACTCTTATCCAGTTTTGGATGATGAATTGAACAGTGCTCCTTGAGGAGTTTAATAAACGTTGTGTTCATGATAACGTTCACTAATGTTTTCAAGCATTTTATTGCAGTATTTATACTGGGATATTTACTAATTTGGTTGGTTCTGTAGGAAACCGGTTGCCCTGTATTTTATTAAGAGGTATCATATTAAAGTGGGGTGAATAGAAATGCATGTCACTGATCTCAGGATTATGAACTACTCTGTGATGGCTTATTAGATTAAAATACTATTTAAATATAAAATGTGGTTTGCAACTTGACAGAATGTGAAACAGTTCAAGGGGGTGTGAATACCACTGCAGTGCATTCCTTTAAACCAGATCATCATGGTGACAGTCAATTTTTAACATAAACCTGGACTCCTCGGGCTTTATTAACCTTGGAGTTGGGCAAATAGATGTAAGTGGGTCGTAAACAGCGACATTTTTATCTGTCCGTTGTCAAGGAAACATTTAGCTGGTGTGCATTTAATGAAAAGCCTTAATTTCAAGAGTGAAGTGTTAACATTTTCATTTCCGCATTTAATAACATTATATTATTTTTTTTCTCGGATCCTGATTGGCCCAAATACATCAACGTTTTATTTCCTGATCTGTCATTGGCTAATCAGAGCTGAGCGATGCAACGAACAGACCAATCGGAGGCTGCCACACTACGATTTCGAGACGAGGCCCCGCTGCTTAGGAGCATCTTCACCGCCTCCTCCGTCCCCCTTTCTCTTTCTCTATCAGTCCGGTCAGTCTCGGCGCTACCCGAGCAAATCCTGCGGCTTCTTCAAGAGCTGAAGACGGGGCAGCCACGGCTCACATCTGCAACCTGAAGTTCTTGTGTCATTGAGGCGGAGAGACTCGTAAGCCTTCTCGGTGTGCCATGTTGAGGCTGATATTTTTGGCCGCTCTCGCCGGTTTCAGCCGGGCCAGTGATGTGCTGGAGTACACGGACGACGATTTCGAAAGCAGGATTGGAGACCATGAGCTCATTCTGGTGGAGTTCTTTGCGCCTTGGTGAGTTTCTGCAGGTTTCATTCGGAGTGTGGGTAATGGTGTCTTTAGTTGGCAGGCGTACGGTGGGGAGGGAGTTCAATTTAAGAGACGCCGTCGCCTCGCGGTAAAATTGTCTCTGCAGAACCGAATATTTTTGAAAATATAGTCGCGTTTTTCAATTAGTTAGCCGAGCGTTTTTCCAATTAGTTTATTTATTGGGATATTATTTGTCTTGTGTTCGGGGCTGTTAAATCCTGCTAGTTGGCTGCAGACCAAATGTTAGCATGTTAGCTAGCGGTAGAAGCCTATAGCTATGCGAATTGCGGTTTTAAATTAAATGACTGAATCCGGTACTTTCAGTCTAATGGGAATTGTGATTGTTTTAAAATGCAGCATAACTAGTAATTATCTCCTCGTTCAGGTGTTGTAAATCTGTTAAACACAAGCGAAAGAGGCTATAAGGAAGTTAGGGGGCGTGTCATAACAGAGTTGTAACGTTTCGATTGGTTGGTGAAGTTTTGGTGTCCACATCTGATTGGTCACCACCATATTTGACGTGTTTGTACTCTGCCAAACTTGAACAAATAAATGAAAAATGGATCAAACTTCCCATGAAGAAAGCTTTTTTTAAATTATTTTAAAAGGAGTTATAAAACAAAATGCTTTAATCCGAAGTCCTAAACTTACATATTTCTGTAGATGGCATTTTAAAGATTTTGGCAAATAAAGACATCACTTTAAAGTTATGTCTTTATTAAACAAACAATAAAAGAACTTCATCTCTCTTCATGTTAAAAATTAAACTGAGTTATCTTAATCATGCATAGTGTCTTATTGAATCCTATCATAAATCTGCTATTTTATATATTTTCTATATGCAGCTTATTTTCAGCCCTATATTAGTTCTGATACATTAATCTCAGTTCACCTGTAGAAACAAACCAGACTTTTGAACTACTTGTAGATGACTTGGGAAGTAAACTATATTAATATTTTAATCTGAATATTTTGCTTTAAATTTATTTAGTTTTTAGTTTTTCCTGCTGTCAATGGTTGAATAAAGGTATTTAAAAAAGCAAAAAGGAAAGTTAACCACTCAAAAGCTTTAGGTTACCAGGTATAAATGTTAAAAGAATGCATCATCATTTTCTACTCTTAAAAAAAAAAGTGCCTGTATTTATTTTCTAGAGTGGTGTGACCTTTAAAAATACTGCTTTTTAAAGAAAAAAATTGATATATTGCACCTATTGTTTTACTTAATCTCCTGCTTATGCAGAAGTGTCAAATTTCTGGAATAAGATGAGTAGATCTCTACCTCAAACATCTTCCCAGCCTTCAACCCAGTGTGTAAATTGCTCTCCTGTTTAACTGGCCCAAGTTCTTTGTCCTTTTAGGTGTGGTCATTGTAAACGGCTTGCACCCGAGTACGAGGCAGCAGCCACGCGTCTGAAAGGCACCGTTGCACTTGCCAAGGTATTCCCCAATAAGATTTGTCTGACTTCAACTGTAGGGTCATTTTCTGCATTCCCAACTGTTGTTTTGCTACTCTGTAGGTTGACTGCACAGCCAACAGCAACGCATGCAGCAAATATGGTGTCAGTGGCTACCCAACCCTGAAGATCTTTAGGGATGGAGAAGAATCTGGTCCCTATGATGGTCCCAGAACTGCAGGTATTGTACATAATTTTTTTTCCTTTATGTATTTTATTGGGATAATGTGGGATAAACAATGTAGCTCCGAATGAATTCAGCTTGCTGCAAGCCATGTAGGAGACACTGCAAACATGTTGAAGAAAGTGAACTGCTCAGATGAGGCTAAAATTCTAAATTTTGGGCTACATCACCTTGGAAAAATCAGTCGTACGGAGTTACCCATGTTGTATGATAGAAACATGGTGGTGACAGTGTCATGCTTTGGGATCCATTTATTCAGAATGTGCAAAGCTGGACAAGGCATTATCCAGAAAGACTTGCAGTTGTATTCTGAGTGAGGGGTGTTTCTACAAAGTATTCACTATTAAAGCTGAATACCAATGCACACCGTGCATCAAATCAAAATCAGCTTTATTAGCAAAGATTGTCTTGCACAAACAAAGAATTTGACTTAGATTTCACACACTCACAGCATTCAGACATTAAGGATAAATATATAAACTTTAGGGGAAATAAAATAAAGCGTAAAAGGAAAAATATGTTCAGCAGGGATGTCAAGATTGGCCAGGTTTAAGTTTATGTGACCCCTGACCTTGACTCAAGGCTGGTTGAAATCTGTCCTGCCACCACACCTGGTGTAAAGAGCTATAACTTGGTACAATGCATCTCTCCCCTTGAGGTTAATGTTTAATGTACACCGTCCCTGTTTTAGAAGAAATAAATAATTCAAGGTTGTTTGGTAAAACTGTTGGTTTATTTTTTTTCACTAGCTAAAGTACTTCCCTTTTTTTCATAGAAGGACAACAAACATTCAGATTAACACGCATTACATTATTGTTGAGAATTTCTAGAGCCACAAAATAGAAAATATTTACCGTGAGAAAATATAGGAAACTGTTCACCTTTCTGTTTAAAAAGTGTTTTAGATCTACAAGGATTTTCCAAATACATTTTAAAGTTATTTTTTTAGTTGTTACATTAAATTAGTCTTCTGTTTTTTTTTGTTAATTCACAGAATATTTTCAGCATTTTTGATTTGGTCTGAAACTACTTTGAATGGAGAATTTTGACCCATATTGCAAAGCCTGAAGGGAAGAATCTCTGTGGTGGCTGGTTTTTGCTAAGTCAAGTAAAAATTGCATCCAATTGTTCGCTAATATATTCCTTTTGTTATGAACCTGTATTTTTCATGATAATGTAATATTTAGTCAATTGCACCAAGTCTTGCAGCAGCAGATGCTCAGACTGGAATCAAATGACATTGTCCAAAATGCTTGAAAGTCACAGAGTGAAACTACAGATGACAGTTGTTCTAATATAGATTGTAGTTATAAAATGACATGTGGGAGTTCAAAATGCAACAGTAATTTAGTAAAGGTTCTGTATTTGTTTACAACGCTGCCTTTTTTGGAATGTTATGGTAATCTTTGCTTTCTTTTGCCCTGTAAAGATGGGATTGTCAGTTTTCTGAAAAAGCAGGCAGGCCCAGCTTCAGTGGAGCTCAAGACTGACGGAGACTTTGAGAAGTTCATCACAGATCAAGACGCCAGCGTTGTCGGTGAGTGACCTCTCAACAGTCTGTGTCCTATTTATTTCTGGTTATGTAACTTGCGTCCAACATTTTCAGATTTACCGCAAATCTTAATCAACAAGGTGTCAAAAATGTCACCTGAATGTGGTTTCTGTCCTCAGGTTTCTTTGCTGATGACAAGAGCACAGAGCAGGTCGAGTTCCTGAAGGCTGCCAGCGCCTTGAGAGATGACTACCGTTTTGCCCACACCAATGCTGAGGCCCTTCTCAACAGTCATGGTGGAGAGTGAGTACTTTTGGTCCCTAGATCAGAATATACTCCATTTAAAACCTTATACACAGTTAATGGGTTTTTAAGGGGGGGAGAGAAGTAATATTTTAGTTATTGAGTTTTCTGTATGGATTAAAATGAAATCTGGCACAATATATCAGCACTGCAGTTGCTGCAGCGGTATAACGAGGATATTTCCTCTCTCCGGCTGCAGGGGAGTCGTCCTGTTCCGTCCACCTCGTCTCAACAACAAGTTTGAAGAGAGCTCTGTGAAATTCAGCGAGGACAAATTCACCAGCAACAAGATCAAGAGATTCATCCAGGACAACATGTGAGTGCTGCCAAACCTTGACATCAGTAAACGAACTGATTTGACATAAAATGGACTGGTCATTTTCTTAGGGAGTATGAGTTTGTGTCTTCTGCTGCCGACAGTAGGAAGCCACAGATCCCCAGTAATAACAAACTGTAGCCATCTCTCTTTGTGGTTCAAAACCGTTCCCACAAACCGTCAAGTGATGACATCAGGAATACAGCTGTTGTATAGCCGAGCCCGCAGGTTTCCTCTGAAGCCTTCCTGCTTTATTTTATACAGAAGCACAGATCAGGTCTTTACTAGTCTGTCCATGTCTTTAAAGTCTTGTCTCTTGATTCTGATTTTTCTTCCCAATCCTGTGACAAACGGGGGAGACCAAGACTGGTTGTCTCACTTTTTGTTCTAGTGTATATTGCTCAATATTCAAACATACTTCAAGAGACATTTCTAGATTAAATGAAAGCCTAGGATCTAGGCTTGAATTGAACCCACCTCTCATTCACAATTTAGTGTCACAGACACCCAAACCCACTGTGACAACCTGCCCCATGTTGGGCTTGGTTGTCCCTATTTCAATGGGGTTTTTGCTTAAATTTTTATTTTTTTATTAAAATGATTATTCCTAAACTAAATCTTTAGATTTAGTTTACTAAACTAAATCTTTAGATTTAGTTTAGTAATAATCATTGATCCTTGTCTTCAATCCTACATATGGATATGTGTGTGTATATATATGTGTGTGTGTGTGTGTATGTGTTGTATACAAAAAGCCAATTAACCTTCATAGATGACATTTTGCTTGAAATTCTTGACCTAAAGAAACGGAAGAAATGACTAGTTTAACAGTAGTGCATAAGTGTTGATACAAATATTTGATATGGGGCTGGTTGTCACCAACCCATGGGACAACCAGCCCCGGTGTCTCCTACATTATAATCTGTATAAACTTTATTTAAATTCAACAATCAAATGTAACAGACTATACCATAAAAGGAAAAGAAGCCTGCTGCAGGTTCCTAGTCAGAGAGCATTTAAGGCTATACAGACTGCTCACATGTTTACAGATCGAAAAGAAATTGTGGCTTTTTCGGTTTTTAAGGCATCAATTATCAATAAAAACTTTCTTTTTTTCAGTATTTACCTGCAGATCACAATCAGAGCCTGATCAGGAGAAAATCAGCTAATTTAACGCTGCATCACTCATTACGTTATTGTAGCAGTATTTCTTAGCTTCTTCCTGTTGCATCTGAAACAGCTATAGAGCTCTACGCCAGGTAAAGACTGCACATTGATTCATCACTACGTTTTTCTCCATCGCAGCTTCGGAATCTGTCCCCATCTGACGGACGACAACAAAGACCAACTGAAAGGGAAAGACCTGCTGGTGGCTTATTACGACGTCGACTACGACAAAAACCCCAAGGGCTCCAACTACTGGAGAAACAGGTGGGTGTCTCCAACGCTGCTCGGCTGATTTTTTTTCCCCCTTGGTTTTATTGGCAAGTCTTTGTCAGTTGCATGATCACATTAACTAAATCTCCTCCAGGGTGATGAAGGTGGCTAAAGGCTTCTTGGACCAGGGAAAGAAGCTGAACTTTGCTGTAGCCAACAAGAACCAGTTCAGCCACGACCTGTCGGAGTTCGGCCTGGACGGCGGCTCAGGCGAGCTTCCTGTCGTGGCCATCCGCACCGCCAAGGGAGACAAATACATCATGAGCGAGGAGTTCTCGTAAGTCCACATTAATGGATGCAGAGTTGCTTGTCTGACACCAGAATGTAGCTGGTGTCTCACTTTACATGTGAGCTGGTGTTTTAGCTCTGAACAAAAGGGGTTGCCCTGTTGACTCGAGCTGTCTGATCATCAAGTTACTGGTTCAATGGTTTACTCTTGAATTTTACGTCTCCTAACATGATTATTTGAACATGTCGGCAGGCAGATTTTAGATTGGATCTGCTAGTACAATTGAAAACTCAAACCTAATCCCAGTCGGTCAGTTTTTCTCTCCATCCCCATCACTCCTGTTTGTTTCCTTGCAGCCGTGATGGAAAAGCTCTGGAGCGTTTCCTGCAGGACTACTTTGATGGGAAGTTAAAGCGCTATCTTAAATCAGAACCCATCCCAGAAGACAACGATGGACCTGTTAAGGTGAGAGGATTCCTCTGAAACCTCCTCATTCTTGACGTAAGCTCTGTTTTCCGCCTGTGGGCAGATCTCTCCTTTATTCAGTTTAATTTAAATTAAATTAGTACAAAACTCTATAATTACCCGTTTTAAAACTATGGTTCTTTTTTCATTTACTGTAATTAAATTCCTGACAGGAAACTATTTCAACTACACGATACAGTTTTGATACTAAATTTATTGTAAAGTTTAACTCCCATTTTAAACAATGGAGACCTTAACTTTAAGTTTACCGACAGATTTGCCTAATTTTTAACTCCTTGATTTCTGACAGATTTGGACTCCTCAAAACCATAAACAGCCCTTTTGCTGTGATTTCTCCGGCTTCCTGTTGTTCAAATTCAATTCAGAAACACTTAATCCAATCGGGAAGTGAAATGTTGTCATAACTGATATCATTCAAGTGTCTTCAGAGACGTTGTGGAAGGTGATGCTGTGGGCAGGAAGGATCTTTGGTAGCAGTCAGTCTTGCAACGCTGCTTCTGACTGAAGACTGTTGCTGAATGGCAGTGTCATGACTGGATACTGAACTCTTAGCATGTCCTGACAAACAGAGACGATATTCCCCAGTAGCAGGTCTTGAATGACACGATCTGTTGTTAGCAAGCATTGCTAATCCACCTCATTTGCTTTTTGCCGCTCCTTTAAATCTCTGCCTAGCCGAATGGTTAGAAAGCCGGGCAGAGAGACGTTGGAGTCTGGGATATGATTACGATCAATTGAGGAGATGGTTTGAACTTCCTCCTTCTCTCTGCATCCATGAAGCCTCCTCTTTATTTCCTCTGGGATTTGGGGTTGCAGTTCGGGTATTGTTGTAAAAGCAATACCTCGTTGCCATGGTTCATAACTGTCTGAAAGTAAAAAGAGTAAAACTCTTGTCCAGCTGCAAAGCATCCATAACCAGAGGGAATCCTTTCCCAAACTGCAACGCCTCGACTAAAAGAATGAGCAAAACAGAGCTGCTACCACCATGGGCAGAGCAATTCTAGAAACGCAGTACATCTTTATTTAGATTTTAATGCTCTGTACACTCTTATATTTGACATGTGACATTTACAGATATTGCAGGATAAGGAGAGAGTGGGCTAAAATCGGCGCATCACTAAATGTAACGATTAAGCAGACAAAATGGTTTGATCTTGACATACTGCGGCAAATATTTGGATATATGGATGTATCCCAGGATGATGCAGCACGTTGACAATTTGTCTTCAGGTTTTGGTGGCTGAGAACTTTGACTCCATTGTCAACGATGACAGCAAAGATGTGCTCATCGAGTTTTACGCCCCGTGGTGTGGACACTGCAAGAACCTAGAGCCCAAATACAAGGAGCTGGGAGAGAAGGTGGGGGTCCATTTTTTTGTACTTCTACGATAACGTCTGTTTGTTTTTTTTGCACTGATAAAAAACAGTCACTGTTAACGTTCCAGCCTTTTGGCTTCCAGTTTCCAAGAATGAACATGATCATCACTAAAACTGCTTTATTTCATGAACTTTAATGTTGTTTGGTCAATGCCAATGTCCTGGAAACTTCCTCTTTTAGTATACTCAGTTTAAACTTCTAATAACCAAATGTCCTGTTGCATCATGTGAGTTTCTGATGTCCATTTAAAAATGGAGGTGTGGCGTAATTGTTCCATCTGTCTCGTTCAACTTTAAACATATTTTTTTATATTCAAGGAAAGCCACATTTTACTTTCACGTTAAAAAATAGAACAAAGAGCTGCCTAAATATTTCAGTTAATATTTTGTCGTTAAATGATCTTTGCACATGTAAACGGCCGTGAACATTAAAAAGATGTTAAAGCACAAGTCTGTGTGCTGGCTGCTCTTATTGTGAAGGTTTGCAGGAAGTTCTGACTGTTCATTTCCTACACTGATGCTTTTTAAATAAATGCAAACCTGTCAAAATGCTTTAGGGAAAACGGGCTGGTATTGCCCTGCAGGATGCTGGTAGAGCTAGGAATCTGAGATTAGACTGGCGGGCAACGTTTAGCCAGATGTTTGATCTTCAGAATGTTTCTGTCAGGACAACTAATGTTTCCCTCTCCATGTATTGAAACTAAAATATTTGTTGCCACATTTCTCCAATTGAAGTGATCAGAAGTCGACATGACTCTCTGAATGGCAGCTTTTCTGAGCGCTTCAGGGGGAGGAAATTCCCACATGTGCTCCCTCTTTTTCAGTAGTGCGGCTACACTGATTAGTCACCGATGCGCTCCATGCCTCCTTAACTCTCCAAGTTGCTGTCAGCTCCCAGATAACGAGATGTACCGAGTGCGGTGTCCTTCAGATTGTTCCGTCAAAGTTTAAAAGAACCGGTCAAATATGGAAACTATTCGGTTAACTGGTCTGAGAGCCAGTGTTCAAAACTTGAGGTTTTTAATTTTTCATTCTGAAGTGGCAACTGTAACCAGAAGTAGTTTTATCACAGTAATGGTAAAACCGGTAATCATTTCATCCCAATCTTAAAACCTTTTTGTTCTGTCGGGAGAAATTGCTGTTCCTCTACTTACCTTGTTTTATACTTTCTCCCAGTCAAATAACTTTCGAGCAGATTTATTTTGAAATACTGAACTGATTAAATATGTAACGCATGCAACTTGTCTCCCTTTTATAAAAAGAGAAATCTGTTTATATTTTAATGAATAAGAAGAGACCAGTTGTCCTAATGGCTTATGTCTTGTTCTGCAGCTGGCTGACGATCCCAACGTTGTAATTGCCAAAATGGACGCCACAGCCAATGATGTGCCATCTCCGTATGAAGTCAGCGGGTAAGTCCAGTCTCAAAATTATTTATTTTTCTTATAGGGATTCCCCCGATAGGAAAAAATGAAAATTGACCTATGTATTATACACATCATATGTATTCATCTAGACTTTAGACACAGTGTAAAGGGATCACACTGCCTTCGTTGCTTCTCTTCATTTAAACGCCCCATAATCCTGCTTTGAAACACTGTCTCGTGAGCCCCCCCTCAGATCAATACTGATGTAAAAAGGACCAACATCAGCCAATGTTGATGCTCGATATGTTGCGCATCTCTGCAATTAATTTTTTCCCTAACTTAATGTGTTTTTGTAGATTTAATAATCAACTATTTTTTTGTTTTCCTCAAGATTCCCTACAATCTACTTCTCCCCTGCTGGACGTAAAATGAACCCAAAGAGATATGAGGTGAGTTGTGAGCTCATGTTATCGCCAGCTACCTGAGTTCATGCCTGAACTCTCCTGATTGTATTATCCTGCTTATAGACTGTTGTAGATGGGGAGGGGGAAGGCTGTAGAACTGGTTCTGGCCCCTGCTATGACCCCTGTACTAAAAAGACAACACTAGATCAGTTTCTAATGATCTGCGCTGGCACAGACACCGTAACTAATTGGTCTCTTGGACCAGTCTCATTTTTTTTACCTAAAGTTTTTCTTTAACAATGGATTAAAAATCAAGGTGCTGCACTTTTAGCTTCAGACGTATTGAAATGGGATCACTGTTTTGATCATCTAGATCAAGGGTCTGCAATCTGCAGCTCCAGAGCCATTAGTGGCTCTTTGGGTCATTTAATACATAAAACGAGGAAATAGTCCTTTTTTTAATTATTTTTTTATTAATTTTGTGTGTCCTTATTAAACACAACACTGGCCCCACTGGTAAACTTGGTCTAGAACTGCCGCTGATCCTGCTGCTGTCTTTGCAGGGAGGTCGTGAGGTAGGCGACTTCATTTCTTACCTGAAGAAAGAGGCCACCAACCCCTTAGTTGTGCCAGAGGATGCCAAGAAAAAGAAGAAGAAGAAGGATGACGACGACAAGTCAGAGCTATAAAGGCTCCAAACAGAAACTCAACACCCCCCCACATCACAACAGGAGGAGGAGACTCGGAGAACAGAAAGAACTAAATTATATTCCACTCTGTTAGGGAACTACCAAAAGCTCTGAAGCCGAAGATAAAAAGATCCGGCCACTCCTTAGGTCCTCTGCTGCTCTGGAATCCTGTGGAGAGGTGGTGGCCAGGGTCTGCCCGCCGTTTTATGACCTATAAGAAATTTTTAGGGAAGAGGGACAGCTTTTTGAAATGAGATTTCTATTTCCTCTGGTCTGTCTACTACACCTCAGACTGATGCACTTTGGTTTGATACCAGTTTCCAGTCATCTGTCGCTTGTTTGGTTTTCATCACAGGGGATAACCTTTTTTTTTTTTTTTCCTTGTTCGTTACCGGTCTTTGTTTTTGTACATTTGGAAGGATTGTGAAATAAAAGACCCACAAAACCTAAGACTTGTACGATCTTGTTTCTGATTTTATTCTGCCGTGCCAATTCAATGACTTGAGGGGGGGGTAACTTGGGAGCCAGAGAGGATTCCTTGTTTGTAACATTATCTCAGAATTTTCCTTTTTTTTTTCTCGTACAAATATAACAAATGAAGCTGGTTTAAAAGGTAAAAATGTAAAGGTTTCCTTTAATAAACTGTTTTTGGTAGAAGGCAACAGTTAAGTTTACATAAACTATTTTAGCAAAACTGAGGACAAGTGTCCTCATAGTCCCGTTGTATTGTATATCTTTTCCAGTTTTGCGTAGAATGGAGGAGTCGCCACATGGTTTATACAAACTTGGTGCTTGTTTCTAGACAATTTTCTCTGGGGACTTCCAGTAAATCCCTGTGCTTAAATAGGATCAATGAACTGAACTTGGTGCCTTCTAGTCCTACTGACTACTACACTTTTCAACATTTTGAAATTTTAGCTTCCACATGCAGCTGTTTCAAATGGCTCACCATATTCAACCAATTAATTTGGGGAAGATTCGTAGGAAATTAAGTCTGACTTCATGTCGAGAGAAAGCTTGTGCGTATGATGGAACACCGGCATTTGAAATGATAGGAATAAAACGAACAATGGGACTTTATTCTTTAACACTACTTGATGTAATACTACATCCCACCACTATGCGGCGCTGAGCTCAAGCACTTCTGTTAGACGAGGAAGAAAACTAGCCAGGGGGCAGTAATGCGTCTTTCAGTTGGTTGCTAATCGCCGTGAAACCCCACAAAGAAGAAAACGAGCCTATCAGGTTGCGTCAGTTGAGAATTAGTCCAGGCATGCTCCAGTCGTACACGTGCAGCTTCAGAAGGTACGAGTTAAGGTTTCTTTTCAAAATTAATAGATTTTATTTGTTACCGATTACTACAAATGACAGATATATTTAAAACATGAGTTGTTTATTTAGCATCATATTTCTGGTTCACCGTTGTTTCCCCTCGTGTAGCTTGGTTTGTCGTTACCCCTGTACCAATTTCCGTTCAGATCTCGACTGGTTAGAGCAAATTGTAGCTACAAACGAAACTAAAAATGATATGAATAACAAACCCACGTTTTCAAAAACTCTTGACATCTGTGCTCAATTCGGCTTGTGTTCTTTTGGCCAAAACACTTATTTTTGAAAGCTAAAATCTGCTCATGTGCGGAATGTTATGTTACTGCTTCCTTTGTCGTCAGTGAATACGTCCATTCTGAAAATGATCTGCTCAGTCTTATGAGGCTGCTAAATTCGCTTTAGGTGATACTTTAAGCTGGTGTTAAGTGTTTTCTTCAACTAGGCTTCATTTCTCTGGATGTTGCGCTCACATTGCAGCCTCTATATTGAATAAATGTTTCTTGCTTTTTCCATCTTCCTCCCCAGATGTGATCATGAGACTCTTGTCCTTATTACATGATGTCCAATCCCACACAAAGATATAGAGTATCCGCCTCACATGGCCTCCTGGGCAACTACAGGTATCTGTGCAAGAAATCCATGCTGATTCGTGCAATGGAGAGTGCAAGAGCCAGGAGGAAACCCCAGGATATGAGGATGATCTCCAACAACAAGAAGAAGAAAAGAACCAGCTCCCTGTGTGGACCCCTGGATGCAAACAAACCCACGAAGAAGGCTAAACTAGTTGGTCCAAACCAGGAAGGTGGAAGCCCTTTAAACTCCGCATCAGAGCCTGATCACCACAGCGTGATCACAGCGCTCAGAGACAGCTGGGAAATGGACAGCGGGTTCTCTGAAGGCAGCCCCCCAGCCAGCGGGCGGAGCTCCCCCTGTCTCGGCCCGCGCGCCGCCTCGGTGGTGGTGGCGTTGGACTGCGAGATGGTGGGGACGGGGCCGGGCGGCCGACGCAGCGAGCTGGCCCGCTGCAGCATCGTGGACTATCACGGCCGCGTCTTGTATGACGAGTATGTCCGACCGTGTCAGCCCGTCACTAACTTCCGAACGCCCTGGAGCGGGATCCGCAGGCATCACCTCCGCAACGCCATACCCTTCGCTCAGGCCAGGGAGGAGGTAAGGGTGCTTGGGCGTCTCTATTTAAACTTCACCCACCCTCTTATTAAATGGGTTGCTGAGCTAAAGCGTACCCATGGCATGATGCTGCCACCAGCATGTTTTATGGCGGTCAGAAGTTGATACCGACCAAAGGAGCTCCATAATATTAGAAGATACCCAGTTTGAAGATGACGAGCTCTTTGTGCCGGTTAAATAGTCTAATTCTGAAAACCTTCTGCTCTCCTGCAGATACTCAAAATACTTGAAGGCAAAGTGGTGGTGGGCCACTCCATATACAACGACTTTGAGGTGTTAAACATGGACCATCCTGGCCACATGGTCCGGGACACGAGTACAACACGTCTCCTCAGCCAACTGGCTTGCTTCCCCCGTGGACGCCGCTCTTCCCTGAAATGGCTGGCCAATAAGCTGCTAAACAGAAGTATCCAGGTAAAGGCTGGGGACTACGTCCAGCTCTCACATTCTGTTGTTTTCTCTCTATTTGATGGAAAAGTTAACCTATTTTTTGATCCACTAGGCCTCCAACAGTGTTGGCAGAATATTTTATATCACACTTTAGATCAGTGTTTTACTTTGCCCTGCATGTTTTAGATGTTTTCCCGCGTCAGCGCAACTGATTTCAAGTGATTGCTGATTTACAGGCTTTTGTTAGCCTTCGCTCATCTAAATCAGGAGTGTTAAAGCAGGGTAATGTCTAAAACATGCAGGGCGGTATGCCATGAGGACCTTGGTTGGGAAACACTGATCTTAAACACGCAGGGCAATGTGCCTTGAGGAGTAGGTTTGGGAAACAATAATCAAAAACATGGAGGGTAGTGTTCCTTAAGGATCATGGTTGGGAAACTCTGATCTTAAAACATGCAGGGCAGCGTGCTTTGAGGACTGCGGTGTGGAAACAGTGACCTAAAAAATTCAGGGCAGTTTGCCTTGAGGACTAGGGTTGGGAAACAGTGATCTAAAACATTCAGGGCTTTGTGCCTTGAAGACCATGGTTGGGAAACACCACGTTAGGGCATCTCTGGGTCAGTTTACCCTGTCGCCAGCTCGTACCT